>JARQOC010000003.1:528284815-528442461 GCA_033576535.1 Allobates femoralis | reverse complement strand
CCACGAGTCCCCCGGCGTCTCCAGCTATATCTTCTGATCCTAGGACCTACTGTGATATCACAGTCACATGACCGGTTACCGCGGTAACCGTTCATGTGACTGTGATATCACAGTAGGTCCTACAGGCAGGAAGTGCTGGAGACGCCGGGGGACTCGTGGACAGGTGAGCATACATATTCTTTATTTTTAACCCCTGCTTACTTAATTTTACTTCTACAATGTATGCATATACATTGCGGAAATGAAATTAGATGGTTAGGAGCAGTTTTAGTGCACTGAGCATGCTCTGTACACTAAAATCGGGTCCGAGGAGACATCAGATGTTTCCTCAGACCCTGCTCCATAGTCGACGATTTTTGCACTGGAAAAAATCGGAAAAAATCGGATCGGACACAATTAGGGTGCCATTTAGTGCACATCCGATTCGGCCCGATCCCCATAGGATGACATGAGGTCAAATTCGGATCCGATGCTGTCCGATTTATATCGGACAGCGTCGGATTGCACAAAATTGTAGTGTGAAACCAGCCTAACTGAAAAGATGGTAAGAAAAAGCAAAGTAAGCTTTCGGGACACTAAGGTCTCTTCATCAGGCTAGTAATATGAAGAATTTGACAGACACTCCAAAGTAAACATGTCTTTAATAAAAACTATGGTTAAAAAACCCTCTTAGGGCCCTTTCACATCAGCGTTTTTTGAAATTCGCGGCAGATGCGGTGAAAAAACCGCATCTGCCGCGTTTGCCGCATAACCGATACACTTGCGGCGCGGTTGCGGTTTTTCCCATAGAAAGTATAGGGGGACTTGCGGCAGGTGCGGCAAGTGCGGTTTTGCACTTGCGGCAGGTGCGGCCGCGAAAAAAAACGCGGCTGACCGCGGTTTTTTTCGCTGCCGCACCTGCCGCAAGTGCAAAACCGCACTTGCCGCACCTGCCGCAAGTCCCCCTATACTTTCTATGGGAAAAACCGCAACCGCGCCGCAAGTGTATCGGTTATGCGGCAAACGCGGCAGATGCGGTTTTTTCACCGCATCTGCCGCGAATTTCAAAAAACGCTGATGTGAACATGCCAGTCAAAATGACTGTAACTTTTACCTCAGTGGTGGCATACACTGAGTGGGTCACTTTTAAGGGAACATTTTGGGAGCCATTTCCTCAGACATATAAGTATCATACTTTATACACGGTCCTAGGTTTTTTGAGACAAATCGTGCCCCTTTTTTATGAGAATTAAAAGATACTTTTTTCCTCCATGGTTCCATGACTATAATCTACGTGGACCCATAATAAATGGAGGCAAATATTCTCTAGAAATGTCATCCCTACTACACAGTCACCTCAGTGACCCTTCAGAGCATTTTGTGAGCCTTTTTCCCTCACAGCCCCTCATCCGCTGTGACACTGCATATACGGTACATGTCTGTATACGGTACATGTCCCGCCCGCTGCCTCACACCTCACCTGTGCTGCGGTACCCAGGGCTCATCCCATCCTCCTGCTGCAGCCGCTTCCACCGGGACCCTCCACAGGCGAAGATCACCGCCCTGATAAACTCGCGGCCACATAACTTCACCCCGTACTCGGAAGCAGTTACCGGACTCCTCTTCCCCTCAGCTCTCCGGGCAGCGCAGACACGAGCATCAGCAGCACTGCTAACAGCACCGAGCCCTGAGGAGAAGTGCCATGTGTGGGCAGCTGACGAGCGCTAATGTGCCGGACCGGACGACTCTTCCCGCCACACGGGAACTTCAGAAGGATGGCTGATTCTTAATGTTCTCGTCACTGTGCCCTGCTCAGAGCTGCCCCTTATATACCCCCAGACTGAGTATGAGTCACCGTGCCCCCGCCTGCAGCCATCATCACCCACCTCACACTATCACTCAACTTTTCACTATAGAATCATCTACTTTAGTCCTCTCCTAGTCATACAACTCTTCATATACTGATATTTGAGACACATTCACAGGTACATGCAGTTTGTGACAAGAAATATAGTGCAAACATATTAAGAATAGAAAATAAATGGTCTATGAATTCATTACTGTCCATTTTTCTTAAATGGGCGGATGGCATCTATTGTGAGGAAAATGTACAAGTTGTGCTTTATCAGTATTAGCAATAGCTGCTTCCAGTCTAGCCATGACATAAATTGTTTTATGAGCATCGGCAATGGCTGACTTTAATCATTAATGACGGGATTTCAGTAATAGGCAGTTTTAATCATGTAATGATGTGATCAGGGGCGTAACTTGAAGCTCATGGACCCCGATGCGAAAGCTCCAACGTGGCCCCCAATTATTGCAAATTTTAAATAGCAATAGTCTTTTTCTATAGGCCAAGGGGACTTTTGGGGCCCTCAGGTTCCAGGGCCCAGGAGTGATTGCAACCTCTGTACCTGTTGTTGTTACGCCCTTGGATGTGACGTGTTTTTATCAGTTTCAGTAATGGATGGTTTTAGTCTTGTAGTGACGCGTTTAATCGGTTTAAGGCTACATTTACACTGTGCGTTTTTGCTCTGTTTTTGCTCATCAGTTTTTGTAGCCCAAACCAGGAATGGTTGATAAATACAGAAGTGGTGATGTGTTTCTCCTGGTTTTGGCTACAAAAACTGATGAGCAAAAATAGACCAAAAACGCAGTGTGAATGTAGCCTTAGGGGCGTTCGAACGGGAGCATAGCGGCATGCACTGAACTGTCAAAAGCAACATAGACAGCGCTATCTACGCCGCTTTTAACAGTTCAGTACGTAAGAAATTATCAGAATAGGCAAAGATAATGCTAACTCTCAAAAAAATAGACCAATTAGTGGAGAGTTTATGCCCAAATACTTATTGTACACAGATAGCCAAGTGAAAGTTTTTATTAAACAAAACAAAGAATTACAATGGCTCTTACGTATCAATACATCACAATATATTAAAAAGCAAGATTGGTACAGAGGATATCTATGGGTGGTAACTCAAACAACCAGCACAATATAACAAAGCCCTAGCAAAGGGGTTCTTTGAAACAGAAAGGGGCAACATCTTACTGCAAGGACTATCAGGGTCAGGTCCCTTATCCTACCTAATGGTGGCTAGTGATGCCAGAATCTATAAGGGGACAAATGATCACCAAGTCCTGCATCTGTACTGAAGCACCCAAGATGTTCACTCACCCATGCTGGCTTGTCACCTGGCTGGTGTCAGATAGGGGACACCCCGATGTGTTTCTCCCTCTTGGGTTTCCTCAGGGGGCTGCTCTCCTATCATCTGTGCCCTTCTTATAAAGTCCCCCCACCAGGTGTGCGGCATCGCCAGCTTAATCGCCGCACATGGACGGCCGCGTCATCCCCGGGCGTCCGCCCCGCCCCGCTGCCACCGGAAGTGCGTCAATTGACGCTGTTTCCGGTTTCGGAGGTGCCCGAGTCGCCATCTTGGTGAAGGGCAAATGCCCTACACCAAGTATAAAGTAATGGAGCGCTCCAAAACATAAGAGATTATCTAACCAGGGTCAAAGATGGCGAAAATACTATATAAAATGGGAACAATTCCCACCTATCCACCCATATCCTGCCTACCTTTACCAAAGCAAAAACATAATTCACTCAGGATCAGATATTGACATACCACATAATTGTAAAAAAGGCAAAAAATACCGTTCCAAGATGAAAACATCCAAAACACAGTATCCAATATATATCTGTCCAGAAGTGGTTCTCAATGGGTGTTATGTGGGGATTGAAAAAGCAACCACAGTAGATCTATTGTAAACCACATAATACACATACTATCAAAGTTCCACACATCTTATAAGAATATAAATCAATGGAATGCACAATCAGATCAGATCTTTTTCCTGGTTACATTTCATCCAGTCCATGGGCTTCCATAAGATGTTACAAATGAGAGGGGGGGGGAGGAAGTGCAGAATGATCCAGTTCTAGAAGAGCTACAAAGGAGAGCAAAAAGAAGAAAATGTTAAAACCAACATATATAAGCTAAAAACAAAGGGAAACCCGAATATCGGGGCTCCCTCAAGGGCAGTGTCTACAATAGTCAGAGAAACGATGTCTAAAAAGTCGCAACTGTCTCCCACCACCCATATTGGTGAAGGACACATGGGTGTACCCAGGATCAAAACTAGGGGGGGGCAAGCCATGGTCATTCAGGTTGCGCCCGCTTCTCGTACCATCACTGTGCAGCAGCACACGGGCCTCTAAGGGTCCCTTGTGTTTCACTAAGCCTCCTGCTATCCACTGACGCCCACCTGCGCTTCCTCTTACCACATCGGTGATGCCGTGCGTTGCACAGTAGAACAAATGAAAAGCAGGACGCACCACCTACTCCTAGTGTGGACTAAGCGGCACTTCCTGCTTTTATGCGTTACACTGTGCAACGCTCGGCGTCACCGCCTCCTCCTATATCTTCAGTTTTGGGAAGCTGCGGTGGAACCAGAAGAGGTAAGTACAGATTTTTTTAAAGGAGTACACGCTGGCCAGAGGAGTATGGGGGGAAAAAGGGGGTGGCTCACCGTGGCTGCATTATAATGTATGGAGAATTATGAGGCTGTACTATGATAAACACAGGACTGTGAGGGTGCATTATACTGTATGGAGGGCTATATGGAGAACTATGAGGGTGCATTATACTATATGGAGGACTATTGATGGCGCATTATACTGTATAGAGGACTATGGGTGAATTATACTATATGGAGAATTATGGGGGTGAATTATACTATATGGAGAACTATGGGAGTGCATTATACTGTATGGAGGTGCATTATAATGTATGGAGGCATATGAGGCTACATTATACTATATAGAGGATAGTGGGGTTGCATTATGATAATTGGATGACTATGGATGGGGGACTATGGGATGCATTATAATACATAGAAGACTATGGGAATACATTGTAATGTATGGAGGAATGTGGGGATGCATTATAATAATTGGAGGACTATGGTGGCAGAGGAAGAGGACCATATAAACCATGATGGGGGACATATATACCACGATAAAGGCCATATTCCAGGAGGAGGACCATATACAGCAGGATAAGGGTCATTAATACATAATGAAGGGTGAGAGGGGTCAATTAGTCTTTATAGGAATTAGAAAGTTACACGGGGCCCATACATCTGACCAACGTGCATGTGGAAGGTGGGGGGCCTAAATTGTGCACCTGTGCCCATCAGACTTGTTACACCACTGGGGAGCCCTATGGGACCGGGGGCTGTATATGACATGGGAGTCCTATGTGGGGCTGTATATGAGATGGAAGTTCCATCTCTCATATACAGCCCCCCCCTAATGTCCCATAGGGCTCCCATCTCATATACAGCCCCCCATAGAGCTCCCATATCATATACAGCCCCCTTATAGGGCTCCCATATCATATATAACACCGCCATAGGGCACCCAAATCATATTAAGCCCCCTCATAGGGCTCCTGTATTATATACAGCCCCTCCATAGGGTTCCCATCATGAGAGCCCTATGGGGGGGTTGTATATGATACGGGAGCCCTATGTAGTGGGCTGTATACGATATGGCAGCCTTATGGGGGGGCTGTATATGATATTGGAGTCCCATCTCATATACAGCCTCCATACCCCATACAGTCCTCATATCATATATACAACAGCCCCTGTAGGGCTCCTATATCATAGGCTGCATATGATATGGGAGCCCTGTGGGGGGCTGTATATGATATGGGAGTCCCATATCATATACAGCCTCCCTAATGCCCATAGGGCTCCCATATCACATATAGCCCCATAGGGCTCCCATGTCATATACAGCCCCCCCCCATAGGGCTCCAATAATGGGAGCCTTTTAGGGGTCATATATATGAATGATATAGGAGCCCTATAGGGATGCTGTATATGATATGGGAGCCTATGGGGGGCAGGGCTGTATATGAGATGGGAGTACATGTCATCTCATATACAGCGTGCAGCCCCCACATAACACTCCCATATACAACCCTCTGGGCTCCCATCACCCCAACCCCCCACCCCCCACATCACTTTTTTTACATGCATCTATTTTTTAACAGTCAGTTGTCCTCTTGTGATGACTCTGACTTCACTCACTCTGTCTTGTCTTCACTTGTGGCTCGCTCGCCTAGTGCTCCTGGCTCCAGCCTTCCTCTTCAGTCCTCACCTCACAGGCCAGCAGTTTGCACCGCAGCCGCAGCCTGGGACTCAGCCTCAGTGCTCAGGGGTCATGACACTAATTACATCACTTCTGAGTCCCCCTGCAGGCCTGCCAGTGTCTGCCGAGCTGATCTGCAGTCGGCAGACACTGTCTGAGGCTGAAGCCTGAGGGCGCCCGGCGTGATGATTATCCACCCTCCCTGGTCCCTGCGCCCTGCCCTGCCTGCCTGCTGGGCTGCTGCAGCTGCCGGCCTGCCCCCCCGCCACCCCATGTCACACACGCTGCGGCTGTGCGGCTGTCATGTCACAGGCACACAGTACAGTAGTACTACAGTAGGTGGGGTGCGCTCAGTGCTGCGTTCACCCCTTCCTCATGAGGGGGGGCAGCCTCTTGGGGGGGCAGCTGCCCCCCCCTGCCCCACGCTGAGTAGGCAAATATATTCCACACTTCCCACTCATTTTATTGTCGTATTTTCCGACAAAAGGGGGACTGTTGAGGGGGAAGTGATGGCATAATTAATTATTAATATGACACATAAATGTATATCTCTCTTTGTGGGCATGTATGTGTATATATCTATATTTATGCCCACCTTGGTGGAATAGGCCATAATAAATGTCTCTTATAACATTGACCAATTCAGCTGTATCTGATGGAAATTGTTCATCTTCTGACATGGTTAATTACCATATCAGAAGATGTCCATTCTTGCATTTTAATGTGGGAAGCTATCAGATAAGACTCTTAATTTAAATATCAAAGATCTACAGGCTGCTGCCACAAAGGGTTATTCTCACCCCTTCTTTTAACAGTTCACAGCAGCCAAGATGTCTGGCGTGATAAGTAGACATGACTATTCCCATTGTTTGCCAATCTATAGTGGCAGGAGATACCTCATTTCAATATAGTGCATGGTGAGCGTGCACCCTTACAACCCTGTCAGAAGTGCACGGATGAGGAGGTGTGTCCGTCACGTGCACAGCTGAGGGACAGGTTAAAATGGACTGAGATACAAGAGCTCGCTCTCTTTTCTACCTGGACGCACGATGAAATAGAACATCACCTTCTGGCATAAGTATCATCCTATAACTCTATCACTCTCTCTCTCTATATATATATCTCTCTGTATATCTCTCTGTATATCTCTCTTATGATCAACCCTTGAATTGCTATCTATCTTTATAGGGATAGTTAGATCACTAATATAGTGTGCCTGTGTGTATATTTAAGGTAACGTGGGTATTAGTAACTGTGGGTATTTTAAATCATTTTAACAGTATTGATTGTGTATTAGTTTTTGTGCTATCTAGAAATCAATATATTATTGTTGTAGACTTTTTGGGTGTGTTTAATAAATATTCATTTATTAGAACAGACTTGTTTTCAGTAAGTAGTCGGTATATACATATATATATAGTTAATCAGCATAGGAACAGAAAGTGGTAAGGAAGGGAAGATCCTGGATATCGGTGATTGTAGTCATAACCGACAATAACAACCGATAAACAGAACCAGCCTTACAACAAATTGGCGAGCCTAGGCCCACTGTTTGAGGTTGTTCTAGTGTCTTTTGTACTGAAAACCTGTGGTCATCATCTGGAGCGGATCAGGCCAGAGGAACGTGGACACAGATAACAGGAGGCACGGTGAAGTGATCCGTTATTCTGTGCGTTCAGTGCCCTGATAGCTCAGACGGTGACACAGTTTTCAGTCTTAGTTTTCAAAAAGTCTTTATTGAAAAATTTTTTTATAAAAGGGGGGAGAGGGGAGTGGGGTGGGGGAGGGGGAACAGAATAAACTAGGGGGGGAAGGGGGGAAAGGGAGGGAGGGTACATACATAAATAAACAGTACAGTCTTAGTAAGACACAGGACACAGTCCTCATCAGAGAACCTTTTTCTGATTTTAACGATTTTTCTGATTCCTTTACACGATACACGTCTATCGGCGAGGCAGATCATCACGTCACTTCGTTCAAACACCATCAACGTTTGGTTCATCTGAGGAGTCCAGCTGGTCGGGAAAGAAGGCGTTCCGGAGTAAAGGACCTTTTTCTAAGCAGCACAAGAGGGACGAAGGAACACGACACCAAGCAACATGGCCTCTGAACAGGTGAGTATGAACTTCTCCACCCTTAAACACCTGTGTAGAAATAGCACATTTAACCCAATACTGCCCACCGCATATAAGTCCACAGAGATGCTCTGGTCAACTTTACTGGACCAGGCATACGCACATGATAGAGTTTGTATTAGTAAAAGTGTTTTCCACAAAACTAAGAAACGCCTCCAAATGCTGGCAAAATTAGTGTATACTTTTGAGGACAGCATTTGCAGGCCGGAGCATGTGGAAACACTTGCTACCACAAGAAAAGCAGACAAAGTTTCCACATCGGTTAACCTACACTGCCATTGTTGTGTGGAAAGCATAAAACGTATACACACTCTAGAAACTGAGCTAGAAGAAAGGGCCCAGTGTACAGCCGACAGGGGCCGGGAAATCTGTGTGTTAGAATCTAGGATATCAGAGAAAGAAACCTATTATTCTGACATGGATAGAGAGCTCCTCAGTCTGTACACTGAGATAAATCAGTTCAAGAGTAGAGTTGCATCCATGGATGCACTAGTGAGCACACTTAGAGAGGATCTGGCTGCAAAGTCGCAAACGATTGCGAATTTGCAACAGGTCATCTCTAATCTGTCACAGCCTGGTACAAATAGCATGGTGCCTTTGCCCACGAAACAGGTTTGTGTTTGGGGTACTGCACAGGATGGGGAGACCGCGGCAACAGGGTCCACGTCTCCCATGGATCAGAGATCCGGAGCTATAGAGTCCAGGGGACAGGTGGAACGGTCGCTACATTTCACTCAAACACCAAGGGAGTATACACGTAGCGACCGCTTCCAGGGTCAGGACGAGAGTTGGGGATATGGAGGTAGGTGGGAAAGGGATCACACCACTTCCAATCCGCCAAATCGTTCAGTAAGGTCAGATGAATTTTATCCTAACCGTAACAGTATGGAAAGGATAAAATTTCTGTTACGGATCTGCAAGGAGATCCCAAAATATGATCCCAGTCTAGATGCGTTTACTGCATGTGATATCTTTGAAGGTCACTGCAATAAATATTCTGTGGCTCCAGAACTTCGAATGGAGCTATTCAAGTTGTGGTTGCCTACACACCTCAATCAGAGGTATGAGGCAATGGGGAGCACGGAACCCAGTAATGGACAGTTTCATGATAAGGAAGAACGCCTTTCCTTACTAATGACACTGGCAACGGGCCACAGGGACGTGACTCCAGAAATCCTGATGAAATTCAGACCAACTATACACGATGAACCTTTATCGCTGTGTAGTCGGTTTGAAACTATGTACAGGAAGGTCACTATGGATCAAGGTATCGGTATTCCACAAGGCATGATCCGCATGTTTGTGGAAAAATTCCCATACCTTGATACTGCAATTAGGTTGAGTGCAGCGAGAGAACCATCGCTCACTGATGCGGCCATGATTATTGAGCAGTGTAGACAAGATCTACTGCACAATAAAAAGTCGGTTAAAGTTAGGGAGCATGTGCCTGTACACGTTAGATCACAAGATGAACGTGTGCGCCATGCTAGAAAGAAGTCAGCTGTTCGCCCCTCGGCCCCACCATTTGAGAGGACAGGGAGCATTCAATGCTTTCTATGTTTGCAATTTGGGCACATGAAGAAAAATTGTCCTCAGTGGGTACGGAGCCGAAACAGCCCTGAAAAATCTGGCAATAATAATGGTTTCAAGATGAAGCCTAATTATGCCAGAACAGTGGGGGACCAGGCTGATGGGTCTCGGGGATATTTACAAGAGCAGACACCAAAATGTGTTGCCACTGTAAATGCCCCAGTTGATAGTACAGGGGTTGTGGAATCTACTGATTCCACAACTAGAACTATGGTTGAGGATCTCCAAATTGCAGTATGTACCTCCCAGGTACCTACTGGAAATCTTGTCAACATCGATTGACAATTAGGGATCCCTAAAGAGCTGGCTCCAGTATGTCCTGTCATACTGGATTCTTCAGGGAGGCCCCACATAAAAGCCAGAATTAAAGATCAGGACACACAAATTATGCTTGATACTGGTGCGGAAATCTCCATTACTAATATCAAACATGATTTGCATCCAAACAGCCCTCAGTGTGTGGTGATCGGATTTGATCACCAACAAGGGGGGGTGAAGGCCCACAGAATTGAGGAAGTGATTGTCCAGATTGCCAAACACTTAACCTTCAAGGTCCCAATGTGGTATTACCCTGGTTCTGACAACATCATCGGAACTGATGTAATGACCCAAAATGGATGGATCCTGGATTTGGCAAACTGCATTGTGTGGAAGGGACCCAGACAATCCAAGGTGTGTGTCATACAACACCAGTGTCTGGGACCACCTTTGCCAGCAATGGAGAATTCAGTTGATATGCTCGAACACAAATGGCCAGAGGTCTCTCATAATGTAGACCTTGAACCCATTGTGTATGAACATCCTGATCTGTGGGCCCAGGGTAAAAACGACTGTGGAAGATTGATTGGTGTCCAGGTGGACATACAGGGGCCAGACCCACCCCCTCAACGTCAATATCGCTTTCCACCAGAAGCGACACAGTCAATAGTCAACACTGTCCTGGAATTGGAGAACAAGGGTGTGGTCATAGAGGGGAATTCAAGGTGCAACAACCCTCTATGGCCTGTGAAGAAAAAGGACACTGATGCGTGGCGTCTCACCATAGACCTACGTGTCCTTAATAAGTACACTCCGATGTCTGCCCCCGTAGTTGCACAAACTCCTGACATAATGGCGAGGATAAGTGGCAAAAGCCGCATATTCTCGACCATTGATGTCGCCAATGGGTTCTTCTCTATTGAACTCACAGAAAACTGTAGGTACAAATTTGCTTTCACAGTGGGGAACAAACAGTCTGGACTCAAACTGAGTCCTCACAAGGCAAATTTGGCCAGAACAGAGGTGACTTTCCTTGGGGTGCAGGTCTCTTTTGGAGCCAAAGGAATTGTGGCGGCCCGAGTGGAAGCTATGGTCAAGTTACCTCAGCCTGGCACTCTACAGGACTTACGTAAGTTCCTGGGAGTGGCCAACTTCATGAGGGAATTCATAGAGGATTTTGCTGCCAAAGCGAAACCCCTTTATGAACTCCTCAGAGGAGAAGAACCCTCACTCCAGGGCTGGTCAGAAGCACAGGATGAGGCCTTTTCAACTCTGAAAAGAGACCTCTCCTCTGCACCTGTGTTAGCCACCCCCAACCCAGATGGAGAAATGGCCATCCAGGCACATGCTGGGAAGGAGTCTATCTCTGTTGTCCTTCTACAGCAGATAGGACATGACAGTAGACCACTGGGATACTTTTCCCGACTACTCTTGCCGGTCGAACGAGGGTTCGACGAATGTGCCAAACAACTGGCTGCCATACACTATGCCGTTAAAACCACTGAGCATATTGTAGGTTTCAGATCTCTGACTGTACAGACACCACATTCTCCTTTGGTTCTTTTACTCAGAGATACACTCCCTGGAGTCTCCCAACAGAGATTCGGGAAATGGATCATGGACCTCAGTGGCTGGAATCTGAAAGTGGACCACAAGGCAAAGTATGTTCTGTCCCAGTTGTTAAACATGACAGGGACTGAACATGACTGTGGTCAACAATCACTCTCCAGTACATCACAAATAGTCAGGACCGACAGACATCCAGAAGACAGGGTCATCTTTGTTGACGGCTCTCGTTTCTGTCTGGACGGCACGTGTGTGTCCGGATTTGCAGTGCTGGATGAGACCACAGGCACCCAGAGTCTTGTCTGGCTGCCTGGTCAAATGTCAGCACAACAGGCTGAACTGGAGGCTGTCAAGGAGGCTCTCCTCCTTCAACCTCCAGGGAATCGAACTATATATAGTGACAGTTCATATGTAGTTCGATCTCTCACCCTGCACCTGAACACGTGGAAAAAACGAGGGTTTGTGGACAGCCAGAATAAACCTCTGGCCCACGTTACAGTCCTAAAGGAATTGTGGGATTGGGGCATGGCACATCCAGCGGAGGCAGCCATTATAAAAATCCCAGCACATCAAAGAGGAGAACAGCCTTTGACCATAGGAAATAACAAGGCCGACGAACTGGCCAAGTTTGCAGCAGTGTCTGCAGATCCCTGCATTCCAGATTGCAGTGAGGCAAACCAAACTAAAAGAAGGCATTCTGAGTCCTGAAGATGTCACTGGAGCAGAGTATAGCGGGTGGCATATCTTACAGGCTACCTTCACTAGGAAGGATAGTCAAGATGGGTTGAGGGTAAGGACGCACTTTGATAGACCCGTACTTGTAAAAGGCACCCTTAAGGCATATTGTATGTTGAGGGATTCCCAGATGACCATCACCAGGGAATCCAAATATGCCCAAGGACATGTGTCCACAGATTACTTACGGACTAGTGTATTGATGTTAAAGTTAAACTGCAGTAACTCTGGCCAGGCATTATGGAACGATCAGAGTGGTCCAGTGAAACTGGAGGGCTTATACCGAGCAACAGTTTTAAAGGTACGGACTGATGCCAAGGATCTGAGGTATACTCGAGTAGAGGGGTCGCCATCCATACGGTCTTTCATGATTACGATCATGAGAGAAGTCTGTGTATCGGAGGTGACTGGATACTATTTCATCACCTATGCCCACTGGGAACCGGATACACAGATGGTAAAATTGGATACTAATCCCTGGAGATGGGACTTAGTATGCAATGGGGTGGACACCCCAATTGTGGATGTATGGATGGATGGCGCCCCTATGACTGAGGAATACCGAAGCAAATACGTGTCTTCTGACTGGAAAGACCCCAGAGGCAGGGACATTAACTTTGACATCAATATAGACGGTCAATTTAAGTGGCCTTTTTGTGAGGCGGTGGACGAAGGGTGCTGGTCATTTACACAGTGGGTCTATCTGTCCAAATCCAAACCAATAGGAAACCTAGCGTTACAGGCAGGAGATAGCGATCAGTGGTACCAGTTCAGTGGTAGAGGACAAGTATGTGTGACCGTGGTAAGGGTCCCATATGAGGCTGAAGGTCTCCAACCAGTCAAACCGCACCTGGATTCTTGCAATGTTTCTACCCACCAATTGGCAGATCCCATAGCTCCTCAACTGTCATCCCCATGGAAGATCATCACAGGAACTAAATTCGTCCTATATACATGGCGAATTTCTGTAGATGACTTCAGAGTAGATCACTGGGATCACAGATGTGAGGAGTTTGCGAGGAACCAAATTGACATGATGAGAGGATGGGTAGAGGCGGGGCAAGAAGTGAGAAAAGATGATCCCCGACACAGGAAATTCAGGAGTAGGAGAGACTTGATAGAGTTGGGAATTAGTGGAGGTGCATTGGGAGTAGGTGCCCTGAACACTATGGATATGGAAGTCCTGAGAGGTAAGCTCGGGGACATTGCGCGACATGCTGAAGAAGGGTTCAGAACTCAGCTTGATGTAAACCAAGTCTTAGAGGGTTTGCAACATTCGCACATTGATGCCACTACCTCTCTATCTTCAGCTCTACGAGAGAAGTTTAGAAGGTTAGTTGCAGGTCTTGTAGAAGTGCAAGAGTTCAGTTTGCCCTAGCATGTACGCAAGTCCAGAGTGAACTCTCTGACAACCTAAAGCATATAGTGTCCTCTCTATACAAGGGCCACTTCCCATTCAACCTCAGACAAAGAGTAAGTTCCCTAATCTCCCCGTTTGCAGACAACCATACAAACTGGTGGCTGGTTCAATGGCATGGGTGTCATAATCTCACCTGCACGGCATCTTCTTTGGCACCTGTATCTGGTAATATCAAGAAGGGGTACAGTGCCATGAATATAGGAATTGTTGTTAGCAATCAGACGGTGCTTCATCCACAGCTCACCTCAGACATCCTAACCTATGAGCGAGGCCATCCTTATCTGTTTGATACAGAGGGATGTTGGAGGAAAGAGGATGCTATCCTCTGTCAAGGGAGTCAAGATAGGGTGCTTAGGCACCAGTGTTGGGACTCTGAGGGGTCATGTGAGATGAAGACTAACACAATACCCTCCTCTCGTCTGAAATATTTGGGTCAAGTGTATTGGTGTTGGTACCAAGGGAAAAAATGTAACGTATTCTTTATATGGCACTAATTGCACCGAAAGAGGCATACTCCTCACAGGAGCATATTGTACCCTTAGTCCCGTTTTAGGTTTAGATGTCGCAGATCAGCAGGGGAGGACCCCGATAACACCGGAGAAGAGACTCGACATTCGCCCTGACACTCCTGTGAGACTGCAAAAGATTCCTCTTGGTTTTGGTCGTGAGCTCAAGCGTCTCTTGTTAGATTTCAGCGAAGAAGACGACATACTCCGAAATCTTCATGAGGCTGAGAATCAAGCCACTATTCAGCTTGAGCATGACAAAACCAAGATAACGAGGATTACCAATGCCTTAGATACAGACTCTAAGGTGTCCTGGTGGGAAAGTATATTTGGCTATAGTCCAACAGCTACATCATTCTTTAATTTCATTATCCACCCTGTGATTGTTCTTCTGGTTCTTGTTCTTTTTATGTACATTGGACTGTGCCTAGTTTACCGGAGAGTAAAGAGACTTGCCCACCAGATACAAGAGAACCAGGCAGAACTTCACGAATTTAACCGCCGAAGAAGGTCCAGGACTTAGCACTAAAAGTCCTGAAACCTTGAGATGATATTTGACATTCATTGTATATCTTGTTTGACTTTTACTTTGATTTATGGTTAAGGAATGGGGGAGGGAAATATAGTATTGTTATATACTGTTTAATTTTTACATTGGGATATAGGTTTGTTTGTTTTTTTGTATGAATGAGGAAAAAGTAGGGTTCTGTAGGGACAGGCCCCATCATTGTCTAAGGTATTTGCTACTTCAACCCTTGAGTCGGTAAACGTTCATAAGGGATGGATTGAAGGTCGGTTGGACTGCGTTCTTCTCACAGTCAACTTAGGTATGCTGATATCATCCCCTACCCAATAAACTCTGACCTGCCTAGTAGAGATTCAACTATCTATCCATGGAAGAACCACATTAACGATAGATGCTTCAATCAAGTTTACAGGAGAAGTCTCTGTTGAAAGTCGTGCCTCAGCTAAGAAGAATCACCAGATCCCCTTTAACAATTTAACAATTGATCTAATCCCAAGAAGGAGGTGCTCCAAGAAACCACCTGGTGAGGCCCAGCTACAGAGTGTGATCCCCGGCACCTACACACCAGACTTGGAAAAAAAAAAAAAAAATCTGGTAGGGAGAGGGGCGAACACAGGAAAACTCTGTGGGCCGATCAAGAGACGAAGGTGCAGCAACTCCAGAGTCTAAGCAGTCAAGCTTGGAAGAAGACTACTTGGGGATAGACGTGTTTCTCGAGATTGGCAATGACAAGATCAGAAGTGTACTGACAAATAGAGAACTTTATTCCTGAACCAAAGAAACCAAGAAGATCCACAAAGATGACTATGGTGTAATCTATGGATGGAGACACTGGATTACGGCGAACGGCAGGGGAGAGGTGATGGCGATGGGTGATGTCTAGATACCTAAGTGCAAAATTTTACTTCATTTCATCCTGAACGGTTATTGGTGATAGGATTGAGTAGGCAAATATATTCCACACTTCCCACTCATTTTATTGTCGTATTTTCCGACAAAAGGGGGACTGTTGAGGGGGAAGTGATGGCATAATTAATTATTAATATGACACATAAATGTATATCTCTCTTTGTGGGCATGTATGTGTATATATCTATATTTATGCCCACCTTGGTGGAATAGGCCATAATAAATGTCTCTTATAACATTGACCAATTCAGCTGTATCTGATGGAAATTGTTCATCTTCTGACATGGTTAATTACCATATCAGAAGATGTCCATTCTTGCATTTTAATGTGGGAAGCTATCAGATAAGACTCTTAATTTAAATATCAAAGATCTACAGGCTGCTGCCACAAAGGGTTATTCTCACCCCTTCTTCTAACAGTTCACAGCAGCCAAGATGTCTGGCGTGATAAGTAGACATGACTATTCCCATTGTTTCCCAATCTATAGTGGCAGGAGATACCTCATTTCAATATAGTGCATGGTGAGCGTGCACCCTTACAACCCTGTCAGAAGTGCACGGATGAGGAGGTGTGTCCGTCACGTGCACAGCTGAGGGACAGGTTAAAATGGACTGAGACACAAGAGCTCGCTCTCTTTTCTACCTGGACGCACGATGAAATAGAACATCACCTTCTGGCATAAGTATCATCCTATAACTCTATCACTCTCTCTCTCTCTCTCTATATCTCTCTGTATATCTCTCTGTATATCTCTCTTATGATCAACCCTTGAATTGCTATCTATCTTCTATAGGGATAGTTAGATCACTAATATAGTGTGCCTGTGTGTATATTTAAGGTAACGTGGGTATTAGTAACTGTGGGTATTTTACATCATTGTAACAGTATTGATTGTGTATTAGTTTTTGTGCTATCTAGAAATCAATATATTATTGTTGTAGACTTTTTGGGTGTGTTTAATAAATATTCATTTATTAGAACAGACTTGTTTTCAGTAAGTAGTCGGTATATACATATATATATAGTTAATCAGCATAGGAACAGAAAGTGGTAAGGAAGGGAAGATCCTGGATATCGGTGATTGTAGTCATAACCGACAATAACAACCGATAAACAGAACCAGCCCTACAACACTCCCATATACAACCCTCTGGGCTCCCATCACCCAACCCCCCACCCCCCACATCACTTTTTTTACATGCATCTATTTTTTAACAGTCAGTTGTCCTCTTGTGATGACTCTGACTTCACTCACTCTGTCTTGTCTTCACTTGTGGCTCGCTCGCCTAGTGCTCCTGGCTCCAGCCTTCCTCTTCAGTCCTCACCTCACAGGCCAGCAGCTTGCACCGCAGCCGCAGCCTGGGACTCAGCCTCAGTGCTCAGGGGTCATGACACTAATTACATCACTTCTGAGTCCCCCTGCAGGCCTGCCAGTGTCTGCCGAGCTGATCTGCAGTCGGCAGACACTGTCTGAGGCTGAAGCCTGAGGGCGCCCGGCGTGATGATTATCCACCCTCCCTGGTCCCTGCGCCCTGCCCTGCCTGCCTGCTGGGCTGCTGCAGCTGCCGGCCTGCCGCCCCGCCACCCCATGTCACACACGCTGCGGCTGTGCGGCTGTCATGTCACAGGCACACAGTACAGTAGTACTACAGTAGGTGGGGTGCGCTCAGTGCTGCGTTCACCCCTTCCTCATGAGGGGGGGCAGCCTCTTGGGGGGGGCAGCTGCCCCCCCTGCCCCACGCTGGGTACGCCCATGGAAGGACACATAAAAACAACAAACTATCCTAGAAATGGGACGAAACAGAGTTTTTCATTTAGTCTGCTTGGGGACATCGTTCCCAAGCGGATGATCCACTGACACTCCTTCTTCGCCAATTCTCTCCTATAATCACCACCCCTGGATCCCAGGTTGAGAACATCAATAGCCATGAATTTCAAATTCCTCGGATCGCAGTCATGTTTGATTTTGAAATGGCGGGGCAGGGTTTTCCGTCTCTGGTCCCCCAATTCCAACTTGGTCGCGCCCAAAATGTCTTTAACATGCTCGCGTGCTCTCACCTTAAACTCTCGGCTAGTGAGGCCGATGTAGATGAGGCCACGCGGGCATGTGGCATGGTAAATCACATTTTTCGTGCTGCAGGTAGCAAACCTCCGAATCTGGAAAGTTTTGCCCTCCGCAGATAGAAACATCTTAGATCTTTGCATATTTGGGCACGCCACACACTCGCCACAGGGGTTAAACCCCGTACGTACCCTGCCACCGCTTACAATTGGTTTAACAGTCGCCACATAGTGGCTATGTACCAAATCGTCATGAAGGTTGCGACTTCTTCTGGCTGTCATTGAAGGTTCACTCCCTATGGTATCTCTTAGGGCTGGAACCAGCTTGAGAATACCCCAATGTTTTTTGAGGATCTTTTTGATGTCCATCCATTTATTATTGTATGTTGTGATAAATCTGACCGTGGATCTTCCGGCTTCCTCATCCTTTTGCTTACCGCCAAAAGGGAACTCCGTTCAACTGCTTTGGCTCGATGATAACCTCGTTTTATGCTGCGTCCGCTGCACCCCCTCGACTCAAACCTTTCCCTAAGGTCTGATGCCTGCTCCTAAAAATACTTCTCCTCGGAGCACACCCTCTTTGCCCTCAAGAATTGACCTATTAGGATGGCAGATATAGTCGAGGGGGTATGAGAGGAAGCAGCATGTAACAGCGCATTAACTGAGGTGTCCTTTCTGTACATTTTAGTTTGCAGGGAACCATCAGTATGCACTATTAACTTAATATCCAAAAAGTCAATCGATGTCGTGTGGTGCTTATAGGTCAGCTTGATGTTATACATGTTGCAATTTAAAGTCTCCAATAATTCTTGGAGCTGTGTTGACGTACCTTTCCACAGCACCAACATGTCATCGATACAACGTAGCCAACAGAGCGCATGTGAAAATCTCCCTCTCCCAAAATCTAAGAAAAAGATTTCCGTAAGAGGGCGCACACGCAGTGGCCATGGAATTGGTGAATTTAATGAGGGAAAACCCGCAGCAAGAATTGACATGATGCGGACAGGAATTAGCAAAACCCATACACTTTGCTGGTGTGGCACCCTGTACCAGGAAACCACAGACTTCCCTAGGACACTGAAGGATTTCCCACAGTGAGTAACCCACTTACACACAACACCTTCCACTCCAGGCCTGTAGGGGGAGCTCCACAGGTTGCCTTAAGCCAGTTTCCCCTATAAATACAGGTTCTGGAGGGAAATCAGCAGAGTGTGCAGTCACTACAGAACTGTGAAGAGCTAGTGAGCTGAGCTGGTACTGGAGCCGTGCTGGGCCCAGACCAGCATTCACCAGAGACAGTGGTAGACCCACAGAGTAGGGGTCAAAGGCAAGAAGGGAGAAACGTGTTACAAAGGGATAGAGGGGTCATACCGACTCACCCACCAGAGTTCCGGTCACTGGGTCCGAGTCTGCAGAGACAGAAAGGACAGACCCCGCAGAGAATCCAGCATCACGAGGAGGCTTAGCTTCCTGGACACCCGCAGCACCAACAGTTGAGAGCCAGGGACCGTGGAGTACGTACTGCGGGATTCCTCAGTACAGCAACCCGGGTGTGGAGAGAGAAAGAGAGAGAAGTAATGGTCTGGTCACGTTTTGCCTGTTAGACTCCCAAACAGGAAAGATAAACAAGGAGGCCTACAACCCTACTCGCTGTGGAGATCCCAAAGTGTTTCCCTCATTCCAGACGAGTGTACCTGCAACCGAACAACAGTAAAGGTACCAAAAGACTTTTATGTGTGCGTGTCCCTCCTTCCACCTGCACCACCTGCGCTCCCCTACTCCAACCTTGCACAGAAACGACTGTGCTACCCTATTCCACCATTACAACTCTCAGCCCCGGGGATCCCTCTCCTCCTGTAGGGAGACACTCCATCATGCTGCCGCCCATCACCCTGGAGGCCCAAGCAGCGCCGGTGCCATCACCGGAACCTACAGGTGGCGTCACGACCTGACATTTTTATTATTTTTCTTTTCCCCATTTTTCGCTGCTTCCCCCAGGCCCACGGCCTCAGGCACCGCTACCCGTGACTTCCCCCAGACCGCGCCTGAGAGATCCGAGTGACCCCCGGGCCTGGGCAGGACAGCTTCTGGCGTCACGAACAGGATCTCGTGCCCGGTGTAACCAGGTACTGTGCACCATATATAGACTGTGTTTGTGAACTGTAAATCTCAGCCGCCATTGCTGCGCCACTGAGCGGGAAAGAAAGGGGGCGTTACAGTGCAAGGGCACGAAGATAGGCCCGCCCCACGCTCTGACGAGAACCGCCGGACGCAGCAGTCGGATCCGGAAATACCCGAGGTGCTCCGCTCCCCGCCTGCACAGCCAACTACTTCCTTTCATTTTTCAGAGACTGGCAGCGATTCACTAAGGGGGAGCGAGAATGAGTGCCCCGGACCCCAGCAATGCAGTAGTCCAGATCGTGAATCAGCCTGCCGCTGCGGCAGGAGCCCTGAACGGACAGCTCGTAGTCGCCAATCCACCCGGCGGCGCCATGCCGTTACCGGCACCTGCACCAGTAGCTCCGATAATGCCGATCTCCCTGCCGTATATCCCCAATGGAGCCTGGTTACCCAAGTATGATGGCAAGCCAGGCGCCCTGGATGCATTCTAGAGGAAGATATGTACCATGCTGGACATCTACGCAATGACCGGTAAGCAGAGAGCATCAGTAGTAATGGGACAGTTAACAGGTGCAGCAGAGCTGGAAACCCAAAACTGGTCTGAGGAAGATCAGGGGTCTGTTGTACAAATATTTGAAAAGTTAAAGAGAGTTTTTGATCATCATACCGAGACTGAATTAACACTGTTGTTTTACCATTGTAAGCAAGGGGCACAAGAAAGTGTCCTAGATTATTCTTTACGCCTGCAAGAGGCGCTGAGACTTCTTAAGCAAGCTGATCCTGATGGTATCCGTGATGAAAATAAAATGCTCATTGAACAGTTTGTAATAGGCCTCAAGTTATCAGATGATAGGAAATAAGCACGCTGGTGGGCTCTACAAAACCCTGATGCAGAGTTTGCTACTCTAGAAGAACTAACCGTTAAGGGACAGCAGCTCCCAGCAGTGCCAGACTTAACCCCACAGCCACGATGGGTTAAAACCCCCTCTTTGCAAGAAGCACCTTCCTCATCCCCTGCAGCAGAGACCAGCATGCAGGCTATAACCCCTGACCGGTTTGACAGCCTGTGCTCCGAGGTGCGCCAGCTGAGCAAAGAAATGGCTAAGCTCCGAGGTGCTAGGCAACCCAAGACAGAAGCAAGGCCACCAGCCAAGATCCAGCTCGCTGACAGCCCGGACGACGTTCCATGGATGAAGAGGAGGACACCACCGCTTCGAGGGAGGACCATAGATCACTACAGTGCTGATGGACAATCCATCTGTGGCAAGCGCAACAAAGAAGAGTACATCTACCGGTTCTGCCCTTTAAACGAGCAGACCCATCCAGCTGGATGCGCAGGTATGTGGGAGATCGTCCGTACCTGTCCATCATCATCGACGGCATCGCTACCACTGCATTAATAGATACGGGATCCCAGGTGATCACCATCCCGAGTATTTTTTACAAACGGTTCTGGTCTGAAATAGAACTTGAACCTCCAAACCCTGACTTGAACATTGTAGCAACCAATCGGTTGCCCGTTACTATAGAAGGGCAGTGGGAGGCAGCAGTAAAGGTGGGGAGGGTGCAATTAAAGAACCAGGGACTCATAGTGGTTCAGGACAAACCAAATGAGCGGGATCCACATGTAATATTGGGTACCAATGGGATGGTTAACTGTTTAGATGAAGTGCTGTTTTTGCTTCAACAGAGTGCTGATACTGCTAACCCAGGCGAGAGGAGGGTTCTTCAGAAGGAAATCTGAGCTCTCGTGTACCAGCAGCATGTAACACTGTCAAATGGTGAAATTGGTAGCGTACGTGTCACAGGCCCAATTCCTATTGTAGTGCCACCAAGAAGTGAAATGATGATCTGGTGTCGGGCAGCAGTAGGCCTCAGAGGGCACGACTACCAGGCAGTAGTAGAGCTGGTGGTGTCTGACAGTAATCCTACACTCCTCACAGCCAGGGGGGTGGTTGATGTACGAAAAGGAAGGGTACCTGTACGTGTGTTAAACTATGGTGATGATGAAATAAAGCTACCAAGGTATTCCACTGTTGCAAAACTGTACCATGTAGATAACAACTGCATACACAAAGCTGAATCATTAGCTCAGACAGTGTCAGATGAACCTCATGATTCCAAGAACCAGCTAGAGAAATGGTGTCAGGAGCTCAGTGTAGGAACTGACAACACATCTTCTCACCAGAAAAACAGAGTTTATCGGGTAGTTCAGGAATACGAGCAAGTGTTTAGCAAGCATCCACTTGATTTTGGGAGGATTAAAGGGGTACAACATCACATACCCACAGGAAACCATCCACCCATTAAAGAAAGATACAGGCCTATACCTCCAACACACTACCAGAAAGCAAAAGAGATGCTACAGGACATGAAGAATGCAAGGGTCATTAGAGATAGTTGTAGCCCCTGGGCAGCACCACTGGTCCTGGTTAAATAGAAAGACGGTAGTATGAGGATGCGTGTAGATTATAGACAAATCAACAGCGTAACACACAAGGATGCATACCCGTTACCCCGTATATAAGAATCACTTGCTGCATTAAAGTCTGCCAATTATTTCTCAACCTTGGATCTTACTAGTGGGTACTGGCAGGTCTCCGTTGCAGAAGAAGACCGTGAGAAGACAGCCTTCACGACACCAATGGGGTTGTGCAAGTTCAACAGCATGCCATTCGGGTTATGCAACACGCCAGGAACATTCCAGAGGCTGATGGAGTGTTGTCTAGGCCACAGAAACTTCGAAACCGTACTGCTATACCTGGATGATGTCATAGTGTACTCCAAGACCTATGAAGACCACCTGCAACACTTGAGTGAAGTGTTTGAATCATTGTCCAAGTATGGTATGAAGTTGTCCAGTACCTTGGGCATGTGGTCAGTGCAGAAGGCGTAGCACCCGACCCAGACAGGGTTACAGTGATCAAGAACTGGCCAGCGCCAACCACCTTCAAAGAGGTACGTCAATTCTTGAGACTGGTCGTAGTGATGGGCGAATCCTAAATTACTCGGAATCGCTTGACTCTAGCGAGTCCGTGCCCAGGACTCGCTACTCGTTGTGAGTCTAGCGAGTCCAATGTTAATGAATGGGGAAGCAAGTAATAGCGAGTAGTGTGCGATTTACAAATCACAGATGTGTCTCGGAAGCTTCAGCCTGAAGCAATCCTAGTTTTGCCATTGATTTGCATTGGACTCGTTTACTGTGCAAGTAATCGCTGGGAAACTCGCACAGATAAGAGTCCTGTCTGCTCTGTGTGCTGGCTGCCGCAGCTCCAGGGTCCTAGAGCCCGCCTGCTGCCTGATGTAGCTGAGCTGAGATTGTTCTCAGTCTGCTCATTCCCTGTGCATTGACATCTATATCTATGCACAGGGATGAGCAGAGAGGACATCGCGTTTTGGACTGCGTCGGACGGAAGAGGATTTTTTTAATTAAAGATGGAGTCCCTAATGGCTTTTTTTTTATTTCTAATAAAATTTTTTCTCTGTGTTGTTTTTTTTTAAAACAATTTAATAGAAATTCATGGCGGTCATGTCTAATATTGGCGTGACCGCCATAAATTTCGGGCTTAGGGCCAGCTGATAATACAAAGCTGGCCCTAACCTCTTTATTACCCAGCGTGCCACCGCCACCAGGGCCGCTGGAAGAGCGGGGTTCAGCGCCAGAGGATGGCGCTTCAATGAACGGGCCATCTTCTGGGGCGGCTGCGGGCTGCAATTTGCAGCGGGAGGTGCCCAGAAAGCTTGGGCATCCCTGCGCTGCGGATTCCAGCCCCCAGCTGCTTAGCTGTACCTGGCTAGACATAGAAATTGCGCGGAGCCCCACGCATTTTTTTTTTATTATTTCATCAAATTCATGAAATAATAAAAAAAAAGGGCTCCCCTATATTCTTGTGTCTGGCCAGGTACAAATAGGCACCTGGGGGTTGGGGGCAGCCCGTCGCTGCCTGCTGGATCCGGCTGGTTCCAGAAATACGGCGAAGCCCATGTAATTTTTTTTCTGAAAAATCAATAAAACAATCCTAAAAAAGGGACTGCATCTTTATTAACCCCTCGCTCATGGTCCAGGGTTAATAAAGATGCAGTCCATTTTATTTACATTGTTTTATGGATTTGTCAGAAAAAAATTTCACGTGGGCTTCGCCGTATTTCTGGAACCAGCCAGATCCAGCAGGCAGCAATGGGCTGCCCCCAACCCCCAGGTGCCTTTTGTACCTGGCCGGACACAAGAATATAGGGAAGCCCTTTTTTTTAATTATTTCATGAATTTCATGAAATAATAAAAAAAAAATGCGTGGGGCTCCGCGCAATTTCTATGTCTAGCCAGGTACAGTTAAGCAGCTGGGGGCTGGAATCCGCAGCGCAGGGAGGCCCAAGCTTTCTGGGCACACCCAGCTGCAAATTGCAGCCCGCAGCCGCCCCAGAAGATGGCGCGTTCATTGAAGCGCCATCCTCTGGCGCTGAACCCCACTCTTCCAGCAGCCCTGGTGGCGGTGGCACGCTGGGTAATAAAGGGGTTAATACCAGCTTTGTTATACAAGCTGGTATTAAGCCCGAGATTCTTAATGTCAGGCCATGTTTGACCCAGCCACTAAGAATTTCCAATAAAGGGTTAAAAAAACACAACACAGAGAAAATTTTTTATTTGAAATAAAAAAAAAAGCCATTAGGGACTTCATCTTTAATTAAAAAAATCCTCTTCTGTCCGACGCAGTCCAAAACGCGATGTCCTCTCTGCTACATCCTCTGTGCATAGATATAGATGTCTATGCACAGGGAATGAGAAGACTGAGAACAATCTCAGCACTGCTACATCATCTCTGTGAGCAGGCGGGCTCTAGGACCCTAGAGCTGCGGCAGCCTGCACAGAGAAGACAGCTGGACTCGGCTCGCAAAGTAACAGCAGTCACTTTGCGAGTTTCCCTGCTATCACTGGCACAGTAGCCGAGTCTAATGCAAGACAATGGCAATCCTAGTTTTGTCAGCGTTTGAAATTGATTTGCATTGGACTCGTGCGAGTAAACGCTGGGAAACTCGCAGAGTACCGAGTCCTGCGAGTCCCTTACTACTCGCCGAATAACGAGTTCTAGCGAGTAGATTCGCCGATCCCTAACTGGTCGGGTACTACAGGAGGTTTATCAAGGGCTACACGAAGATGGCAGCGCCCATGCAAGATCACCTGGTAGGTAAATCCAAGAAGGGCAAGATCAGAGGCCCTCCATTCCGGTGGGGACCAGAACAAGAACACTCTTTCCAGCAGCTAAAAGATGCCCTAACTGGAGAAGAGATTCTGACCTACCCTGATTACAGTTTACCATTCCTGCTATACACCGATGCTAGCAACGAAGACTTGGGAGCTCTCTTGGCACAGAAGCAGCAAGGCCGAGAGAAAGTAATAGCCTATGCCAGCAGAAAGATCCATCCAACAGAGAGGAATCCGGAAAATTACAGCTCTTTCAAGTTGGAGTTCCTAGCCTTAGTCTGGGCGATCACTGAACGGTTCAAGCACTACCTGGCATCCTCCCCGTTCACGGCTTTCACCGACAACAACCCTCTAACCCATTTAGAGACTGCAAGGCTGGGAGCCATGGAGCAACGTTGGATGGCCAGACTATCAAACTACAACTCCACTGTCAAGTACCGGGCAGGTCATAAAAATGGTATTGCTGATGCCCTATCCAGAATGCCTAATCTACTAGATGTAGGAAAAAACGTGGATGAACTAGAAGTAGAATTACCAGCTTTCCACCGTCCAAGTACAGCCTCATGTCATCAGGCAAGTCAAAGGCGTCAAGAGACAACAGTGAACCCGTTATCGCACCATAACTGGAAAGAGACTCAGGACAGTGACCCGACTGTTAGCTTAATCAAAGAGCTAATAACCAAAGAACACTCCTGTCTAAGTCCATATGCTCCACAGGATGCCAAACGCCTATGGAAAGAAAAAGGGAAATTGTTCATCCATCAAGGGAAGCTGTGCAGACGTCACCTTAATCCCAAAACCCATCAACTAATCTGGCAAATCGTGGTTCCAAAAAGAGATGTCCAGATGATACTGGAAGCTTATCATAATGACGCAGGACACTTTGGTTGGAAGAAACTGGAGATGCTGTTAAAAGATCGCTTCTACTGGGTCGGCATGAGAGGTTCCATTTAGAAATGGTGTAAGAACTGTGGACCGTTTCACCTCAGAAGGAAAGACCAGCAAAGTCAGAAAGCACCGTTACAGCCAATCATTACGAATAGGGATGAGCGAGTATGCTCTGCGCTACTCGTTACTCGCACGAGTATTCCAGTACTCGGGATGCTCGGCGAGCACCGAGTACCGGCAAAATGCTCGGACTGCTCGCTAATAATTAGCAATCTGACACACATACACAGCTCCCTTCAGTGCACACAGTGAGCTGGCACCACACAGGGAGCAGATTCATTGTTAGGATCCCTCTGGGGGCCACAGCAAGGTGTTATATGTTGCGGCAATTTAAAAAAGTTCCCCCTCCCACCCTTTCCCAGAAATACTCGTTTTATAACCGAAAGTCTGTGGGCGGAGACTGTCACTCATTGACTTACATTGGGCTCGGTGCTCTGGCCGAGTACAAGAGTATCTTGAGATGCTCGGCCAGAGCACCGAGCACCCGAGCATTTTAGTGCTCGCTCATCACTAATTACGAAGAAACCTCTTGAAATCGTGGCCTTGGATCATGTCAAGTTAACCCCTAGCAGAACAGGGCATACCTATGCTCTTACAATGGTTGATCACTACTCCAGATTACTAGTTGTCGCACCAGTTAAAGACTTAACTGCGGAAGTAGCAGCCAAGACTTTCCAGAATTATTTATGTCGACCACACGGGTATCCAGACCAAGTATTAACAGATCAAGGGTCAGCATTCGAATCACAACTATTCCACGAATTCCTAGGATTGTATGGTTGCAAGAAAATAAGAACCACACCGTATCATCCCCAAACAAATGGTCTGTGCGAGAAAATGAACAACATCGTCATCGACATGTTAAAGACGTTACCACTTGAAGAAAGGAATCAGTGGCCAGAAAAGCTACCTGACTTAGTGGATATATACAATCACATCCCTGTCAGTTCTACTAACTACGCACCAGCATACTTAATGCGAGCAAGACCTGGAAAACTCCCAATTGACTTGGAGATGGGAACTGTAGAACCAACTCAAGATACTTCAGAAGAAGATTGGAATTATCCCCTTCAAGAACAATACAAGAAAGTTCAGGAATGTGTTGAAAAGAACTTGGATCAAAGTAGAAGTAGACAAGAACATGACTTCAACAAACATGCTTCAGCTGAACCATTGTTACCAGGTGAAGTAGTTCTCAAAAGGAAAAGAAGAAACAACAAACTAGATGACCAATGGGAATCTCATCCATATACTGTTATGTAATCCAACTTTGATAACTCCAAAACCTGCGTAATTAGCCGAGATGACGGTAGAACAACCTCAACAGTGTCAAGAGATCATCTCAAGAAATGTCCTGACCAATTAAAACCACCAGAAGTACACTATCCAGTAACAATCGTTGAAGAAACAAGAGAAAGAGTGATTCACACTGAAATAGGAGATTTAGCAGAAGACTGGCCTCAATACAATGGAGCAGTCATAATACCAGTGCTCTCATTTCTTCAACCAGTGGAAAATCCAATTCCAATTCAACCTGTAGAAGAACAAATACAAATACCAGAAGAACCAAGAAGACCAGAAGAACCTGTTCAAGTGCAAGAAGTGCAGCTTGTTGTACCGGAACCAGAGATTCCTGCAATCGGTGAACCTGTCAGTCTACTAGAAAGACAACATGAATACTACAGAAAATATAAAAGGGGTGGGGGACAAGAGGCGCAATAGTGCCCTATCACTAGTGACACTGTGAATCAGGGTGGTGTAATGAAGCCACTCACCTGGTGCAGTTATGATCCCCACAACTGGTTTGAAAGCGTGAAGCAATCAAGAGCTGCTGCAAGACCTCCACCGACCACTGACCAGTGGTGAAATCCGAGAAAGAAGATGGTAATGCAGGTGTGTCACGGTCCGCGCTGCTCCAGGCTCAAAAAACTCACCAAAGAGTCAAATTTTCCTTAAGCAGATTTCCAAGCTTTATTCTCCTTCCTCCAATGCGTTTCGGCGCATGTCCTGGCACCTTCATCAGGGATATCTTACATGAATACTACGGTATCCTAGAGTCACGTAGATCCAACAGACTAAGAGATAGTGCACGCACATCACCAGACATAGACACCAATGACACACCAGTACTGCGCAGATCAACCCGTAGTAACTTTGGTCAGTTACCACTCAGATTTAGAGAGTGAAATATAGAGTGTCAAAATGGAGAAGTATAAATAGTGACCTGTGTATATAAAAATATGAATAGTAGTGTATAGGAGGGTGTAGGAACTGGGCACAGCCCCAAGCATATCAAGTTAGGGATAGAAAGTGCCTGGGGTAGAGGGAAGGTAAGACCCGGCCTCCTAAGCAGAGACACCCATAGGGAATTTGTGTAAAGTGTGTTAACCTTAATGTGTTTAAAGCCATCAGTGACTTTACTGCTGGACTCTACCCTTTTCCCCGGATATTTCCCGTTTGTTTAACCCGAACTACAGTCACAGGACTAGTGTGGCTAAAAAATTTTTTCTTCCTTTTCCCAGCCTGCGGCAGATGGACTAGTGTATAAGGACTGCTTGTAATCATTTTTCCATTTTTATAAACTTTTCAGTGATTTTTGTATATTTTGAATCTTAACGCTCTGTAAATACCTGTTATTATATATGTGTGTTTGTAAAACAAAAACTTTTGCTCAGTCCGGGAGAACTGAGGTTAACTAGGGGGGAATGTGGCACCCTGTACCAGGTAACCACAGACTTCCCTAGGACACTGAAGGATTTCCCACAGCGAGTAACCCACTTACACACAACACCTTCCACTCCAGGCCTGTAGGGGGAGCTCCACTGATTGCCTTAAGCCAGTTCCCTCTATAAATACAGGTTCTGGAGGGAAATCAGCAGAGTGTGCAGTCACTACAGAACTGTGAAGAGCTAGTGAGCTGAGCTGGTACAGGAGCCGTGCTAGGCCCAGACCAGCATACACCAGAGACAGTGGTAGACCCGCAAAGTAGGGGTCAAAGGCAAGAAGGGAGAAACGTGTTACAAAGGGGGTAGAGGGGTCATACCGACTCACCCCACCAGAGTTTCGGTCACTGGGTCCGAGTCTGCAGGGACAGAAAGGATAGACCCCGCAGAGAATCCAGCATCACGAGGAGGCTTAGCTTCCTGGACACCCGCAGCACCAACAGTTGAGAGCCAGGGACCGTGGAGTACGTACCGCAGGATTCCAAGAGAGAGCCCTCAGTGCAGCAACCCGGGTGTGGAGAGAGAAAGAGAGAAAAATAACGGTCCGGTCAGGTTCCATGCCTGTCGGACTCTCAAACAGGAAAGATAAACAAGGAGGCCTACAACCCTACTCGCTGTGGAGATCTCAAAGTGTTTCCCTCATTCTGGACGAGTGTACCTGCAACCGAACAACAGTAAAGGTATCGAAAGACTTTTATGTGTGCGTGTCCCTCCTTCCACCTGCACCACACCGATTGAGCTCCCCTGCTCCAACCTTGCACAGAAACGATTGTGCTACTCTATTCCACCATTACAGCTCACAGCCCCGTGGACCCCGCTTCTCCTGTAGGGAGCTACTCCATCTTGCTGCCGCCCATCACCCCAGAGGCCCAGGCAGCGCCGATGCCATCACCGGAACCTACAGGTGGCGTCACGACTTGACATTTTATTATTTTTCTTTTCCCCATTTTTCGCTGCTTCCCCCAGGCCCATGGCCTCAGGCACCGCTACCCGTGACTTACCCCAGACCGCACCTGAGAGATCTGAGTCACCCCCGGGCCTGGGCAGGACACTGGGAAAATACGCTGCTGCACATTTGGTGCAGATCTACACACCAAATATGCAGTAAAATATACATCATGCGAATGGGCCCTTAGTGATGGTTCTTTTTTTTTTAATTGTCTAATGACATGACGTGATGGCCGGTTTTAGGCGGCCGTCACACGCTACAATATCGAGAGCGATATTGTAAGCGATCACGTGCACGCGTGATCGCTAACAATATCGCTCACATCGCTGGTGAGATGTCACACAGACCGACTCACCAGCGATGTGGGCCAGCGAGATCGCTGGTAACCATGGTACACATCGGGTTACTAGGCGCCGCGCGGCGCTTAGTAACCCGACGTTTACCATAGATACCATCTCCCAGCATAGGCTCTGCCGCTGGGAGATCGTTCATCGTGGTGTCACACACCACGATGAAGCAGATTGAACAAGCGATGATCGCTTGATATGAGCTCCGGCTTCCATATCTGCAATGTAACGATCAAGTGATTTTACATTGTAAAATCGCTTGATCACACGCAGCGATGCACAAACGATATCGCTTAAGCGATCAAAAAGCAAATCGCTTAAGCGATATCGTGCATTAAATTGAACCGTGTGACGGCCGCCTTAGTCGTATAATGATGTGACATGTTTAATTTGTTTCAGTGATAGCCAGTTTTAGGCCACGTGCACACGCTGAGTATTTCATGAGTTTTTACCTCAGGATTTGTAGCCAAAATCAGTAGTGGGTGATTAAACAAGAAGTAGTGCAGGTGTTTCTATTAGACTTTTCCTCTGATTGCTCCACTCCTGGTTTTGTCTACAAATCCAGAGGTAAAAAACTCATCAAATACTCAGTGTGTGCACGTGGCCTTAGTTGTGTAATGACATCCTGTGTTTTATTAGTTTCAGTGATGGACGGTTTTAGTAATGTAATGACGTGACGAGTTTCATCAATTTCAGTGATGGCCAGTTTTAGTTGTATGATGACATGCCGTTTTTCTTTGGTTTCAATGTTGGTTAATTTTAGTCGTGTATTGATGTGACGTGTTTCAACAGTTTCAGTGATGGCCGGTTTTAGTCGTATAATGACATGCCATTTTTCATTGATTTCAATGATGGCCAGTTTTAGGCCCCTTTCACATCAGCGGTAATTGCTGATCGCGGCAGTGACGGTGAAAAAACGCAACTGTCGCGATTACCGCATAACGGCCGCACTTGCGGTTCACTTGCGGCAAGCCCATGCAATGTCTATGGGGCTTGCGGTAAGTGTGCGGCAGGTGCGGCAAGTGCGGTTTCGGCACTTGCGGCAGATGCGGCCGTGAAAAAAACGCGGTCAGCCGCTTTTTTTTTCGCGGCTGCATCTGCTGCAAGTGCCGAACCACACTTGTCGCACCTGCCTCACACTTACCGCAAGCCCCATAGACATTGCATGGGGCTTGCCGCAAGTGAACTGCAAGTGCGGCCGTTATGCAGTAATCGTGATAGTTGCGTTTTTTTCACCGCAACTGCCGCGATCAGCGATTACCGCTGATGTGAAAGGGGCCTTAGTCGTGTATTGACGTGACGTGTTTCATCAGTTTCAGTGGTGGCTGGATTTAGTCGCATGATGACGTGCTGTATTTAATTGGTTTCAGTGATGGCTGTTTTTTTTCAGACATGTAATGATGTGATGTGTTTCATCAGTTTCAGTGATGGCTGGTTTTAGTCGTGTAATGATGTGCTGTGTTTTATTAGTTTCAGTGATGGCTGGTTTTAGTCATGTTTTGACGTGACGTTTTTCACCAGTTTCAGTGATGGTCAGTTTTAGTCCAGTAATGACATGCTATGTTATATTAGTTTTAGTGATGGCCGGTTTTAGTCATGTAATGATGGCCGGGTTTAGTCGTGTATTGACTTCACATGTTTGTTCAGTTTCCTTGATGGCCTGTTTTAGTTATGTAATGATGTCCTGTGTTTAATCGGTTTCATTGATGGCTGTTTTTACTTGACATGACACAACGTGTTTTATCAGTCTCAGTGATGGCCAGTTATAGTTGTTTAATGACGTGACTTGTTTCATCAGTTCCAATGATGGATGTTTTTAGTCATGTAATGACGTTATTTGTTTCAGTGATGGCCGGTTTTAATCGTGTAATGACTGGAGATGAGCGAACCCAAACTGTAAAGATCAAGGATCTCACTGGACAGCTAGTGTCTGGTGCTGAGCCCCGAACAGATTTCTAACTGTGGGTAGGGTCACATTGAAAACCTAAATTGCATTCACCGCATCCGGATCCGGATGCGGTGAACGCAATGCCGGGCACACACATTTTTTTACAAAAATGTGTGCTGAATACCGCACTGCGGATGTGTAATCCTGAGCCATCCGGTAACTGCAGAGTGTGCGGATCCCGGCTCAGCAACCTAGTAAAGAGTTAAATAGCTGCCCTAAATGACTGTTAGAGGTCTGTAGGGGGCTTAGACCCCCCTACAGACCGGCCGGCCACTTCCATAGTGTTCTTCAACAATGTCTCAGTGTGCACGGGCGAGGAGCCCGTGCATGTCACCCAAAGTTGCCCCTACCCCCCCGTATCACTATAGAGGGGTGCATACACCCCTCTATTACCATTATGCTTTAATTATGTCATATACAGCAATAAGTGTCCCAATCGTAATGTCAGAATATATTTACATGTGTTCTGAGGCATAGCGAAGGGAATTCCATGGGCGGGGCTGTGTGCATTAGCCTCCGCCCGCTCCTTCTTGATGGCCGCCCCCTCTGGCCGTAATCCACTGTTGTGAGGGCGGGAACGTCGTTAAAGGGGCGTGGCTAACTAAGTGCCGCGGTTAGCCACGCCCCTTTAACGACGTTCCCGCCCTCACAACAGTGGATTACGGCCAGAGGGGGCGGCCATCAAGAAGGAGCGGGCGGAGGCTAATGCACACAGCCCCGCCCATGGAATTCCCTTCGCTATGCCTCAGAACACATGTAAATATATTCTGACATTACGATTGGGACACTTATTGCTGTATATGACATAATTAAAGCATAATGGTAATAGAGGGGTGTATGCACCCCTCTATAGTGATACGGGGGGGTAGGGGCAACTTTGGGTGACATGCACGGGCTCCTCGCCCGTGCACACTGAGACATTGTTGAAGAACACTATGGAAGTGGCCGGCCGGTCTGTAGGGGGGTCTAAGCCCCCCTACAGACCTCTAACAGTCATTTAGGGCAGCTATTTAACTCTTTACTAGGTTGCTGAGCCGGGATCCGCACACTCTGCAGTTACCGGATGGCTCAGGATTACACATCCTGAGCCATCCGGTGACCGCAGTGCGGTCCCGGTAAACGCTGCGAAAACTGCTGCCTGCATGATTTAAAACGCAGGCAGCAGTGCCGGATCCGGCCACCGGATGGCTTGTGAAGCCATCCGGTGTTTTGCATAGGCTTCTATCAGGAGCCTTTCCTGGTCCGGTTTTGAGCTTTTTTAAAGCTCAAAACCGGATCAGGATTTAAAACAAAAAACGCCGATGTGACCCTGGCCTGTGTGTCTGTATTCCTGTTCAAGTTTGTCATCCAAATAAATCTTGTTGAAAGCCTGTGTGGGGCTAACCTTAAAAAAGTTCTCTGTGGCCACTGAGTGAGCAGGTTCTGTTGGACTAATGTATACAAAAGCTCTGTTTGGCAACTGTGGACCAGGATCTGTGGGCTTAATCTTGAAAAAAGCTCTGTGTGGCCACTGCACCAGGCTCTTTTGACCTAATCTATAAAAAAGCTCTTTTTGTCCACTCCACCAAAGCTCTGTAGGGCTAATCTTAAAAAAAACTCTGTTTGGCCAATCTGCACCATATCTGTGGGCTTAATCTCTAAAACATCTCTGTGTGGCCACTGTACCAGGCTATGTTGGGCTAAACTATGAAAATAGAGCTGAATTTCTAAAAAAAAAAAAAAGCTGTGTGTGCTCACTGTACTAAAGTCTATTAGGCTAATGTATAGAAAGGCTCCGTTTGGCTACTGCACCAGGCTCCTTGGGATAATCTCTAAAAAACTCTCTGTCTGGCCACTGCACAAGGCTATGTTGGTCTACACCAGGGGCGGGGAACCATTTTTCTGCCGAGGGCCATTTGGAAATTTCTACAATCCTTCAGGGGCCGCTCAAAATTATCAACTTGAAAATTACCCGCTATATTTGGTTAAGCTCTCAACATCCAGTTAACCAAAAGGTTAACCAATCAACTCATCCCTGCTGTGTTGGCTGGAGCTGCTTCTCTTTGGCATGGGTGATTTTGGTCACATTGCTTCTCAACTGCATTTCCACGTTTGCTAGAGCCATAGATATCACAGGAGAGGCTGGGAGCATATACCTCACTTGGGAGGCTGAGGCTGGCGCATAGAGATCACTGGAGAGCTGGATTTAAAGGGTGGACAGTCTGCCAGCCTGAGCACTGGGGTCCCCAGGAATCTCCCCCAGGGCCACAAAAAAGGTGATCGAGGGCCACATTCGGCCCTGGGGCCTGAGGTTCTCCACCTCTGGTCTACACTATGGAAAAATCTCTGTTTGGACACTGCACCAGGCTCTGTTGGGCTAATTTAAAAAAAAAGCTCAGAGTAATTCATCCGTGTGCCATGAATTCTTTCATCCCCTGCATAATAAATAGTAAATGGAGGAAGGTCCATAGTACCTGCGACATTCTTGATGGATTTAGCAACTTCTATGAAAGTTTATACAATATCAGAGGTCATTTTAAGGACCTATCCACTCCCCTACTCCTCGACAAGATCAAAACCTACGTTCAAACACACAAACTTCAAATCCTACCTGGGGATGTAAGATTGGATTTCGAGGCTGATAATATGCTAAAGGCCCGTTACACGCAACGATATCACTAACAAAATCGTTGCAACATCACCGGTTTTGTGATGTTACAACGACCTCGTAGCGATGCCGCTGTGTGTGACATGTAGCAACAACCAGCGACCAGCTCGCTGATCGGTGATCGTTGGTAAATGGCCAGGACCATTTTTCCATTATTGGTCTCCTGCTGGGCGGCCAGCATCGGCATGTGTGACAGCAGGAGACCAATGATCAATGACCTCCCAGCGCTGCACAGTACACGCTGAAAGATAGTAACCAGGGTAAACATCAGGCAACTAAGCGCAGCGCTCTGCTTAGTTACCTGATGTGTACCCTGGTTACCAGCGTTCTCACTGGTCACTGATCGCTGGTGAGTCTGCCTGTGTGACAGCTCACCAGCGATCAGATAGCGATGTCTCAGCAATCCCGATCCTTGGTGGGATTGCTGGGACATCGCAGTGTGTAACAGGGCCTTACGAGAATTAGAAGTAGTAATAAAAAGCCTAAAACTGGGGAAACGTCCTGGTCCAAATGATTTTACCACCAGATTCTACAAACACCTCATGGAAGAGGTGTTTTAGAACCCTGTGTGCAATCACATCTCAGGGGGCTCTTTCCCTCCACAAGCTCTAATAGCTCACAAAGTAGTGATCCCTAAACAAGGGAAGGAACCTACCCAATATAGAAGTTACTGCCCAACATCCTTAATTAATCTCAATTTTAAAATTTATGCAAAATTAATAGCCAACAGGTTAAAATTCCATCTCCCCACACTTATTGATCCTGACCAGGTTGAGTTTGTCCCTGGAAGGGAAGCTAGAGATGGCACGATTAGGACCATCTCACTCTTGGATGGAGTCAGCAGAGAGGAGATTCCCATGTGTGCCCTGTCCATCGATGCTGAAAAAAGCATTTGACAGTGTGCACTGGGAGTTCATGTTCCAGATCTTGGAGATATCTATTATATAATCACGAATGGGATTTTTGCCCCTTTTGAGTCCGCTCACGCTGCGAGTCAATGTCGTCATGTGGATACGCCCGAAGCATTGGCCGCGCAGCGGCCATTGCGAGCAGTTCTAAGGCGACTCGCTATGCCCGCGCAGCGGGCATGGCGAGTCGCCTTAGCAGCGCGAAGCATTGGCCGCGAAGCGGCCATTGCGAGTCAGAGACTCGCTCTGCTAGAATCCCGATGCATCTGCATCGGGCACCCAGCTAGTGTGGTATAAGGGAAATTATGCTAAAGAGGATTAGAGCTTTGTATACCTGCCCCTCAAGTCTGATCGGGATCAATGGGTCAATGTCAGGTCCGGTGCCAATCTTCAATGGCACACGTCATGGGTGCCCACTTTCGCCAATGCTGTACATTCTAACAATGGAGGTACTGGTGACTGCGATCAGAGATAATCCCTCGATCTGGGGGGTACGGGTACAAACAAAGTACCATAAAATAGCTTTATTTGCTGATGATCTTCTCCTCTATATCACTTCCCCGATTATCTCCATTCCCAATATGATATCTGATACCCCCCGTTAGAATGTACAGCATTGGCGAAAGTGGGCACCCATGGTATGTGCCATTGTGAATTGGCACCGGGTCGAACAGTGACTTGTTGTTCTTGATCCGGGTTGAGGGGCAGGTATACAAAGCCTCAATCCTCTTTAGCATAATTTCCCCTATACCACATGTCTCCAAGACCTGAAACATGAACTCTTTTTGTTCCTATTTGTTTATTAGTTTTTACTACATTGTTTTTGTAACGTAGATACTCCTTTTTCTTTTTGGAAGGGGTAATTCTTTCACTTCAAAAATATCTTTGACATTTTTTTTTTTTTAAATATTTTGAAATTAAATTACGGTACTAAAAAATCCAATACTGTGGAACACCAGGATCCTGGATGGCTGGTAATGGCATTTGCCGCCACCTAGCCTGAATATATAACAATTCATGTGTTTACTTTTTGTATTGTATTACTTATTGTATCTTGTAGATATTGTATATTGTATGATCACTGTATATAATTGTTTTACTGTATATGAGGCTGCTTATACAACCCCTGGCAAAAATTATGGAATCACCTGGCTCGGAGGATGTCCATTCAGTTGTTTAATTTTGTAGAAAAAAAGCAGATCACAGACATGGCATAAAACCAAAGTCATTTCAAATGGCAACTCTCTGTCTTGAAGAAACACTAAAAGAAATCTTGAAAAAAATGTGCTAGCCTGTAACAGTTACTTTTGTAGACGAAACAGGGGGAAAATTATGAAATCACTCAATTCTGAAGAAAAAAATATGGAATCACCCTGTAAATTTTAATTCCCAAAACTAACACCTGCATCAAATAAGATCTGCTCGTTAGTCTGCATATAAAAAGGAGTGATCACACCTTGGAGAGCATTTGCCCCAAGTGGACTGACATGAATCATGGCTCCAACACGAGAGATGTCAATTGAAACAAAGCAGAGGTTATCAAACTCTTAAAAGAGGGTAAATCAACACGCAATGTTGCCAAAGATATTGGTTGTTCACAGTCAGCTGTGTCTAAAATCTGGTCCAAATTCAAACAACATGGGAAGGCTGTTAAAGGGAAACATACTGGTAGACCAAGGAAGACATCAAAGCGTCAAGACCGAAAACTTAAAGCAATATGTCTCCAAAACAGGAAATGACAACAAAACAAATGAGGAGCAAATGGGAGGAAATTGGAGTCAATGTCTGTGACCGAAATGTAAGAAACTGCCTAAAGGAAATGGGATTTCCATACTGAAAAGCTAAACAAAAGCCATCATTAACACCTAAACAGAACAAAACAAGGTTACAATGGGCTAAGGAAAAGCAATTGTGGATGTGAATGACTGGATGAAAGTCATATTTAGTGATGAATTGCGAATCTGCATTGGGCAAGGTGATGATGCTGAAACGTTTGTTTGGTGTCGTTCCAATGAGGTTTATAAAGATGACTGCCTGAAGAGAACATGCAAATTTCCACAGTTATTGATGATATGGGGCTGCATGTCAGGTAAAGGCACTGGGAGATGGCTGTCATTACATCTACAATAAAAATGCCCAAGTTTAAATTTATATTTTGGACACTTTTCTTATCCCATCAAATGAAAGGATGTTTGGGGATGATGAAATCAAGATGATAATGCATCTTGCCATGAACCAAAAACTGTGAAAACATTCCTTGAAATAAGATACATAAGGTCAAAGTCAATGTCATGGCCTGCAAATAGTCCAGATCTCAATCCAATTGAAAATCTTTGGTGGAAGTTGAAGAAAATGGTCCATGACAAGGCTCCATAGCAAAATACACCACGGCCACATTCTTTCTCTAGGAACCTTCCACGACATCATAGGAGGTTGCCTCTCCACGCCCTAATAGGGACAGGAAGCACATGAGAGGTTAAAAGACCCCTCCCACTAGCCAGTGTCTTTCCTGTCCCTATGGGGCATGGAGAGGTTTTTTTTCTCTCCTATGCTGTGGTGGCGGCAGGCTACAGATTAGCTTGGAGTTTTGCCGGTTGGCGTTTGTCGGGCCCCTGCTCCTCCTCCCGTCATTTCTCGGTCCCACTCAGTGGTTCTCTGCTGGAGGGGTCCGGGACCAGCCCTGGACCTCCGGATCCCCCCCTCGGGTGAAGCGGGTCGGCGGCTCCCCGGTCGGCGGCCTCTTCCTGGGCTGAGCCCAGAGGCCGCCTCCTGCCGTTGCACGCTGCCGCGGACTGGAATTGACGCGGCGGAACTTCTGGTCACGCGCTTCTCCGGCGGGGAGCGCAGCGCTTCAGGGACCCCGCAGTCAGGACCTGGTGCGGCGGCGTGCGGGCTCGCCGCCATGATTGGGGCCTGCCTGGACCTTGGGCAGGGGGCACGGGATAACCTTTTTTTGCACTGGGGGCAGGCCTTTGGAGATTAAAGGCTGCCCTGAAGACTTCTGATGCCAGGTAAGCTGCATTTTGTCCTGGGTCATGTCTTCCTCTGCATCTGTAGAGCCCAGTGCTCCCCGGGCCACAGTGAGTTTAGATGCACGGGGGGTCCTTTGTGCTGCCTAAAGGGGATGTGCTGATGGCAGCTTCTCTGTGCTTTCTTGTAGGGTGACAAGGAAACTCCCAAGAAGACTGCTGGGAAGTCTGCTAAATGCCCTGTCTGTGCTAAGAAGTTCCCCCCTGGGTGGGATAAGAAACTTTGTCAAGGCTGTATCGACAAGATAGTGCGGGCTGAACACCCTAGTCTTGTGGATGACTTAACCACCATGGTGCAGCAGGAAATTCGGGCTTCCCTGGCCTCCCTGGGCCTGTCTGGGCCTGTGTCTGGTCCTTCCCCTCCAAAAAAGCAGAAGCTCCAGGCTAACCCCTCAGACTCTGAAGCTGACAGGGACTCGGACTCTGAGGTCCCCGAGGAGGTCTCGGCCACGAGGCATTCGGACCTTCGACGGTTTTTGTTTCCCTCGGAGGATATGGGGGACCTTATTGAGGCCGTTAGAAGCACCATGGGTTTGGAAGAGGAACAGATCCATCCCTTGGTGCAGGATGAAATGTTTGCTGGCCTTCAGTCAGCCAAGCGTATTGGATTCCTGGTGCATTCCACCCTCCGGGATTTAATTGCTCAGGAATGAGAATTTCCCGACCACAAATCTCGGGGTGATCCGGGTCGGCGGTTTCCCCTTGAGGATAGTGAGATTCACTGGGGGTCCCGAAGGTGGATGTGCAGGTGGCCCATGTGGCAAAAAAGACTGCCCTTCCTTTTGAGGACTCTTCCCAGCTGAGGGATCAGATGGATCGGAAGATTGAGAGCTTTATGAAACGTTTCCTGGGTAGCTTCCTCTGCCACCATTCAGACTAACATCGCCTCCACTTGTGTCTCCCGGACCCTGCTGAAGTGGTTGGACCTGTTAGAGTCCCATGTTTCACAGGGCACCTATAGGGAGGAACTTCTCGGCTCCCTTCCTCTGCTTCGGAAGGTTTCTTGTTTCCTTGCTGATGCCTCAGCGGAATTGGTCCGCCTGGCGGCCAGGACTTCAGTGTTGTCCAGGTGGGCGTTATGGTTGAAGATATGGAGCGGTGACGCCACTTCTAAAATGCGGCTCTGTTCCCTGCCTTTCAAGTGGGACTTGGTTTCGGGCCGGATCTAGACGACATTCTGGACAAGGCACCTGACCGCAAGGCTCTTCCCGAACAGGCACTTGTGCGGAAGAGGTCCTTTCGTCCCCTGGTGCCTCCGGCCTCCCATCCCATGGGCAAGGGTAAGACCGGCAGGTGGAGTTATCAGAAGAGGCGAGGCAAGAATATCCTTGTCCCTGCTCCGCAGCAGCGCCCTCGTCCCGACAAGCAGTGACTCGGTCCCGGTGGGGGGGCCACTCTCGGCCTTTCTTCCCCAGTGGCGAAGGATCACCGATTGCCAATGGGTTCTGAATGTCATCTCTGAGGGATTGCTCATCGAGTTCGAGTCGCTTCCTCCCGCCAGGTCTCCAGGTCACCGCCCTGCCCTCTCAGGGTGCTCAGGATCTTCTGTACTCAAAAGTACAGGAGTTCCTTCTCTCAAATGTCATCTCCTCTGTTCCCAGTCACGTCGTGGAGCTTGGTCACTATTCCCGTCTGTTACTGGTAAAAAAGCCGTCCGGGGATTCCAGGGTCATCATCTACCTGAAACGCCTCAACTGTCACGTCTGATATCGACGTTTCAAGATGGAGTCCGTCCATACTGTGATTCCACTGATCGGGCTGCATCACCAGATGGCTACGATAGACCCAACGGATGCCTACTTTCATGTGCCCATCCATCCTCCGCACAGGAAGTTCCTGAAGTTCACCATCCTCTACAAGGGGGACGTCCTCCATTTTCAATTAAACGTTCTCCTCTTTGGAATCTCCTCGGCTCCCCAAATTTTCTCCAAACTCATGGCGGAGGTAGTGGCCTTCATTCGGGGTCGCGGCATCTCTATTGTGCCTTATCTGGGCGACTTCCTTCACATTGCTCCGACGCCTCAATCCCTCCGGACCAGTATGGAGGAATCCCTGCGCATTCTTCGGTCCCTAGGTTGGATCCCGAACCTCTGGAAATCCCATCTGCAGCCCTCTTCCACGAGACAATTTCTGGGGGTGTTACTAGATTCCGACCAGCATGCTTCCTTTCTTCCGGACTCCCACCGGTTCACCCTTCTGGCCAAGGTTTCCTCCCTGTGGTGTCAAGCGTCTCCCACCCTTCGGGACACAATGTCGGTGTTGGGTTCCATGACGTCCTGCATCCCATCTGTCCTGTGGGCTCAGGCTCACTCTCGGGTAGTGCAGGCACATGTCCTGTCTTGCTGGGACGGGCTTCCTTCATCCCTGAATCGTCAGGCTCGCCTCCCGGGGTCCGTCTCCTTGTCGCTACTCTGGTGGTTGGACTTCCGACACCTGCAACGGGGGGTTTCGTGGTATCAGACTCCATTAGTGACGGTTACTACAGATGCCAGCCAGAGGGGGTGGGGAGTCATGGTGGGTCCCACTCCTCTCCAGGGGGTCTGGGGTCGCTCCGTCAGTTCCCGGTCCTCCAATTTCCGGGAACTGAGTGCAGTCGAGGAGGCCCTTCGGGGAGCTAAGACCCAGCTCACGGGTTCTCATGTCCTTGCCTACTCAGACAATGTCACCACGGTGGCTCACCTCCGGCACCAGGGTGGTACAAAGTCCAGGTCCCTGTCATCTGTGTCCTCCCGGATCTTCCTTTGGGCCAAACAGTTCCTGCTGTCCCTCTCAGCTGTCCACTTGAAGGGATCCATGAACCTGCAGGTGGATTTTTTTAGCTGCCAGGATGTCCCCCCAGGGGAATGGAGTCTGGACCAAGCTGTCTTTTGCTCTCTGGTCGCTCGCTGGGGCACCCATAATTCTCCCTCGATCCTTGAGACGCAGCCGCAGCGGTGGACGCCTTCTCCCAGGCATGGGATTTTCCTCTGGTTTACGCCTTTCCTCCTACTCCCCTCCTCGCATGAACTCTGCAGAAGGTCAGGGTAGACGGAGTCCCCAATATCATGGTGGCCCCTCTTTGGCCCAAAAGAGTTGGTACAATCTGATCATGGCGCTCAAAGTGACGGTCCTGTCCTCCTGGGTCCGGATCCCAGCTTGTTGTCTCAGGGTCCTCTGTTCCATTCAGATCTACAGAAACTCAGCTTAGCTGCCTGGCTTCTGAAGCCCGAGTGCTGAGGGCTCAGGGCCTGTCTGAGAAAGTGGTGGTCACCCTACAGTAAACTTGCAAACCAGTTACTAATGCGATTTATAATAAAATTTGGAAGAAGTTTACAACCTGGTGTGGCTCCTGTCCGCCTGATCCTCTTTGGCCCAATGTCTCCCAGATTCTGGATTTTCTTTAGAATGGGTTGGACCTCGGTCTTAAACCCAGCACGCTTAAAGTTCAAGTTTCAGCTCTAAGTTCTTTGTTTGATGCCGATTTAGTGAATCATCGATGGATTTGTCACTTCATGGTGTCGGCTACTCGTCTTTGTCCTCGTGCTCGGGTCCTTACTCCCTCCTGGGACCTCAATGTGGTCCTCACTGGACTTTCTCAGCCTCCCTACGAACCTCTTTCATCCTGTGACCTCCTGCTGTTGTATCACAAGACGGCGTTCTTGGTGGCGATTACTTCTGCCCGTCGTGTTGGGGAGCTCCTGGCTTTGTCCATCCGGGACCCGTACCTCACCATCCGGGATGACTGCATTGTTCTTCAACTGGATCCTTCGTTTCTTCCCAAGGTGATCTCGGACTTCCATCGTTCTCAATCGATTATTCTTCCGTTCTTCTGTCAGCATCCTCGGACCCCTAAGGAGGAAGAGTTCCATGCTTTGGATGTCCGGCGTATGGTTCTCCATTATCTTGACGTCTCGGCGCCCTGGCGCGTCGACCACAATCTCTTTGTCCAGCCCTTTGGTCCCCGTAAGGGAATGAAGGTATCCAAGAGCACTATTGCAAATTGGATTAAGAAGGCCATTGCAGATGCCTACCTTTCCCAGCAGCTGCAAGCTCCTTCTGGATTTACTGCCCATTCCACCCGGTCTACTGCTGTCTCCTGGGCTGAACGAGCAGGGGCTTCTCCTGAGCAGATCTGCACGGCTGCTACCTGCTCGTCCTTGCATACCTTCACGAAACACTACTGTCTGGACGTGGGCTCCAGTAGGGATTTGGCTTTTGGTAGGAAGGTCCTGCAGGCCATTGTCCCACCCTAGGTGTTTATGTGGAGCCCCAAGGGACGTGGGGTACTCGGTACCGGACTGGTCTGCTGCTGGGGGTGTCACTGGTGGCTTGGTCCGGACCGTGTCCCTGGCTCAGCACAATAAAAGGGGAATATTTACAAGGGAGATTGTCACGGGTGACGCCACCCACTTGATGCGGCCAGTAATGGGGGCCGCCGCTGCTGCAGAACCTCCGGGGGTGATGTGAGGGCAGCGGAGGTGGTATAGTTCCAGTGGGGGGAACTGTATCCCCCGGGGCAGTAAAGGGTAAAGTCTATTGGGGTTGTAGATGGTGGGGAAGAGTTGGAGGACACACACTCACGTTTAGTTGATACTGTAATTCCCTTCTTGTCCTGATGCTGCAGAGCTGACAGGCTGGATCTGCAGGGAGGAATTGTCTCTGTGCTGGATCTGGAGCAAAGGTCGCAATCACTACACAGACTCCAAAGTTGTTTTCCAAGGCTTTACTGCTGATATTATTGCAGATTATAGTCCACGGAGTCTGTAATGGAGCTGGGCTCTCTCCCCACACCCTGTCCGGGTCGTTGGCTTCCTTTTGCTGCACTGTGTGTGTGTCCTGAGCTGCTGCTTCAAGCTAAGCTGCTGGGATTCCTCACGTCTCTCCCTGTATGCTGCTGGTACCACTTGGTTAGGCAACTTGGGTCCTCTATGCTGTGCTGACCCCTCCGTGTTGCTTCACTCTGGTACTAGGGGGTATCTAGAGATCCCACTGTCCCTGGATTCGCTGTGCTGTTGGTGCCAGACACAGTACCGGATCCGGTGTCCGTCTCTCTGTGCTTACTTCTGGGGCAAGTGATGGTATCACTCCAGCTCCCAGATGTGTTCCTCTGTCTTTCGGTCTCCTGCTCCTCTGACCCTTGCTAGGTCTGCACTGAGCTAACTCTGCTCTGTGTCCTTTCCTCAGCCCTGCTGCGAGCTGAACTGAGCTCTCCCTCATGGACAAGAGTATATAAGGGAGCAGGAGGTGCTCCCTCTATTGCCCAGAGGTGGTAGTGTTTGTCAGTGTGTAGTGGGGGAGAGAACCCATGTGATGTTATTGTGGCACATTAACCCATGGGGTGCCACATTTATTTGTTGGTATTCCTCCTATGCTGTCGTGGAAGGTCCCTAGAGAAAATAGAATTATTCTTACAATCAAGAGAAGAAAAGCGGCACTCGTGCGTCCTAATACAAACCGGCTTTATTGAATCATCGTGCAAAACTTGTTACAGGGAAGGTGCTCTCGGGGAGGGAGAGAGAGGCTGGAGGCGACGGTGACCGTTTTGCGGAGACTTCTGCATCTACGGACTCTACAAGGGGTGACTGGAACCGCCTATTTATGGGTGGTGTCTCCTGTATCTCCCAGGTGAACAAATAAAAAACTAAATATAGTTAAAACTTATCATATTTACACGTAACTAATAACTGAGGACTAGCAGCAGTGTTAGACTATTAAGATTACATGTAAACAACTGAAAATAGATGAAACTACAAAAACACATATCTTATAGCAGCATTTTCGGTAGTCAAAGAGAAATAGACAACTCTAGTTGCAGATTCAGAGGCAAGGATTCATATATTGAACAACAGCTGTCACACTTCACCACGATAAATAAAGATGCTTACATCGTACATTAAAAAGAATGATAACTATCTGTGCATAAATTATCACCGGACTGCGAGCAAAAGGCAGATAAGTGTTATTTTGGAAGTGTATGCAGTTATTTTTTATTATTTATTAATGTCTTCAGTTTCCCGAGACATGTTTCACCAGTCAGACTCTAAATACCAATAGAAGTATAGTTTTCTGATTCGATGTTCTAAATATTGAATAGAGCTAACATTTATATAGCTAAATCCTAAATAATATCTATCTTTCATTTTGGTGTAAATCTAGATTAGGCCCCTTTCACATCAGCGGTTTTTGCCGATCGCGGCAGATGCGGTGAAAAAAACGCATCTGCCTCGAATACCGCATAACCGCGGCACAGTTGCGGCAAGCCCCATGCAACGTCTATGGGGCTTGTGGTAAGTGTACAGCAGGTGCCGCAAGTGCGGTTTCGGCACTTGCTGCAGGTGCGGCTGTGAAAAAAACCGCGGTCAGCCGCGTTTTTTATGCGGCCGCTCCTGCCGCAAGTGCCAATGCCGCACTTGCCGCACCTGCCGCAAGCCCGCACAGACATTGTATGGGGCTTGCCGTAACTGTGCCGCAAGTGCAGCGGTTATGCGGTAATCGCGGCAGATGCGTTTTTTTCACCGCATCTGCCGCGATCGGCAAAAACCGCTGAGGTGAAAGCAGCCTTATACTGTTGCTGCGCACTTCACATATCTTAGGGCCCTTTCACATCAGCGGTAATTTGAAATCGCGGCAGATGCGGTGAAAAAAACGCATCTGCCGCGATTGCCGCATAGCCGCCGCATAACCGCTGCACTTGCGGCGCGGTTGCGGTAATCGTCATAGTAAGTATAGGGGGACTTGCGGCAGGTGCAGCAAGTGCGGTTTTACACTTGCGGCAGGTGCGGCCGCGAAAAAAAACTGCGGCTGACCGCGTTTTTTTCCGCGGCCGCACCTGCCGCAAGTGCAAAACCGCACTTGCCGCACCTGCCGCAAGTCCCCCTATACTTACTATGGCGAATACCGCAACCGCGCCGCAAGTGCAGCGGTTATGCGGCGGCTATGCGGCAATCGCGGCAGATGCGGTTTTTTCACCGCATCTGCCGCGATTTCAAATTACCGCTGCTGTGATAGGGCCCTTATACAGATCTCTGCCATTCAACCCGCTCTCCGGTAAAATGCTGCACAAAAATATATTGGTTAATTTCATGGGTGGACAGGACAGGACAGATCACCGACTATGACAATGAGGGGAGATGTTCGATGCTGCCCATTGATCATTACCTACTGCAGTCAATCCTTATGTTCTTGATCTAAAGATATCATCAACTCTCTGAAAACAAGGTATAGGCACTGAGAAATAAAATATGCTATAGGATCTAGCTGAGCATAGCTCATACCAAGTTGATCTATAGAAAGACTGCCATATCTATTTTATCATTTAGTCCATTAGGACCTTGGGCATCTGTGGAAATTATCCATCTAGATTCCACCTGTAATAGATGTCTATTGGTGTCTCCCCCTCTAAGTAGGGGTAGAGGTTTTTCTATTCCCATAAAGGATAATACCTCTGGGTAGCCATTATGACTTTCTCTGATATGTGTAATCAGGCGTGGACTTCCTTTCCCAGATGTTATTGAGTTGAAGTGTTCCCTAAATCCAGGGGCTGAGTTGAGGAGCAAGGGGGAAAGGGACACACTGGGGGGGTGCTATCAGTATTTTCAGATGCCTGGGGGGGATGATGTGCCACAGCTCACTTACCATGTCCGCCGCCGTCTGCTGCTGTATCGCCGCGCCGGCCTCAAAGCTCCACAGGCTGGCCCATTTCTGTGGGGGGGCGGCCACAGATATGGGCTATACCACCAGCCCAGGGGGCACTTGCCCCCCTGCCACCTGATTATGAAATATGAAAGAGGGGGCTATAAGATATGTGTTTTTGTAGTTTCATCTATTTTCTGTTGTTTATATGTAATCTTAATAGTCTAACACTGCTGCTAGTCCTCAGTTATTAGTTACGTGTAAATATGATAAGTTTTAACTATATTTAGTTTTTAATTTGTTCACCTGGGAGATACTGGAGACACCACCCATAAATAGGCGATTCCAGTCACCCCTTGTAGAGCCCTTAGAAGCGGAAGTGTCCGCAAAACGGTCACCGTCGCCTCCAGCCTCTCTCTCCTTCCCCAAGAGCACCTTCCCTGTAACAAGTTTTGCACGATGATTCAATAAAGCCGGTTTGAATTAGGATGCATGAGTGCCGCTTTTCTTCTCTTGACTGGATATTCACTTGATTGCTACACAGCTGAGCAACGTGCTCCTACCCTCATCTCCTGAGTATCAAGAGGATTAACAGGTCAGTGCCCGGTTTTCTTACTCTTTCACGAGAATTATTCTTACCGTTAATTTGGTTTCTAGGATACCTTCCATGACAGCACTTAATTCCCTCCCTATTATTCCTTGTGTTGTTCCTGGAATGTTTTCCTATGTACTGTTGTTTACTCTAATGCTATGGTTCTTTGTAAGACTCTGGCATAAAGCTCTCAATCTTCCGATCCATCTGATCCCTCAGCTGGGAAGAGTCCTCAAAAGGAAGGGCAGTCTTTTTTGCCACATGGGCCACCTGCACATCCACCTTCGGGACCCCCCAGTGAATCTCACTATCCTCAAGGGGAAACCGCCGACCCGGATCACCCCGAGATTTGTGGTCGTGAAATTCTCATTCCTGAGCAATTAAATCCCGGAGGGTGGAATGCACCGGGAATAACGGCCTTAATAAGGTCCCCCATATCCTCCGAGGGAAACAAAAACCGTCGAAGGTCCGAATGCCTCGTGGCCGAGACCTCCTCGGGGACCTCAGAGTCCGAGTCCCTGTCAGCTTCAGAGTCTGAGGGGTTAGCCTGGAGCTTCTGCTTTTTTGGAGGGGAAGGACCAGACACAGGCCCAGACAGGCCCAGGGAGGCCAGGGAAGCCCGAATTTCCTGCTGCACCATGGCGGTTAAGTCATCCACAAGACTAGGGTGTTCAGCCCGCACTATCTTGTCGATACAGCCTTGGCAAAGTTTCTTATCCCACTCAGGGGGGAACTTCTTAGCACAGACAGGGCATTTAGCAGACTTCCCAGCAGTCTTCTTGGGAGTTTCCTTGTCACCCTACAAGAAAGCACAGAGAAGCTGCCATCACCACATCCCCTTTAGGCAGCACAAAGGACCCCCCGTGCACCTAAACTCACTGTGGCCGGGGGAGCACTGGGCTCTACAGATGCAGAGGAAGACATGACCCAGGACAAAATGCAGCTTACCTGGCATCAGAAGTCTTCAGGGCAGCCTTTAATCTCCAAAGGCCTGCCCCCAGTGCAAAAAAAGGTCATCCCGTGCCCCCTGCCCAAGGTCCAGGCAGGCCCCAATCATGGCGGCGAGACGGCACGCCGCCGCACCAGGTCCTGACTGCGGGGTCCCGGAAGCGCTGCGCTCCCCGCCGGAGAAGCGCGTGACCAGAAGTTCCGCCGCGTCAATTCCAGTCCGGGGCAGCATGCAACGGCAGGAGGCGGCCTCTGGGCTCAGCCCAGGAAGAGGCCGCCGACCGGGGAGCCGACGACTCGCTTCACCCGAGGGGGGGAACCGGAGGTCCAGGGCTGGTCCCGGACCCCCCCAGCAGAGAACCACTGAGTGGGACTGAGAAATGACGGGAGGAGGAGCAGGGGCCCGACCAACGCCAACCAGCAAAACTCCAAGGTAATCTGTAGCCTGCCGCCACCACAGCATAGGAGAGAAAAAAAACCTCTCCATGCCCCATAGGGACAGGAAAGACACTGGCTAGTGGGAGGGGCCTTTTAACCTCTCATGTGCTTCCTGTCCCTATTAGGGCATGGAGAGGCAACCTCCTATGCTGTCGTGGAAGGTATCCTAGAAACCGAATTAACGGTAAGAATAATTCTATTTTTTTAACTAAAGTTACAAACTAACTAAAAATTTTGATATATCCTCTGTAATTTGGTGATTGCCCTCTTCATATATGTCGTCTTTTCTCTGATGAACTCTTTTTGTTCCTACCTTAGAAGGTCCATAGACTATTGATGACCAGTCACTGGACTAAACCTCGACGAACCATTCCTGCTTCTTTTCCCTTATCCTGCTTTATACATATCACTTTCCTCCTCCACGTTTCTCTTGCACTACCCCTCCTTCTATCGTGTTATATCCCAACTTTCCCCACCTACCCCTTTTTTTTAGAATTCTTTATTTATTCCTTTTTATAAGCATAGCAAAACAGAATAAATCATAACGTAAACTCGTGTTTACCAAATATCACCAGATACATTTCACAGCAGTATAACTACTCACATGTATCTAGAAAGAAAAATAACTCAGAGCTAAAGATAAGCAAATTAATCCATAGATGGAATTGGGAAAGATAAGCAGGAGAAAAAGAAAAAAGAAAGAAAGAAGAAAAATGAGGGGGAGGGGAGGGGGAGGAAAGGGAGATGCGCTTCGGGAATAGGAACCTTCAATCCCAAGATTTAAGTCTGCCAACAGATTTGCATCTAACTAAACATTTTCTGACCCTAGATAATTTTTGTAAATCTCTGTCTCTTGAAACTGAAGCCAGTTAAACCATGTATCTCAGAATCTTGTATAGGAGTCATGAAGTGTTGATGTCAGGTCCTCCATGTGCATAAGATCATTCACCTTCTGGATCCATGTCGCGATCGAGGGACATGTCCTTGTCTTCCACAAGAGTGGGATACATACTCGAGCCACCATTACCAAAAATCTCAATAAGGAACGCTTGTATCGGTTAATTGGAATCTCACAATGGTGAAGCATGAATAATTCAGTTCCCAGATCCCCGTCGTAGTTCGCAACTACACGGATGATCTCACTTACTTTGGACCAAAATGGTCTGAGGGTACTGCATTTCCAAAAATGTGTAGAAGAGAGCCCTCCGCCACACCATACCTCCAACACTGCGGGTCAGTAGAAGGGAACATTTTATGCAGACGCAGGGGGACTCTGTACCACCCGGTGAGTAATTTATAATTTGCCTCTTGTAACCGATGTGTTCCGAGGTCAGTTCTATATTTAAATCTGCCTCCCAATGTAACATGAACATCGGAGTAGGCAGGTCCGGGGGAGAGATCAAGAGGGCATATGTCCTAGAGGGAGCATGTCTACAGGATCTCGAGCCTTGACATAATAACTCAAAAGCAGTTTTGGTTCTACGAAATTCCACCCTCTGAGGGAGACTGCAAAAATAATGATTGAGTTGCAAGCATCTCCAGAATCCCAGAGAGCTAGAAGCCGTAATAGAGCTCTGGGTCTCGAGTGAAGGACAAGCATCTACCCCTCCCCAACTCTCCACTCTGTCTACCCCAGTCTTAATCCATGAGCCAAACACTGGATCATTAAACACCCGGCTTACCGTCTACCTCTTTTGCCTCTTTTGCACTCCTTTCCTAGTTTTACTTCTCTTCTTGGCCCGCTTAGGGTTCTGTGTCAGTTTTGAAAGTATAATAGATTGATTATAGATTGATTATGATGTTCCCGGTAGAGAAACAGACACAGGACCGCATACGCTGTCAGTCTTGACCTTACACTATGGACAATAGATGTCGGCATTGGTCTAGGTCTTGTTCCTCATCTGATTCCACCTGTTATGTTGCTGAAAACATACAACAAACTGTGTGGTCTAAAGGCCCCTTTACACATAGCGATATCGCTAATGATATCGCCACGATGTCACAGGTTTAGTGGCGTTGCAGCGACCTCGCCAGCGATATCGATGCGTGTGACACGTAGCAGCGAGTGGCCCCCCACTGTGATTTTGCTGATCGTTACGGAATGGCCTGGACCATTTTTTCATCATCAGTCTTCTGCTGGGCATGCTGCATCGGTGTGTGTGAGAGGGAAAACGAGCAATGATCTCCGTGACAGATCCCAACAACCGTCGGGGGTCGCTGCATCGGTGAGTAGATCTGCCTGTGTGGCATCTCACCAGCGACCACTTAGCAACATTCCAGCGATCCCTCCACATCTTCGTCCCTCTTGTATCTGTACGACCAAATTCTCCACATTTGTTGTATTTGTCCTTGTCTGCCCTTTTAGCATGTAAAGCGCCATGGAATTTAATGGCGCTATATAAATATAAATAAATAATAATAATAATCCCTGCCAGGTCGTATCATTGTTGGGATCGCTGGAATGTCGCTAGGTGTAACGGGGCCTTTATCCTGCGGATACCTGATGTTTCAGTTTGCGTTTGAGTTCGATTTTATACTTGTCTTTGATCTGTATATGTGTCACTCTGTTTAACTGTTTCAATAAAATCTGTTTTACACACAAAAAAAGAGCTGTTTGGCCACTGTGCACCAGAATCAGTGGGTTTAATTTCTGAAAAAAAAAAAAAAGATCTGTGTGCTCACTGCACTAGGGTCTGTTGGGCTAATTTATAGAAAAGATCTGTTTGACTATGGCACCAGGCTATGGTGGGATAGACTATAAAACAAGATCTGTTTGGCCACTGCACCAGGCTCTGTTGAACAAATCCTAATAAAGATCTGTTTGGCCACTGTGCACCAGAGTACGTGGTCTTAATTTCTAAAAAAAAAAAAAAACCTCTGTGTGCTCACTGCACTATGGTCTGTTGAGCTACTCTATAGAAAGCTTTGGCTAGAGCACCAGGCTAGTTGGGCTAATCTGTAAGAAATCTGTGTGGCTGCTGCACAGGGCTATATTGGGCTATACTATGAAAAATGATCTGTTTGCCCACTGTACCAGGCTGTTGGACTAATCTTAAAAAAAACTTTGTTTGGCCGCTGTACACCAGAATCTGAGGGCTTAATTTCTACAAAATAAAAGAAGCTCTGTGTGCTCAATGCACAAGGGTCTGTTGGGCTAATCTATAGAGAAGATCTGTTTGGCTACTGCACCAGCCTCATTGGGATCATCTCTAAAAAATCTCTGTGTGGCCACATCTCCAGACTATGTCGGGCTAATCTATATAAAATCTCTGTGTAGCTAGTTCACAAGCCCTGTTGGGCTATTTTTTTTTCAAATGTTTAGTTTGACCACGGTGCACCAGGCTCTGTTGAGTTAATCTTAAAAATGCTCTGTTTTGCCACTGCACCAGGTTCAATTGGGATAATTAAAAAAAAGCCCTGTTTGGCTACTGTGCACCTTGGTCTCAGGGCTTTATCTCTAAAAAAAGCTCTGTGTGGCCACTGTATCAGCTCTGTTGGGATAATCTATTAAAAACAAAGCTCTGTTTGGCCAGTGCCATGGTTAGGCCACAGGATTTTTTGGGTTAAACTATGAAAAAAAACTCTGGCACTAGACCAGGCTGTCAGGCTAATCTTTAACAAAGCTCAGTTTGGCCACTGCACCAGGCTCTGTTGGGCTAATCTTAAATAAAGTCATGTTGAGACATTGTGCACCAGGATCTGTGGGCTTGGGCTACGTTCACACTTACCGTAAATACTGCGTTTTTTTATGTTGCGCTTTTTAACCAAAAACGCATCTGCGTTTCCCGGCAAATTGAATGGAGTTTTACATTAGAGCATCGTGACTTCCCACCCTGCAGGAGGAGACAGTTCAATCACTAGAAGGGCCAATATCGGATCAGGAGATTAGAGATGCAATTTCCTCTACTAAATCAGGGAAAGCATCGGGCCCGGATGGGTTTACGGTTTTATACTACAAGAAGCTGAGAGAGAAGCTGATCCCACACTTGAAAGCTACTTTTAATGCCATGACAGAAACGGAGGCTCCTCCAAGGGACACGTTGAGAGCAACAATAGCGGTCATCTGTAAGCCGGGGAAAAACCCAGCACAATGCTTCAGTTACCGTCCAATCTAAACTGTTTGCCAAAATCCTGGCGGACAGATCATCCCCCCTGGTGAGGAGCGTCGTCCACCCGGATCAGGAAGGTTTTGTGATGGGGTGGAACGCCAGGGACAACACGACCAAGGCGATAAATTTAATCTGTAAGGCTAAGTTGTCGGGCACTCCGTTGATGCTTTTATCGACGGATGCGGAGAAAGCATTCGACAGAGTGAACTGGGTATTCCTGAGAGAAACCCTAGCCCATCTAGGCTTGGGTCCCTAGATGCTGTAATGGGTGTTGTCCATGTACTCGAAGCCTTCGGCTAGAGTCCGGGTGAACGGCGTCCTGTCTGAGTCATTTGACATTGCGAATGGTACCTGCCAAGAATGTCCGCTATCGCCATTAATTTTTATATTGACTCTTGAACCCCTACTTACACACATAAGGGCAAATCCAGAAATAACTAGGGTTAAGGCGAACACTCCTATATATAAATTTGCGGCTTATGCGGACGACCTACTGTTCTTCCTATCAAACCCTGAGGTGGCTCTCCCGAACCACCTGAAGGAACTAGAGGCTTATTCGCATCTCTCAAACTTCAAAATCAAACAATCCAAATCCAATGCTCTTAACGTTACTCTACCTCCCCGGCTAGTAGACAGATTGAAGGGCACTTTTAGACTTCGATGTTCTCAGCAAGCTATAACATATTTAGGGCTACAGATTACGGCAGATGTCCACGACCTCTATAAGACTAACTTCCCTACTCTTTTAAGCACCATTCATGCAGAGTGTAAGAGATGGACGAAGTTGACTTTTACATGGATGGGCAGATGTCAGCTTTTTAAAATGACGATTTTGCCTAAGATCCTATACTACCTGCAAGTTCTTCCCATCAGAATTCCATCCTCCTTTTTCAAATCAGTTCTCTAGCTCCAAACTGCCTTTATATAGAACAATAAGAGCGCCAAGCTGGTGAAATCTATACTGTCTAGAACCAAGAGGGAGGGTGGAGTGGGGCTACTGTCAAGCCCAGGCTTTGGGGTACTCAGGTATCAGGCTTTAGGGGTAGCGTTGCTGTGTCACGGGGAATGGTGGCCGCGCCTGATCCCGTGTCCTGGGCCTATCTTCAAAAAGGGATGTTTTTATAGGGGAGATATATATACAGTTTGTCGTGACGCCACCTGTAGTTTCTGGTGAGGTGTCACCAGCGCCGCCACAGTCCGCCGGAGGTAGATGGTATCACGGCAAGTTGGCAAAGTCCTCAACAGGTAGGGCTGGACCTCCGGGGCAGCGTTCCTAGAAAGGGAACAAGTTCATGCAAAAGGAACACAGGCAGAGGCAAAGTCACTTTTCTCCCAAGTACTTTACTGTTAGTTGTCAGCAGCAGTGGTTACAGTTCACAGTTCAGCACTTTAGATGTTACAAGAACAGGTAGCTTAACGGGTGGCTGCAAGTGGATCCCAGGTGGAACCCTTGGTGTACCTCCGTTAACTAACCCGTGTCCGTTCTTGCCCGCTTGGGATCGATCTATATCAAGTAGCTCCGTATAGGTAGTACCGGGAGTCCCCTCCCTCATTGGTGAGGAAGCAGGCAGATCTCTCTGATGGCTGTTGAACAAGCCACAGCAGCCGGTTGCCGACTGCAGGCTAAACTCCGGCCGGTTCCTAGGGCCCGGCGTTCCCCTGGGTGGACTGGAGTATCCCCTGGAGTACAGACGCTCCACTCTGAGGATCTCCCTTTCTTTCTAGGGCCCGTACTCCCGTACTTCTCTTGTCAGCCGCCCCTTTTTTCCTCCGGTTCGGCTTGTAACCGTTAGCGTCTTTCTAAAAAATTTCCTCTTCCTCCATCTCCTCCTAGTCCCTCAGCCGAGAGACCTTGCTCCTTCCCTCTGACTGACTCCTTCTACTCCTTCTCTCTCTCATTTCCCCTAGAGGAGAATTTATCCCCTAACCTCCCACCCTGTACTAGTGTGGGAGTGCTGGGAATGGATCCCACCCACCATCCTAGGGTCCACCTGCAGCTGGAGCATTTACACAACTTTTACGGGTGTAATACTCCTCTGTGACGCCTGCATTTGCAGGGCACCACACTAACAGACGTCAGACTGTATCACTTGGCGAGTCATCTTGCGCGGGTAATAAACTGGTGCAGACACAGGAGGCGTGGCCAAGCAGCATGTGAGGAGGACGTGCATCCACAGAGCTCCTGCACTACCGGTCTAAATTCCGCCGCTGTTCCCCACAGCACGGCCGTTAACTTACCGGTATAGTACCATAAGGTCTGTGGGCACAATCTGAAGCTGGCGGTACAGCTCTTACCCCGCTGGGATGCCGAAAAAAGCTGTCAGAATGACGGCAGGGGAGATGGCCCTCTGCTCCCAAAATGGTGCCGCAGCCTCAGCACAGGCTGTGGAGGAGGCGGTCTACAACAGTGCAGCCAGAAACAAAGAGATGGTGGCCAGGCTGCGGCAGTTTGCAAGAGTGGAGGAGATAGAGAGAGGATCCCAGACATCCCCAGGAGACAAAACTGATGCTGGAGGAGAAGGTACAGCGTCCGGGATGAGCGAGGAGGGGGAGGAGGTAATTAATCACACTGGAGGGCAGGAGACCCAAGAGAGGAGAGCTGGGGAGAGCTGGTGGAGCAAAACAGAAAGCAGTTAACACCACTGCAGCTACATGTCCCTGCTGAGCCCACTATAAAAGAAGTTCTAATGGCAGTTATGCAATGTGGGTCTGCTATCCCTAATGTACTCACTCAGTCGGGATTTCTGCAAGAATCTATGCAGACAGTCAAGCATGACTTACATACAGTAAAAGACAGAACTGGGCAGCTGGAACGCAGGGTCGATACTGTAGAGGCTAAAGTCACTAAATCCCTGCAATATCATAAGGAGACTGGGAAGGATGTGGATGCCCTATAGACTAAGACGGACGACCTGGAGAACAGGCTTAGACGCAACAACGTGCGTATAGTCGGTTTACCGGAGAGATGTGAGGGCAGAGACCCTACAGCCTTTGTGGAGGATTGGATTAAAGGTGTAGTTGGCTCAGACACCCTGACTCACCTATATGCGGTGGAACGTGCTCACAGGGTCCCTACTCGCCCCCCTCCTCCTGGCCACCTACTACGACCTATGTTGGCCAAACTCCTTAACTATAAGGACAGAGACATTATCCTCAGGTTTTCCAGAGAACATCATGATGTGACCATTGAGGGATCCAGAGTCTCCTTTTACCTGGATTTTTCGCCGAAAGTGCAGAAAATGAGAGCAAAATTTACTGATGTCAAAAAGAGGCTACGAGTGCTTGGTGTCAAGTACTCCATAATATTCCCAGCCAAATTGCGGGTGGAGGCCGAGAATAAGACTCATTTCTTTCTGGAGGCAGAGGCCGCTGCGGAGTGGCTGGACATCAATGAACAGCATTTGGGGAAGGGGGGAGCGGATCGTGGTTGATGATACGGGCTCGCAAATGTATGGTTTTCAGTACATGTCTTGATGCTTTCTTTGTGCTGTGGGGTGGTACCCTGACAAGTGGGGGCATAGCGGCGAGGAGTGAGACGCCCGGTGCCTAGTTGGCTCTTCATTTAGGGGTAACGTTTGCCCTTGTGGGAATTACATGGCACGACTAGTGTTGGGGTGTTTTGTTCAGGGGATGGGAGACGGGGGGAGGGAAGTTAGGTCCTTTGCTACTATTGCACGTGTTAACCTGTACATGCCCAGGAGCCATCAACGAGGATTGATACCTCTTTTATTCTATAGATATGGGAGACATCACAGTCCTTAGCTGGAATGTTAGGGGGCTGAAATCTCCAGTCAAGAGGCAGGCGATTTTTTCTTTTATTTTAGAACACAAGCCAACAGTGGTCTGATTACAGGAAATGCACCTTACCAGTGAGAAGCTCGATATTTTAGACAAGAGATGGATACAGGCAGGATACCACTCTACACATTCGCAGTTTTCTAGAGGGGTTAGCATCCTGGTTAGACGAGATGCCCGGTTTGAGTGTAGACGGGTGGTGGAAGACGATGAAGGCCAGTTTGTTGTTCTACATTGTACGTTATATGCTGTTTCTCTGGTGCTTGTATCTTTCTACATCCCCCGCCATATAGCAGTAATTCTATGTATCGTATAATGAATATTCTGAGGGTTTTCAAGGGGTCCCGTTTTTATGGGTGGGTGACTTTAACAACATAATTGACACTCATTGGGATAGGGGAAATCACGCACCAATAAAGTCAGGGCGTAACTGTACGCCTTTTGGGACGCTTATACGCGAGTTGGCACTAACTGACTTATGTAGGTGCTACAACCCTGAGGTATACCAATACTCGTGTTTCTCTTCTACATTCTCCTCCCTCTCCATATAGATTTAGCCTTGGGGAATGATCCTATGTTGCGAAGGGTTGTGTATGCTAAATATTTACAAAGAATGGTATCGGACCACTCTCCTATACTTGTCAAGATTAGGGGGGGGTGCATGCAACCGGGGAAAGGCCCCTATGGCGATTGAACCCATTCTGGATGCAGCTAGTGGAAAGGCCAGGTAATTTTGCCTCTGAACTGCAGGAATTCCTTTCTTTTAATATAAGCACGACATCAAGCCTGGTAGTCTGGGAGTCTTTGAAGGCGTACTTGCGGGGTATATATATCCGTGAAATCTCTAAGATCAGGTCTAGCACTAGAACTAACTCGGAACTTCTGCTGCGGGACTTGAAGGCTGCAGAGGAGGCTTTGTCGGTGCGGTTCACCCCCTCTACACAACGGAGACTTAAGGAGGCTCAGACCCGTGTGAATAAACTGACTCTGGAAACGGCGGCGCAAAAATGTGTGTTTCAGTCGATCCAGTATTATGAGAGTGCGTAGAGTGTGGGACATCTGCTTTCGGTCATCACGTCAGCACAGAGGGGGTCGTCATTCATAGCGGGACTTCGAAGGGAAGACGGGTCACTAGTTACGGACACTCCTGATATTCTTAATACGCTGGAACTATTCTACACTGACCTATATTCCTCTCATGCCGGGGGATCTGCAGACGAGCTTGCTGGCTTTATAGGGGCTGCTGGCCTTCCACGACTCACGGACGCGGACAGGGCTTTGCTGGATGAACCTTTGGGTCTGGAGGAGTTGGAGGGGGCTTTAGACACTATGACGAATGGCAAAACTCCAGGGGTGGACGGCGTACCGGTGGAAGTTTATAAGGCATATAAAACAGTATTGCTAGACACGTTTAATGACAGTCTCATGCGAGGGACCCTGCCTCCATCTATGCAGGAGGCATTTATTACTGTTTTGCCTAAGAAAGATAAAGATCCTGCTTCTCCAGCTTCCTATAGACCTATTTCCCTCCTGACAGCAGACATCAAGCTTCTGGCGAAGGTGTTGGCTATACGCCTCTCAAAGGTGGTGGAGTCGTTGGTGCACCTGGATCAGACTGGTTTTATGCCCCGTAAGTCAACGGCTCTGAATATTCATAGATTGTTTTTAAATATGCAGGTTGAGGTGGATAATGTGGGGCGGCGGGTAGTCCTGTCTTTGGATGCCGCCAAGGCATTTGACAGCGTGGAGTGGCCGTACCTTTTTGCGGTACTGGAGGGCATGGGCTTTGGACCTGGCTTTATTGGCTGGATCAGGCTCTTGTACTCTCAGCCACAGGCACGGATATGGGCCAATGGTTCACTGTCTGGGTACTTTCCTCTTCAGAGAGGTACGAGGCAGGGCTGCCCGCTGTCCCCGCTGCTTTTCGCCCTGGCTATTGAGCCCTTGGCTTTGAGGATAAGACGTGCTCCGGATATTGAGGGGTTTCGATATGGCGAGCTGGAGGAGAAGGTGGCCCTCTATGCGGATGACCTTCTGTTGTTTTTAGCTGACCCTGATACTTCACTTCGCAATACCATGTCGCTCCTTACACAGTTTGGGGCCGTTTTGGGGTTGCCCGTAATTTGGGAAAAGTCAGTGGTTTTGCCGATAGATCCCACAGTCCTTGACATACCCCACGTGCCAGTCGTAAACAGCTTCAAATACCTGGGCATTAATATATCGGGCGACATTTCTGACTATGAGCGTTTAAACCTTACACCTCTAATGTCTACAATTAAGCAGAAGATTAAGGTCTGGGCCTCTCGGTGGTGGGGGAGGGGTGAACCTGCTGAAGATGGTGATCATGCCTCAGCTTTTGTACGTCCTTCATAACTCCCCAATTTGGCTTCCGCAGAATAGATTTTTTAAAATTAACGCCTTATTCAGGGAGCTTATTTGGGGGAAAAAGGGAGCACGGATAAAATTGGAACACCTGCAGAGGGGTAAGGAGGAGGGGGGGCTGGCCTTGCCCAACCCTTGGCTGTATTTTCTGTCCTCACAGTGTCAGCATTTGACCGGGGGCGCGGAGCACTCAGTTGCGGGGCAGGGGGGAGGAAAGGGTATCCTTCAGTTTCTGGGGGGGCGAGGACCGCTGTTGGCGACATTAGAAGCTGGAACCCTTCGACCCTGGGCCCACAGGCTCCCCACGGTGCTACTCATGATTAAAGTATGGGAAAAATTGAAAAGGCTGAGAGGCATCACTGGTTTTACATGGTATCCCCCCATTTGGAACAACCCTCATCTGCCGTACCTGCAGGGGATTCGCGCAGTGGTGACGTGTGGGCATTTGGTGGCTCTCTCAGCTGGTGGAACGGGGAGTCTTTAAAACATTTGCAACCTTGCAGAGTGAATTTTCGCTCCTACACTCCTCATTCTACCGGTATTTGCAGGTGCGACATGCCTACATGGCGCAGGCTCGAACGCATTGTATGGACATACACCATGATACTGCTACCACCATGATTGGCACGCAGACCTCCACTAAAGGCATAATTTCCTTTGTATACGGATACCTCTTGGCAATGGCTCTGTTAAAACACCCGATACGGGCACTGGACAAATGGGATCAGCAAATAGAGGGTATAACAGCTGAACATTGGGAGTCGATCATGAGTATGATACCTCGGTTGTCGCTCAATGAGCCCAGACGCCTCTCTCAACTGTATATCCTTTATAGGGTATACAGGACGCCTAAGTGGCTTCATGGTTTAGGCCTGAGACGGGACTCATGTTGCCCCAAATGTTCACATGAGGACGCGGACATTCTCCACATGTTTTGGACGTGCCCGCGCCTCCAGATTTTTGGATTATGGTACTCCACTTGATCCGGGGGCAACGGAGCTGGACATCCCCAGAGACCCGATTGTCTGTGTCCTTGGCTGTACGGATGAGGTAAGGGGAGATGACTATTCGCATATAGCAGTGGCTAGAATGTTGTTTGCTGCCAGAAAATTAATAGCGGCTCATTGGATATCTGATACGGTACCCTCTCGCAAAGAGTGTGTCTGTAGCATGAATCTGACCATGAGTAGGGAAAAAGCTATATACCTCAAACGGGACAGATCGAGGGTATTTGATAAAATATGGACGGGCTGGATGGACCTTCAGGGGCTGCCGACTGTTAATTTATTGCTTTTGGACTGAGTTATTTCTTTCAGTTGGGAGATGTGTTATGCGGATTTTTGGAACATCTTGGGTACGTTATATTCATATGTGCACTACTATCTTTGTTGAGGAATACTGACCCACTGGACCGGGAGGGGGGAAGGGAGGGATGGTGGTGGTGGGAGGGGGGGGGGGGGGGATTTAATGCAATGCATTTCTTTCTGTATTGTTGTTGAAAAGTTTTTAATAAAAACTATCTGATTAAAAAAAGACTGGTGCAGACACAAAGTCAACAGGCCCTGGGTTCAGATTGAACAGAGTTTTACCACGTTCCAACTACATACACTACCTGGGTATCACTGGGGACGCGGGAGGGCCTAAACAGTCACCCATCTATTGGACCCACACTGTTTGTCTGCAGCCGGGCTTGATCCGTACATCAAAGGCTAGTTTAAACTAACTAACACACAGAATATAATTGAATGTTTTTTCAGAATAAAATGTATATTTAGCATAATATGATGCAATTATCTAGTAACACCCCTTTTAACATCCCTTTAATGATAAGTAATAAAACTGCTAACCCCTCCTAAAATAAAGGTCTTTGTCATTAAGCTCTACATTGACATGGCTGTCAGCGTGGGTCTTTCAGTGACGTGCACACACTTAGACAAAGCATCCAATTTGGCGGCAGACAATTAAGATGACAGCCTCACACGAAAGGTGTGGGGGGCATCCATTACAGTGTACAGAATAAACAAGTCAATGAGTCTACTGATCAAAGCACGGATCATCAAATATGGCTCCTTTCCCATAACCAAAGCCAGCCAATCTGAACGCACTACTGACCACCAATCAGCGCACATGGGGCGCTGAAAACACAACGCCAAGGCACGCCTATGGGATTGGTTACATGATCCCAGAAATCGCAAACATGATCGTTATTGCGGTGTCACACACAACGATGCAGCAGGTTGGCTGAACAACGACAGTCTGATCTCACAACATGTTCTCAAATCTGCGATCAAACGATTTATCATAGTTGTATCTCAGTGTCACACGCAACGACGTAGTAACAATGTTGTTTGAACAACTCCAAACCCGTGACGTTTCAGCGATATCGTTCACAATATCATACTGTGTAATGGTACCTTAATTCTGTATGAAGGCTGTTTAATACCCTGCACTTTTTTGGGACGCAAAGAAGGAAGAGAGCAACAACTAGAGAACATGACCGTTAATTGAAAAAGAGAACCATAGTTGATTAGCAAAATAGGGATTCCATTTATTAAGAACAATCCACTAAGTCAAGGAAATTACTGATAAGTAAGATTACAAGGGTTATAGGTAAAGTGCTCAGTGATGATACAAACGATAACATGCATCGAGCTGCCTCCTCAACATTGCAGGACCCAGCATGACAATTGATTTTATAGCTCTTACAGAAATGTATACAGTTTTCAGGGGTTTGTATAGTATAGTAACATACATAGGTGTATATACAATGCTCAGATTACAAACTCATAGTGAATAAGACATATGTGCATACAATGCCTCAGGTTGACAAAGCAAGTAAACATTAGATACAGTAATACTGTCACAACCTAAGCAGAAAGCACATAAATACCATACATCATATGAGATGTCTTTGCACCCTCAGGCACCATTGTTACCTATTTGAAAACGATCCCCCATATATACACTGTCTAAAGTTCATCTTTCCCAGGCATATTGCCTAGAGCTATAGACCGTGTGTCAGCATTAAAGAGTCATACCCAGTGATGTTGGAGGGTCCCTCAGTGCACGTGCCTGCCCCTACGTCGTTTCGCAGGTAAGCTTCGTCAGGGGGCGTGGCTACGGCGTCATTTCTTCCCCCTTTATACCATGTGACTAATCACATGGTTACCTTCACCCAATCACGGGGTCCTATGTGGCGCATGCGCATCGCCCCGCTTCGGCTCCCACCCTCTTCCCAGCCCCGTCATGGCCGCGCACTTGCTTGTTTTAAACTGCAGTCATGGTGACGGGAGTGGGCGGGACGAGAGCCGGCAGCGCGATGAGCACCGCGCACTTAACCCCTGACTAGCAGAAGGTAGAACACTGCCTACTGGGACAACTATGACCTTATATGTGTCTTTTATATATATATAACTCAATTTTACCGCAATTCTACCCCCATCCACAAATAACATCATGTTGTTCACAGAGCATAAATGGTTATAGCCGCAACCATAGGGCATCACAGACAATTGCACATACTGTTTACATACATATTATCTACCATTATGCAGAATGTAAATCTCACAATCACCATAGCGATAATATCATCATGTATGTACAATTAATGTACATCTCATCCCCATTATGCTTGGCACTAATCTCATATTTACAACAACAATGATGTTATCACAGATACTGTTCAATTCCTTTAGATGCATAGGAGGTAGTTGCGGTCCAATGTGTTAGCATAGTTCTTTCAGCTGTCATATATCCCAGCGCAACAGTAATCACTTCAAAGAGGTTCCAGGAGAACGCCGCAGCCAGTTCTATCCAAAAGAGTAAAAAAGTGAAAAAACGTGAATTAAAATTTGTTGAATTAAAAACAGCACCTGTAAGTCGTAACACCATCCCTACCAAGGCTTAATTAAGAAAAGCACACACACAAACGCACTGGATTATCCTTGATATGAAGCAAAACTGTTCACTTCATTGAGCCCATTAGGTGTCAATGTGCCCAGGACCGTGATTAATGAGGTGTTCAGTGGAGAGTCGAACGTAGTTGTATCTGAGGCACCGAGCGAGTCAAAAAGTGACATCACCCTACTCAAGGTTCTTTTGCACAAACGCACTAGGATATGGTGGAATCGCGCCTTTCTTAATAAATATCTCCAGAAAGAACTTATCCCTAGAGGTCTAAGGATACAGGTGTTTCCTTCATTTGAGGTTTCAGTTCAATGGTTCCGTAAGAAGTGGGAGGAGTTAGCTGGAATCTGCTCAATGGGCTTTATTAAATTATTAGAGCAACAGAACACTGAAACTCTGAAAGATCTGGATGTGGAAATTGAAGGTATTCAGTGTAGATTGCGTGATAATCTGAATAAGGAGGCCCTGAGCAAATTAAATGCCGATCTGGAGGAATCATTTAAAAAGTGGGAAAAAGAAATCAGGGATACAAAAACAAAGAAGTACCAACGAGACATGAATGATGTCACAACTGGGAATGTTTATCGTTGGAATAAGAAGCGTAAACCACGAAAACCTAGTACTACTCCCTCAGGGGCTTCACAGACATCTACAGAGGGTAGTCAAACTGGGGAACCAAACCCTGGTAGTGGAAGGCTTTTGAGATCTGGCCAGAGACCAGCTAATCCGAAACCGGATAAAAAGGGTGAAAAACCTAAGGATAGATTGGAGGTAATTAATTTGTCGGGGCATGAACTGTCTAAACATCAGATTGAAGTGTTGGAAAAAGGTTTAACCTTCTCCCCTACTAATTCCTTTAATCTGTTCACAGCCATAAAAGACGCACAGTTATTCGCAAGGAAGCTGGTACTTAAAAAACTGTTTGATAAGAACTCTCCACTACCTAGTCCAAATACAGATAAAGAAAGGATGGCACTCGATGATCTTGATGAGCTGATGAATGAACAGGGGGCAAGTACTATGGGTAAGTTTCCAGACTATGTGGCACCAAGGTCCACCAGGTTTTCCCCTTTGTCCATATGCCCGACTGTGGAGATCTTTACTGACCTGGTTACCAGGGATTTTGGACGGATCTCCACGGTCAAACAACGGGACAATTTAACTAGAAATCAGAGACAAGCATTAATTCAATTGGCGAATCTCGATGATCTCATTATTAAACCTGCGGACAAAGGGGGAAACGTGGTTTTGTGGCCAAAAACTCTATATGAAAAAGAGGCCAATAGACATTTGCGCAACAAGGAGACTTACCTTAGACTTCCTTCATCACCTCTAAAAGCTTTTTCTGGTGAACTCGAGACCATCTTATATGATGCCTTTACACAGAGAGTAATCCCTAAAAAAATGTATGAAGGACTAATGGTAAAGGAGGCTAGGATCCCCACTCTGTACTTCATCCCTAAAATTCATAAAAACGTAGTGGAACCCCCAGGACGTCCTATAGTCTCTGGCCTGGGCGGGCTGTGTGACCCTGTCTGCAAGTTCATCGACTACTATCTGAAGCCCTTGGTACAACTGTTACCATCATACGTCCAAGATACGACAGATGTATTGAAAAGGATTGATGGGATTGTGTTGGAGCCCGACATGCTGTTGGTAACAGCGGATGTCGAGGCTCTATACACTTCCATTAATCCAGTGGCGGACCTATGGCCCCGGGGGCCCTGGTGCAGCCGGTCATAAGAAGCGGGGGGGGGAAGAGGTTGCTGGCGGCCGACGGCGAGGACCGGTGGGGGGGGGCGGTTGCTGGCAGCCGTCGGCTCTCCTACCTGCGATGCTGAGCAAGTGTATGGGAGCCGGGATCCTGGTGGACGGGACAGCGGAGGAGAGGAGGGGCGGGATCAGACATGGGAAGCAGGAAGCTTCCCTTGCCTGACCCTCCTCTGGCATCGGGTTACGAGGATCGGCTGAGGGCCCCAATGCAGGCTTTAGGGGCCCCCTAGCCGGTCGGGGCCCTGGTGCAGCTGCACCAGCTGCACCATGGTAGGTCCGCCCCTGCATTAATCATAACCAGGGATTAGTAGCGGTCCGCTTCTGTCTTGGGATGAGCAGCTGGGACGGACTGTTGAGCTGGTCCTGGAACTCCTCGAGTTCGTCCTCACTCACAACTTCTTTGTGTTTAAGGAAATCTTCTATGTGCAGAAGAGAGGTACTGCAATGGGTTGGGCCTGCGCTCCGTCCTACGCGAATCTCTTTCTCGGTTTTTGGGAGAGGGATTTGTTTGGTGGGGGCGGGGCGCTGGCCGTATGCCAAGTGCAAATTTGGTTAAGGTACATAGATGATGTTCTGTTTATTTGGCAAGGTGGTGAGGCCGAGCTCAGGGACTTCATGGACCAGCTCAATCAGAATGATTTGAATTTGAGGCTGACGTATGCGTACAGCGCGGATTCAGTGGACTTCCTGGACATCAAAATATGGAGAGACCATGTTGGGTTGTTACAGACGGAGGTGTTCAGAAAGCCCACATCTACAAATTCGCTGCTCCATGCATCGTCTGGCCATCATCATTCAACCATCAAAGCCGTCCCGGTTGGCCAGTTCCTAAGAGTGAGGCGTATCTGCTCATCTGATGTGGACTTTGAACGGCAGGCAGCGGAACTCAGATCACGTTTCCAGGCCAGGGGCTATAGTAATCGTTCTATTAAAAGGGCTTATCATAGAGCTAATTATATGTCACGTGATAAGCTGCTGCAACCCTCCCCGAGAACAACTAATGATGCAGGGATTAGGTTTATCTCCACTTCTTCTATCTTCAATGATAAATGGGGGGAGATGAGGGAAATCCTGTGTAGGCATTGGGACATCTTACAAAACGATCCTGTTTTGTCGAAACATGTGTTGCAATACCCACAAATGACATGTAGACGAAGCAGAAACCTCAAAGACATCCTAGTAGATAGTCATTACACCCCTGAGGTAGCGACACCATTTGGAAGGCAGCCAAAAATCCGGGGTTGCTTCACATGCGGTGATTGTGTTTCGTGTAAAAACATATTGCGATGTAGTAATTTTCAATCTGTGGATGGAAAATTACAATTTCCGATCCGCAGCTACATCTCATGCACAACTAGTCAAGTCATTTATTATGCCACATGTGGATGTCCCAGGGTCTACATAGGCCTAACCTCCAGACAGATGAAGGTGCGAGTACGTGAACATGTTCGCGATATCATCGCAGCCAAAGAGGTTGAAGATGTGGCAACTTTAAAAAACCATCCCGCGCCACTTTAAAGAACATCATAGTTCGTGTCCAAAGACCTTTAAGGTTAGAGGAATCGAACACATTAGCCTAGGGTCCAGGGGAGGGGATGTGGTGAAAAAATTGCAGCAGCGGGAATGCCACTGGATCACGGTCCTGGGCACATTGACACCTAATGGGCTCAATGAAGTGAACAGTTTTGCTTCATATCAAGGATAATCCAGTGCGTTTGTGTGTGTGCTTTTCTTAATTAAGCTTTGGTAGGGATGGTGTTACGACTTACAGGTGCTGTTTTTAATTCAACAAATTTTAATTCACGTTTTTTCACTTTTTTACTCTTTTGGATAGAACTGGCTGCGGCGTTCTCCTGGAACCTCTTAGAAGTGATTACTGTTGCGCTGGGATATATGACAGCTGAAAGAACTATGCTAACACATTGGACCGCAACTACCTCCTATGCATCTAAAGGAATTGAACAGTATCTGTGATAACATCATTGTTGTTGTAAATATGAGATTAGTGCCAAGCATAATGGGGCATGAGATGTACATTAATTGTACATATATGATGATATTATCGCTATGGTGATTGTGAGATTTACATTCTGCATAATGGGAGATAATATGTATGTAAACAGTATGTGCAATTGTCTGTGATGCCCTATGGTTGCGGCTATAACCATTTATGCTCTGTGAACAACATGATGTTATTTGTGGATGGGGGTAGAATTGCGGTAAAATTGAGTTATATATATATAAAAGACACATATAAGGTCATAGTTGTCCTAGTAATGAGAAGGAAAAATAGTATGGAAGTGAGCGCTAGAAAAGACCAGAGAACTGAAAATTAAGAGAATTACCTCTAGGTTTATTAAAAAGTGGGTAAAGCGAGCCCTCAGCCACAACGTGTTTCGACAAACGTCTTTCTCAAGTGGATCCACTTGAGAAAGACGTTTGTCGAAACGCGTTGTGGCTGAGGGCTCGCTTTACCCACTTTTTAATAAACCTAGAGGTAATTCTCTTAATTTTCAGTTCTCTGGTCTTTTCTAGCGCTCACTTCCATACTATTTTTCCTTCTCATTATTATCCTCCCTTCGGGGTGTGGTATGAGAGCTGCTGGAGGAGAGACCTTGCTGAACATGCAATAGAGCTGCCTCCCTTGGGATTAAGTGTCCAGGCCCGGTGGACACGGTTGCCCTGACCTCGGAGCCTTATCACACGGAGCCAAGTGGAAGCCCGCCTCAAGAACAACTGACCGATTTTACACTCACCTTGTATTCCATTCCCTGTTGTGCGGTGCACAACAGTGCCAGGTGAGTGTATCCCTGATTAACCCTTATTCTATGTGTGGGATCAGCGTGGCGCAACCTTTTGTTTTTTCCTTTCATAGTTGTCCTAGTAGGCAGTGTTCTACCTTCTGCTAGTCAGGGGTTAAGTGCGCGGTGCTCATCGCGCTGCCGGCTCCCGTCCCGCCCACTTCTGTCACCATGGCTGCAGTTTAAACAAGCAAGTGCGCGGCCATGACGGGGCTGGGAAGAGGGTGGGAGCCGAAGCGGGGCGATGTGCATGCGCCATATAGGACCCCGTGATTGGGTGAAGGTAACCATGTGATTAGTCACATGGTATAAAGGGGAAGAAATGACGCCGTAGCCACGCCCCCTGACGAAGCTTACCTGCGAAACGACGTAGGGGCAGGCACGTGCACTGAGGGACCCTCCAACATCACTGGGTATGACTCTTTAATGCTGACACACGGTCTATAGCTCTAGCAATATGCCTGGGAAACATGAACTTTAGACAGTGTATATATGGGGGATCGTTTTCAAATAGGTAACAATGGTGCTTGATGGTGCAAAGACATCTCATATGATATATGGTATTTATGTGCTTTTTGCTTAGGTTGTGACAGTATTACTGTATCTAATGTTTACTTGCTTTGTCAACCTGAGGCATTGTATGCACATATGTCTTATTCACTATGAGTTTGTAATCTGAGCATTATATATACACCTATGTATGTTACTATACTATACAAACCCCTGAAAACTGTATACATTTCTGTAAGAGCTATAAAATCAATTGTCATGCTGGGTCCTGCAATGTTGAGGAGGCAGCTCGATGCATGTTATCGTTTGTATCATCACTGAGCACTTTACCTATAACCCTTGTAATCTTACTTATCAGTAATTTCCTTGACTTAGTGGATTGTTCTTAATAAATGGAATCCCTATTTTGCTAATCAACTATGGTTCTCTTTTTCAATTGATGTTTTAGTAGTTTGGCAACTGACATAGTATCCCAGACTTTCTTGTACTGGATCTTTCTATATAGTTAGAGAACATGACCGTGTTAGTGCTCATGGTGGAGCTTCTTCAGGGTAAGGTTTGATAGATCTGTGCCTGAAGCATGCTCAAATGAAACACCTTCCCCTGGTGCATGCAGGATATAAACTGATCTGTGTCATTTTGTAGGTACCAATAGCAAGGCCAAAACATGTTTAGGCTGTTCTAAATTGGATGGCTGTCAGTGCTACCCAGTTCCCTGATAAAAGCGCAGGGTTGCCAGCCGAAGACCATGGGCATCTTTCTTTTACCTCACCCCCTTCAAAATCAGCATCAGCCAAGCAGTATGAGCCCCAAGGCATGCAGCAGTCTCTTCTGCTTTTTGAACAAGAAAACAAAAACATAGCTGCACTCTGAAATACTAAGACATGCAATTCTCAATGTAAAAGAATATAGAACAGCATTATACAGTAGCTAAGTAGATATTTGAAAAAAATCAGATACTTAGCATATAAACAAGGCCATATCCATATCCACCCAGTAGCCATATGAAGATGTGTCTCTTTACTGGGAACTTACACGTTGTCATTGCCTCACTCTGGCTTAAAAAATTCCATTTGAATGGGCGAGTAGAAAGCACCTTAAGACTAGCAGAGGAGGGGTGCACAGGTAGAAGGCGTGACCCCACAATCTAAACAAGAAAAACTGCGTCATTCCCTGAACTGTAATGTGAACACAGGTGCAATACTGAACACGACACATTGTAATAAAAAGACAGTAGTACTCTCCTGTGCAATGGCCTCCTACATCTCCTACAATGGCACAGCGCATGGCCCATAGTTAGTATGTCAGTTGCTACCACCCACCACACCAAGGAAATGCTGGTGTGGCATTTCTTCAGGCAATGTGCTGATGACAAGGGATGGCTGGTTTACACACAGAACCTGAAGCAAGGCATACATCGTCTGAATCTGAGCAGTACCTCCATGATAAGTTATCTGAATTCCAAGCATGAGCTACATTAGAGTACTTTCCAGAAAAAATGGGAAGTAACTGAGGCTCCTCTTGCTTTCTTTTCTGCTGTGATGTTGGCCTCTTTCTCCTGCTCATGATCAGCAGGGTCACTTGCCTCCTCGCAAAGAGATGTGACAGCGGCACCACCACCAGTGTCACCTATCATCAAGACATCGTCCTATGGAAGGGTTCATGTCTCCAAACCCCAAACCTTGGAGAGAAAGAGGAAATACCCTCCTACCTACCCATGAGCCCTGGCCCTGAATGACAGCATTTCTAAATTCCTTGTTTTTAAATGATGCCATTCTGGCTTGTGGGGACAGACAGTTTAAAAAAACTGATGTTGGTAACTGTCCCGCAGTACATTGTTCCCAGATGCTACTTTTCCCGATGTACCATTCCTGCCCTGTCCACACATGTTGTGAAAAAGATCTGTTGTGCATTGCACAACGCCATCAGTGGAAAGATCCACATAACCACCAAAATGTGGACCAGTAAGCACGTGCAGGTATGTTATATCTCTCTAACTGCCCACTGGCTAAATGTAGTGGAAGCTGGGAAAGAGGCGAAAGGCGCTCTAGCGCATATCCTACCACCACCTATGAATGCTGCATGTTTCTCTATCCATGTTGCCTCCTCCTTCGACTCTGCTCCATCACCTCCTCATCCTGTCAGTGTAAGACCTGCACCACCAACTTCAGCAAAGCCAGCAGGCTGTTCTGAAACTAATCTGTCTGGGGGACAAATCCCACATCGCGCAGGAAACAACAGACAGATGAGTGGTTGTTGCTGGTGAACCTGAAGCCCGGCCTGGTAGCAAGCGATTACAGGTGAAATATCGTAGCAACTATGGGTTTAGGCAGTTTGATGCATATCCCATGCTTGGCGCATGTGCTGAATTTGGTGGTGCATAGCTTCCTTAAAAACTACCCACATATGCCAGAGCTGCTGCTGAAAGTGTGGGCCGTTTCTGCACACTTTCTGCCTTTTCACCCTGTTGGTGGTTGTCTGTCTGCATTGCAGTGACACTTTAGCCTACCCGCTCACCGCCTCATATGTGGCTTACTTCACCTTGCTTATGCTGGAGAGACTGTGAGAGCAGCAGCAGGCAATAGTGGAGTTTCAGCTGCATCATGCACAGGTGATCCACTATGCGGAACACCACTTCGCTGCCAACGATTGGGCCTCCATGCAGGACCTGTGTGCTCTGTTGCACTGCTTCGACTATTTAACCAACACAGCTAGCACTGATGATGCTATCATCAGGATGACTATATCGCTTGAATGGCTGCTTGTAAAAACAGTCCAGGCCAAGATGGATGAAGTGGTGCGAAAGGACAAAGAGAAGCAGGAGGAACAGGAAACATTGATACCATTATCAGGGCTGTCGTTCACACAGGGCTCAGAGGTTGGGCTCTTGTCCTGACAGTGGGAATGTACTGTAGACAAGTTTCTAGGCAAGGGACTGTTTTGGAAGAAAAGGAGGAACTTGTGATGAAATGGACTCCTTTAATATATAACATAGGATGATTTCTTATGTAGCCAGACAATTCTTTGTATTTTGTGCTCTACCTTGTAATAAGCATCTCATTGTTCCTACAAGTCTTCTAGATGCCTGGTAGTGTTAACGTGGGCAGTGTAATTATCTCACCTCTTTGTACTGAATTTTATTTCCTACCTTGTGAGGGGCCACTCATCGTTCCTACAAGTCTTGTATATGCCTGGTGATGTTGACCATGTGTAATATAATTATCTCACTTCTTTGTCATAGAAGGCCAGAGAGCTTAATCCTCCTAAAAGTCCTTTGTTTTACTATGTGTATTGCTGATTCTATGTAAACTACTTCAGCCACCATTGTTTTTTGTTATGGTTAGCAGACTGGATGAGCTTTGCTTTGGCCTCTCTCTGCCTACATTATTTAAATGAACATTGTCCAGGCAGCTTGAGATCGAGTCAATGAGAGCACAGTCTTATTCCACCAATTGTGTAGTCCCCAATATCCTGCAATGAGGGCTCAGGGTATATAAGGAGGACTGTTCTTTTGACCAGCAGACTTGATACAGGCAGCTAATCTAGGATCTACGGATCCGATTGGTAGGCCATAACCCAAGGCCTAGGCACTTCGGTCCCGACCAAGGGGATCAGAACCTGCATTATAATACTACTACAAGGAATTCAGAATCAAATGTTAAGATTCGGCTGGGATATCAAAAGACTGCATAAGGAAGCAACACAGGTTGGGACAATCCAGTCACCTGGCTACAGGCTTTGTTGTGCTACCTCAGCTTCCTAAATCTAAAACAGGAAGAAAGACAGGGGGGTGCTCCTAGTGAAATCCTGGTGGTTAGTGGAGGAGGTTCAGGGGTTGGTTACTCACCTGATAGGGTTATGCGCCTGGCATAACCCAGTAGCTTTGCCTCTGGTGCTTAACGCACACCTCGCGCCAAATCCAGACTTCCGGGATTCGGATGATTAGCGGGTCACGTGATTGATCATGCAGGTGTGACAGCACCGCAGGACCTTCAATCTCTGATGCCGGCAGGTCATAATGTTGGATTATAGCCCCTGTTCGTTCTATTCCTGTGCAGCTCCCACCACTTGCCCAAGGGGCGTGTATACAGAGGATATATGTGAGATTTCAGGGTTACATGGGGCGCTCAGAAGAAGGAACAGGAGACAATTAATTAAAGCATTCCTTACATTTACTGTACTCAGGGTCTTCACAAGGCGTTTCAGCGGCAAGCTCTGCCTTCATCAGGTGATGACCCTTTGTGAAACATATGGGTATTTATGGGCTATTCCCTAGGTGACATTACTCAGTTAACTCTTTCTCTACAGATTTTAACAGAGATTCAGTTATATTTCCCATTCAAGACATACAGTTGTGGCCAAAAGTATTGACACCCCTGCAATTCTGTCAGATAATACTCAGTTTCTTCCTGAAAATGATTGCAATCACAAATTCTTTGGTATTATTATCTTCATTTAATTTGTCTTCAATGAAAATACACAAAAGAGAATGAGGCAAAAAGCAAAACATTGATCATTTCACACAAAACTCCAAAAATGGGCCAGACAAAAGTATTGGCACCCTCAGCCTAATAATTGGTTGCACAACCTTTAGCCAAAATAACTGCGATCAACCGCTTCCGGTAACCATCAATGAGTTTCTTATAATACTCTGCTGGAATTTTAGACCATTCTTCTTTGGCAAACTGCTCCAGGTCCCCTGATATTTGAAGGGTGCCTTCTCCAAACTGCCATTTTTAGATCTCTCCACAGGTGTTCTATGGGATTCAGGTCTAGACTCATTGCTGGCCACCTTAGAAGTCTCCAGTGCTTTCTCTCAAACCATTTTCTATTGCTTTTTGAAGTGTGTTTTGGGTCATTGGTTCATATATCCTTAGCTTCCTAAATCTGGCATTACTCATTTCTCGGTGAGTGGCTGCCAAAAGCAGGTGTGCTGCTGGTTTGGAGTAAGTAGCCCTGGAAGATCTGAGGCACAAATATTCTAAACCCTGGTGAGCCAGCAGAAGGGTGAGACTCTGTTGCCTGTTGTGCCATTGTGTGTTTTGCTAGTTGTGTTATATGCTGTTAACTGTTTGGGGATCCAATAAAGCCTTAATATTGTGGTTCCCTCACCCTGTGTTGTCTGAGTAGTGTTCCGCCCATGGCTTAGGAGCTCGAGTATTCAGTTTGGGATGAGCCCTGGTCCATGCTGTCTTTCTAAAGGTGGCTGGGCCAGCAGACGAGAGCACCCACTCACCCGCTTTTTGCCACAGAACTGTCTCCAGAATAAGGTAGTACTGAAATTTGCTTAGGGCCATAACTGGAGCATAGCTGGAGGGTTACAGAAGACTCAGCCCACACACCTCCGACTGAGGACAGCTTGTCATTGTCACTGATCATCCTTGGTCTTATGAGCCAATACATGCTGCTGTGCCTATGCAATGACTGCCGAGTTTCCACTATTGTAAACAGAGCTTATTCCTGGGTGACCACCCTTTTGGATCCATGCTACAAAGACAACGTACCATCATTACTTCCATCACTGGAGCGGAATCATAAAATGCGTGAATACAAGTGGACGTTGGTAGAGGTTATGCTTAGTTAGTTAAAGTCTTAGGACCTTGAGCCAATACAGTCCCCACCCCGACAATGAACAGCCTCTGAAGGTCTGGTTGAACAAGAACAGGAGCAGACATAAAACATATTTTCAAATTTTCAAAAGCCCCAACCGCTTCTGGCAACCAAACCCTCAGATCTTCCCTTTACGAGTGAGGTCCGTAAGAGGTTTGACTATCTGATAAAATCCTTTAATACATTTTCTGTAATAGTTTGCGAACCCCAAAAAGCGCTGCAGAGCCTTGAGGTTGCTGGGTTGAACCCAATCAATTATGGCCTGAACTTTGCCAGGGAAACATCTGAAACCCGGAGGCTGACACAACGATCCCCAAGAATTATATTTCTTGGACAGAAAAGGTACACTTTTCAAATTTGGCAAGCAAACAAGTTTCACTCAACTTATGCAGAACCAAATGGACATATTTCTAATGTGAATCCTGGTCATGTGAGAAAATTAGAATATCATCCAAATAAAATACAATAAATCTCCCAATATAATCAGAGAACATATTGTTCATAAAATTCTGAAAGACTGAGAATGTGCATTAGTTAAATTAAAAGGTGTGACAAGATTTTCAAAGAGACCTTCAGTTGTTAAAAACGTCATCTGCCACTCATCACCCTCACAAATATGTATCAAATTATATGACCCTTTAAGATGAAGTTTGGAAAACCATTTAGCCCTAGTAAGCTGATTATATAGACAGGGGATAAGTGGAAGCGGATAAGTATTTTGAACCGTTACTTTGTTTAATTCTCGGAAATCGAGGCAGGGACGGAGATCCCCAACTTTCTTTTTAACAAAAAGGAATTCAGCGGCTATAGGCGATGAGGAAGGATGAATATGGCGCTTCTGTAAACTTTTGTTTATGTAAACTTTCATGGCTGTCCGCTCAGGGCAAGTTATACAAATGATTTTAAGGTAATTTGGTATTAGGAATGAGATTATTTGCACAATCATAGGGATGGTGAGGAGGTAAAATATCAGCCTATTTTTCCGAAAAAACATCTCCAAAGCCTTTCAGGTACCCCAGTAGACACTGCAGTCTAGTGGAGAACACCTGTACAGATTTAAGACATTTTTCTAGACAATAAGGACCCCATTTGACAATGGTTTTTTGATACCAGTCAATGATCGGATTATGTATACACAGTCAGTAGAATACCCATTCCAGCATGTAAATTGTCAAAAACATAACAGGAGATTAATTCCGTATAAAGAGACCCCACTTTGATTGTGAATTCCACCGTTACCAGCTGAACGAGATTCTGGAACAACAGTGTTCTATCAATGACCATGATTTGAATGAGACACCCTCTCTTAAATGTTCCTAATCTTAATTTCTAAACCAGTCCTGAAACAATTAAATTAGCCGCAGATCCACAGTCAATATAAGGGAATGTTGACAGATATTGATTCTGAAAAAGAATTTCAGTATTTAACAACACTTTATTAGAGGAGTAAAAGGGTACCTGCAAGTATGAGTAACCTCCTCCACAATCACCCAGACTTAGGCCGTTCTCAAAGCCTTGTTTGCTGCAGGTCGCGCCAAGCAATATTTTCCGAAATGGCTAGCGTGGCCACGATAGAGATAAAAGTCCAAGTTCCTGATGATGTCGCCTCTCAGTGACCCTTGAGCTGGCAGTTCCAACCTCCATAGGTTCCATCTCAGGTAAATAAATCAAGGGACCAAGGGAAACCAAATGGAACCTCTTGTCGAATCTAACGCCTTTCTCACATCCTCCAATTCATGTGGATAGCCTTAGTCATGGCCTCCATCCAACAACCAGTTGGAGCATGTAGAGAAAGAGAATCCTTTGGAGAATCTGTAAGGCCTTTGTGGAATTGACAACTGAGAGCTGCATCATTTCAGAGGACCTCAGCAGACCACTGATGAAACTCGGAACAATAATTTTCTGTTGTGCAACTGGTTCCCCTGTGTCAGGTTCATGATCCTTGTCTCTGCCACCTGGACCCTATCAGGTTCATCATAGATCTGTCCTAATGCATCAAAAAAGGTGACCACAGAAAACAGTCAGGGGCAAAAAAAGGTAGAGAAAATGCCCAAGTCTGATGAGCCTCACAAAAATGACATTATTATTCTCACCCATTGTGACTCATTCCCTGATGACCGAGGGCGCAAGGTAAACAATAATTTACAACTCTCCTTGAAAATTCTAAATTGGTCTTTCTCCCCAGAGAATTTGTCACGGAGTGCTTTCACAGGTTCCAGGGAGTTTAATAATAGGTCTGATGGTTTCCTGATGGTTTTGACAGCAGTCAGAAGAGGGGGTTTCTAAGGGGCACTCAAAATACGAAAAATCTGGTCTTGTAACTGAGTCTGTGAGGACACAAGTTTGCGTTGTTCCAAAGCCAGATCCTGGACTAACTGAGTCAGATCCACCACCTGATCACATAGAGTATGTAACGGATCCATATGTTTGGAAATTTAAAAAAAATGTATGGTCAATTATATTGTGACGCGAGTCACTACTATATTAACTACAGGCATAGTAAGTGTAGAGTAATTACAAGAAGTAAAGCATGACAAATCACTACTTACTGGGATAATGGTGAAGAGTAGGACAACAATCCGGGAACAGTTCCAAGAAGTGGGCACAGTGCAAAAAGGGTTACCCAGAGACCTAGTCCAATACACGTGCCAAAGTCTGAAAAACCAGGAGGACAAAGCAGTATTCAGGGAGCAGGTAAAAGAGTAATCAGGTCACAGGCAAGGGTTCAGAAAATCAGGCAAACATACAAGGTCAGACTGGATAAGGCAGCAGAGCTTGGATAAACCAGTCTACACTGCAAATGCAATTGTCAGCAGAGAAGCCAGCATATTTAAATAGTAGACTAATTGTAGGGATGTGAAAACACCAGAGACTCCAACCCCAGAGGAAGCATGTAGAACAGTGTTTCTCAACTCCAGTCCTCAGGACCCACCAACAGATCTTGTTTTCAGGATTTCTTTAGTATTGCACAGATGATAGTTTAATCACCTGCACTGGGGATAATTCAAACTCCTGTGCAATACTAAGGAAATCCTGAAAACACGACGTGTTGGTGGGTCCTGAGGACTGGAGTTGAGAAACACTGATGTAGAATAACACAAACAAAACAGACCGACAGCTCAACCACACCCATAGCAACATATAACAAAGACTAGGAACAGTGTGAAGATCATGAGACTGTATATCCATAGTCAACCATGTGATCTTGGATAATATATATACTGTATTTACGGTGGTGTTCAAAAGTCCTGCATAGGCATAGGATAAATAGATTTTTCAAGTTTTAAACGTTTTCTGTCGAATATCTTCGATGCTAATATGACATATTATATATGGTTTTGTTCAGAATACAATTTTGCATTCTCTCCCTGTAATATTTTTAGCTTTTGAAGCAGTTTTGCCTGAAATTATTGCAACAATATGGGAATTGAAAGCACAACTAAATATTGTACAGCTTCAGATCCAAAATTAGCCAATCACAGATGAGGTTCTTGTGACCAATCATAACCTGGATATGGCAGCCAATCACATTCCATTACATTGCATCACATCTGCTGCTTTGTTTGTTTGTTTTATCTCTTGGTCTATCTAGTGAATCATACTGTAGAGCTTCATGATGGGAGCCTTCAGATTTTTGTCAGCAGAGGATCGTGTGCAAGTTGTGGTGCTACATGAAGAGGGTTATACTGGCCCCCAGATCGCAAGGAAGGTCAGCTGTAATCAGAGTACAGTCGTAAGAATTTTGCAGAAACATAAGAAGCTTGGAATTACCCAGGACAGGCCCAGATCTGGTCGGCCCAGAAAGGCAACTAAAAGGGAGGATAGAGTACTGATAAGAACATCCCTTGCCAATCGAATGCTCACCTCTCCTCAGCTTCTGCGAGAATGGCACGAAAAGTGCAATATTGAGGTAGCAACATCAACTGTTAGGAAGAGATGTTTGGAAGCAGGATTGAGAGGGTGCAAGGCCCGAAAGAAACCATTGATGACAGCCATACAAAGACAAAAGCGAAAACTGTGGGCATTGAAATATTCAAAATGGAAGAAAGAGGAGTGGGAAAAAGTGCTATTTAGTGATGAAAGCACTTTTTGCATTTTAGGAGATGATGGCAAGTCTTATGTGAGAAGGTTTCCACATGAAGAGTACAAGCCAGAGTGTTTGAGCTTCTCTGTGAAACATCCGATGAAAGTAATGGTCTGGGGCTGTATGGCAGCCAATGGTGTTGGAAGGGCTTCATATTGTGGAGGGTATGGTTAATGCACAAAAATACATAGACATCCTTAATAAGAAAATGCTGCCTTCTGCTCAACACCTGTTTTCAGGAGATTATATCTTCCAGGATGATAATGCTCCTTGTCACAGAGCTAAGACAGTAATGGAATGGAAAAAAAAGAACAAGGTGGCTACTATTGACTGGCCAGCCCAGTCCCCGGACCTCAATCCAATTGAAAATGTGTGGGACAAGGTATCAATAGAGATATCTAAAAAACAGCCAAGGACCAAGAAAGAGTTGATTGAGGCTCTGATACAGGCCTGGAACCACATCATCACTCGTGAACATCTGAAGAAGCTTGTTCACTCAATGCCACAGTGATGCAAGTTGGTGCTCAAGAGCAAAGGCTGGCCAATAAAGTATTAGAAGCTAAAGATGCACTCAAAAGGCCCTTTTCAGGACTCGGAATTAAATAAAAAATGATAAATCTTAAAAAGTAAAATTTAAGTCTGTGTGAACTTGCATTGGAAGTTAATGAACTTAGAAACCTGTTCACCATTCTACACACTGTACTGGTGTAGGTATGGTTATGCTGTAAAAAAAAAAAAAAAAAAAATGCGCATACCATAACAATTTATACACTTGGGACATTCACAAATGAGTATGGCATACAATGAGGGATTACAAAAACAAAGAGAATTTTGTTTACGTACCGTAAATTCTTTTTTCTTGAATCATCAATGGGAGACCCAGACAATGGGGTTTAGGGCACTGCCCTCCGGAGGCCACACTAGGTACTACAAGCTTGTAGTAACCGCCCCCTCCGCTTATAAACCCCTACCGCAGGAGATATCCTCAGTTTGGTCCATAAGCTGCGAGGAGACAACCACACCCGAACCATCGGGAAAACCGTGTACTGACGGTCTAACAACCCGTAAAACAACACTGTCCCAACTGGGTACAGTCCATGGAAAAAAACATCCAACGGAACAACTGGGTGGGTGCTGGGTCTCCCATTGATGATTCAAGAAAAAAGAATTTACGGTACGTAAACAAAATTCTCTTTTTTCTGATCATCATAATGTGAGACCCAGACAATGGGGATGTCCTAAAGCAAACCCCAGGGCGGGAAAAGTTCCTCACAAATGTTTAAAGACGCGGTCCCCCTTAAAGGTGGGCCACCGCCGCCTGGAGGACCCGCCTGCCCAAACTTGCATCCGCAGAGGCATGGGCATGCACCATATAGTGCTTAGAGAAAGTGTGCAGGCTGGACCACGTGGCCGCCTGACACACCTGCAGAGCAGAGGCACGATGTCGCAAAGCCCAGGAAGCACCAACGGCTCTGGTCGAGTGTGCCTTCAAGCCCACCGGGAGAGGCAGACCCGTAGAACGGTAGGCCTCTTGAATGGGCGCCTTGATCCACCTGGCCAAGGTCGATTTGGACGCCGCGGACCCCTTACAGCGACCCGCCGTAAGGATGAACAAAGAGTCCGAACTCCGGAAGGAGGCCGTCCTGGACACATAAATGCGTACAGCCCTCACGAGATCCAGAGTGTGAAGGTCGCGCTCAACCTGATGAACAGGAGCGGGACAAAATGATGGGAGAACAATTTCTTGGTTCAAGTGAAAAGTGGAAACCACCTTCGGCAAGAATTCTGCTCTCGGGCGCAACACCACCTTGTCCTGGTGGACAACCAGGAAGGGTGACTTGCACGACAGTGCAGCCAATTCTGAAACACGTCTCAGAGATGTAATCGCCACCAGAAAGACAACCTTTTGGGACAGACGAGAGAGGGAGACATCCCTCAGTGGCTCAAACGGCGGCTTCTGCAGAGCCGTCAGAACCATGTTAAGGTCCCAAGGGTCCAGTGGTCACCTGTATGGCGGGACCACCCGGGACACACCCTGCAGAAATTGGCGGACCTTCGGAAGGAGCGCCAAGCGCCTGTCAAACAGCACTGAAAGCGCTGATACCTGTCCCTTCAGGGAGCTGAGGGATAACCCCAACTCCAAACCCGACTGTAGGAAACCCAACAGAGTCGGAATTGACAAGGGCCACGGTGAACGTCCGCCAGAAGCACACCAGGCGAAAAAGATTTTCCACGTTCTGTGGTATATCCTCCGTGATACGGGCTTTCTAGCCCGATTCATAGTGTCAACCACATTAGGAGAGAACCCCCTGGATGTCAGAAGCCAGGCCTCAAGAGCCATGCAGTCAATCTGAGGGCCCTGGAATTGAGGTGGAAGAAAGGGCCTTGCGCGAGAAGATCTGAGCGGTCTGGAAGAGCCCACCGGTTCCCGCCGGACAGTTGCCACAGATCCGGATACCAGGACCTCCTGGGCCAGTCCGGCGCCACCAGAATGGCTTCGCGGCACTCCGTCCTGATTTTCCACAGAACCTTGGGAATCAGTGCCAGAGGAGGGAACACATATGGAAGTTGGAAATCGGACCAACACAGGATCAGGGCATCCGCCCCCAGAGACTGAGGGTCCCACGATCTTGCCATGTATTGTGGCACCTGATGATTCAGCCGTGAGGCCATCAGGTCCACGTCCGGGATACCCCATCTGCTGCAGATGTCCCAGAAGACGTCCGGATGCAGAGACCACTCTCCTGCGTCCATCCCCTGCCGGCTCAGGTAATCGGCCTCCCAGTTCTCGACCCCTGGGATGTGAACTGCGGAGATCAAGCAGTCGTTGTCCTCCACCCAGGATAGAATGCGGTGGACTTCGGCGAGGGCCTGAGCACTCCTGGTCCCTCCCTGATGGTTTATATAGGCGACGGCCGTCGCATTGTCGGACTGAACCCGAATAGGCTGTCCTGACAGGAATGTCTGAAAAGCCAGGAGTGCCAGATAGACCGCCCTGATCTCCAGCACGTTGATCTGCAACGCCGACTCTGACTGCGTCCAGAGGCCTTGAGCCTTGTGGTGTAAGAACACCGCACCCCAGCCCTTGAGACTGGCGTCGGTGGTCACCACTAGCCATGACGGTTTGAGGAATGACCGGCCCCGTGACAAGTGACACGGCTGAAGCCACCACTGTAGTGAATCCCTGGTCGGTTGCGAAAGGACCACCAGCCGATTCAGAGAGGCTGTCCTCTTGTCCCACCTGCGGAGAATTTCCAGCTGGAGAGGACGGAGGCGAAACTGCGCGAAAGGCACCGCCTCTATCGCTGCCACCATGCGCCCCACCAGCTTCATCAAAACCCGTAGAGATGAGTGTGGTGACAGGAGGAGATCTTGCACTCCTGATTGGATGGCCAGCTGTTTTGCTCGCGGCAGAGACACCAGAGCTGAGTCCGTGTGGAAGTCCATGCCCAGATATGTCAGTGACTGGGTCGGAACCAGGGTTGACTTCTGAATATTGAGAAGCCACCCAAACTGCTCCAAAGACTGCATGGTCACCTCCAGGCTCTTCCGACAAAGGTGTTCCGACGGAGCCCTGACCAGCAGGTTGTCTAGATAGGGAATGACGGCATGTCCCTGCACATGTAGGAGAGCCATCATTGACGCCATCACTTTTGTGAACACCCGCGGTGCCGAGGCTAACCCGAAAGGCAGCGCCACGAATTGGAAGTGTTCGTCCCCCACTGCGAATCGCAGCCAGCGCTGGTGAGCCTGTGCAATGGGCATGTGAAGGTAAGCGTCTCGGATATCTATGGACGCTAGGAAGTCTCCCTGCGACACAGCCGCGATCACGGAGCGCAGGGATTCCATACGGAACTTCCGAACCAACACGTGACGGTTGAACAACTTGAGGTCCAGAACCGGGCGAAAAGAGCCGTCCTTCTTCGGGACAATGAAGAGGTTGGAGTAAAAACCCCGGAACCTCTCCCCGGAAGGCACTGGGACCACTACTCCGTCTCTGCGGAGTCCCTCCAACACCCGATAAAAAGCCTGCGCCTTTTCTGGGGATGGGACAGACCGATGGAATCGGTGCGCCGGCCGCGACGTCAGTTCTATCCTGTAACCGCGCGAGACTACGTCTCGGACCCACTGATCTTGAACGTGGAGTAACCATCTGTCCTGAAATCGTGACTGGCGGCCCCCCACTTGTGGGGCGGCAGGACAAGAGAGCGAGTCATGCGGAAGCGGGTTTGGGGGTGGCAGCTGCTGCCCCCGTCGGCTTCTTCTGGCGACCCTTGGGGTGCCACTGAGTAGAAGGCTTGCCCCCTCTGTCCACGCGAGCGGACGATGCTGATGATTGCGAGCTGGACCGAAAGGACCACTGTTTAGGGTTCCTTTTAACCGTATACCGTGGCTTAGGCTTATTCTGTGGGATCTTAGACTCCGCAGAATCCTTTATCAGTTTATCCAGCTCGGTTCCAAACAGCCTGTCACCAGAGAAAGGAAGACTTTGCAAAATCTTCTTTGACGTGGCATCTGAGTCCCATAGACGCAGCCACAACAACCTGCGGATCGCTATCGCATTGGCCGAAGCCACAGCAGAGCGACTGGCAGTCTCCAAGGTCGCTGTCCTGGCGTAATCCGCATAGGCTCTTGCCCTATCGATAAGCGCCAGGACCTCTGAATTGGACCCCGCTAGGTCAGTGACACCATCCAAACAGGCGGTGATCGCCTGCAGGGTCCAGACCGTGGCAAAATTAGGGGCAAATGAAGACCCCACAGCCTCGTAAGAAGACTTGGCGAGTTGTTCGACCTGTCTATCCGTTGCGTCCTTCAAGGAGGAGCTATCAGAGGCAGAGAAAAGGGAGCGTGCAGCAATCCTGGTCATGGAAGCGTCCACCTTTGGGGACTGCGACCACTCCTGAAGCACCTCCTGAGGGAAGGGGAAACGAGTGTCCTTAGCTTTGCGGACATAACGCCGCCCAGGATGAATCCTGGGAGCTCTCACCACCCTTCCAAAATTAGTGTGGTCCATAAAGGAGCCACATGGTCGAGCCTCCGGCTTCAACCATTGATACACCTCCTTCGGGTGGAGTTCCACCTCCTCAGGGGTGCCACGAGATGCAGAGTCTCGTTGATGGAGGATACCAGATCCTCCACCCCGTCTGGTGATTCGGACACCGACTCAAGTATTGAACCCCCATCATCCTCGTCACCATCAGAGTGACGCTCCTCCTCAGAGAGAGCCTGGATCTCGGGTGAATCATCTCGGCGAGCCCACTTAAGGGGTCTCGCAGTTGACAAGGGTGACACCCGGGGGTAACTTGAAGGAGCAGCTGGGTTTTCCAGCCTCCTCGTTAGTGCCTCCAGGGATTGCGACATGGAGGACAGTTTGGACAACACAGATTCATTATTCTTATTCTGTGTTTCCCATGGCCCTGGGATCACCTGAACCTCAGGGTACAGCACCGGAGCTGCAGTCTCTGCAGTATCAGCCCGGGCATCTGGGCGTCCGCAGTTATTGCAGGACCCCCCAACCAGCGTCCCGTTGCATGTAGCACAGGTAGTGGTGGTACTGGCCGCCTTAGCAGCACTTTTCCTTGCTGAGGACATACCCGCAGCCAGGGAAAATAAGCCAATCAGAAACCGGTACACCGGTGGCTTACCGACCGCTTCGATGCGGTGGAGAGGAGTAGTGTGTGTGTGGCCTCCGCGAGGGTTATAACCGGTCTCCCCAGAAATGCAGTAGTGCACTCAATCAATTCCAGTCGGGAAGTGAGGGGAAAATGGCCGCCGCCGGACAAGCTATGGGCGGCGCCTAAAACACGCGGGAAGCACACACACACGCCCAGCGATGACGTCATCCCCTGGGCTGCTCCTCATCTCTCCAGGCAGCCATCTTAGTGATCTGGTGCCGGAGCCCGCAGCGCGGGAGGTATCGTGACAACACTATACCCCGGGCTGCAGACAAAAATCTGTAGCCCACAGCCGCAGCCCCTGTGACCCACAGGGCGGTCAGCCAAGGTGACCCCAGCACAGGGTACACCGCCAGAACCGCGGACCCGAGGGTTGCGCGCGGTCTGAGTGTCAGACACATAAGGTCCAGACACTACCCCCAGGCACACCGGAGATACACAGGGTACCTCAGTGCCGGTCCGGTCTGTAAGCACCATTAAGGGAGGCCTCGGATGGGGGTTCAGCACCAGTCCGGTCTGTAAGCACCATTTAGGGAGGCCTCGGACTGGGCTGGCTCCAGTCCGGTCTGTAAGCACCATTTAGGGAGGCCTCGGACGGAGCGGAGCTGTGCAAGGCTCCTGTCTCCCACTTCCCAGAGCCCCCAAGGAAGGATGGGAAGGAGCGCGGCAGCGTACCGGGAGGACACAACGTGTCCAGGCTCTAGGCCCTCCGTTACCTCAACCTGCGTGTTCCCCAAGGGTGAACAGGGAGACTGCCGGAGGTCCCCGACCGGGACCTACCTTGTCTTCATACGCCATCACGTGAGCTGAGAGAATGCTGTGATGTGCAAGCAAAGCGTGTGATCCTCCGAGCACACTAAGTTTAAAACTGAGGATATCTCCTGCGGTAGGGTTTATAAGCGGAGGGGGCGGTTACTACAAGCTTGTAGTACCTAGTGTGGCCTCCGGAGGGCAGTGCCCTAAACCCCATTGTCTGGGTCTCCCATTATGATGATCAGAAAATATATGTTCCACCAGTTTCACTGTAGAGATACAGAAGTATGAAATATATAGTTTTCTTCACGCCTATGCAGGAATTTTGAATACCACTGTATATTTATTCATTTATATAGCAGTATTACTTCCATAGCACTTTACATACATGAGTAATGCTGTCTCTCTTGGAGCTCACAATCTAAACATCCTACCAGTATGTCTTTACAATGTGGGAGGAAACCGGAGCGCCCAGTGGAAACTCATGCAAACATGGGGAGAACATACAAACTCCTTGCAGATGTTGTCCTTAGTGTCCTTGGTGGGAATTGAACCCAAGACCTCAGGACCCCAGCGCTGCAAGGGCTGCAGTGCTAACCACTTGAGCCACCGTGCTGCCCTTAATTATTAATATATATATCAATATATCTCTCTGTATATACACACACGCATATACTGTATATATAGGGCTATGATGTACCGGAGGCATGCGTATGGCCAGGTGTTGAGTAAGCTATATTCTCCCCACCCAGTGGCCAGGACTCCCCCCATCCTCAGATTATGTAAGAAGAAACAATTTTTTAGGTTTTCTTGCACATGGTTTCATCTCTTTGCCTTTGTACTTCCCCTCGACCCAAGATCATGTGGTGGACTACTGATATACAGAGATGTATTTATCTGGCGTTCTGGAGAAAAGGCTCTTTCCCATGCAGCAAAGAAAGGACTAGGAAGACAACTCCAGGATGGCTCCACAAAGGGTGAGTATGGATTCATCCCTTACCCTTACTCACTACATTCAACCCAGTACTTCCCACTACCCCAAAACTCCAGAATTGCTGTGGTCTGCTCTATTCGAGCAAGCATGTGCTCATGATGGTGTATGTATAGACAAATTATCAGTATTGAATAAAACTAGCAAAAGGCTTCACATGCTGGCTAAACTAGTTTACATGTATGAGGAATCATTGTGTAGAGAGTCCACAAATTTTTACTGCAAACATGCATATGTGTCTCTCTCATTATTCTGGCATTTGGCAAATATTAATAACTAGATGGGTGCCCGATGCTATTGCATTGGGAGGTCAGTTACGTTACGATGGGGGGATGCCCTGTAGTGCTGGGGGCTGGCTCATGGGCAGTGTCATCCTTAATAGAAGCTGCAGGCTGTATTTAATATAGAGGCTGCAGGAAGATTATATACATATATACTGTATATATATATATATATATATATAATCATCGTAAATATAATCCCCCGTGTGCTCTGTCACTCTCATCGTTGTACGCTCTAACTCCTTGTGCGCTCTCTTCTTCCCTTTGCGATGTTTCCCCCATGGGCTCTTCTCTCTCCCCGTGTGCTCTCTTCCATTGTGCAGTCCTTCCCCCATGCGCTGTCTCTCTCCTCACTGTGCTGTCTTCTCTCTTCGTTTGCTCTCTCCTCTGACCTATCTCCCCACTGTGCACTCTCCTCCATGTGCTGTCTTTCCCCATTTGTGCAGTCTTTGCCCCTCTGCTGTCTTCTCCACCTCTTTTGAACTGTCTTCCCCGTGTGCTGTCTCTCTCCCTTGTGTGTGATCCTCTCTCCCCCCGTGCTGTTTTCTTGCCTTGTGTGCTCTCTCCTGTCTGTCTCCCACCCGTGCTGTCTTCTCCCCTCATGTGTTCTCTATCCTTTGAGCCACCTCAGTGTGCTCTTCCCTCTGTGTGCTCTCTCCCTCCTGTGCTCTCTCCTTTGAGCTGTCTCCCTCTGTGCGCTGTCTCTCTCCCTCATGCGCCTCTCTCCCGTTTGCTGACTTCTCCCCGTGCTGTTCTCTACCTTCATGTGCTCTCCTTTTAGCTGTCTTCCCCGAGTGCTCTCTCTCCCCATGTGCTCTCTCACGCTTGTGCTGTCTTCTCCCCTCATGTGCTCTTTCCTGCCTGTGTGCTGTCTTCTCCCCTTGTGGTGTGCTCTCTCCTTTGAGCCATCTCTCCACTGTGCGATCTCCCCCCAGTGTGCTGTCTCTCTCCTCCCTGTACTGTCTTTTCCCCTCATGTACTCTCTCTTTTGAGCTGTCTCCCCCCCATGTGTGCTGCCTTCTCCTTCCTGGCTCTCCTCTCCCCAAATCTGCTCTCTCCTTTGAGCTGTCTTCCCCGTGTGCTCTTTCTCCCTGTGTGCTGTTTCTCCTCACTGTGCTGTCTTCTCCACTCTTGTGCTCTCCTTTGAGCTGTCACCCCCTGTGCACTGTCCCTCCCAGTGCACTCTCACCCTGTATACTCTCACCCCAGTGCTGTCTTCTCCCCTAGTGTGCTCTCTCCTGTCTGTGTGCTGTCTTCTCCCCTTGTGTGGTCTCTCCTTTGAGCTGTTTCCCCCCTGTGCTGTCTCTCCTCCCCCTGTGCGTGCTCTCTCTATCCCCTCTGTATTGTGTCTCTCTCCCCAGGCGGCGTGCATTCCACTGTGGCATGCATATAGGAGGTATCCTGTTTCTCCTCCTATATGCGTTCCACAGTGGAACGCAAATTTGACAAAGTAGTGAAGTATGCTGATTATGGCCCTGTTAGGTGAGGATAGGGGCGAGCTTGTGATGTCACAGACTTAGTCAATGTGCATGTGGGTGCCATGTTTGGACACGCGGTCCTCTAGTGCACATGACATGGTGTAGAAACATTGCGGGCGCATGCACACTCACACAGGCTTAATGTTTGTTCATCCTGTCATGTGCAGTAGCGGTGCAGGTGTCCAAAGATAGTGGCCACTGACAGTGTGTGACTTCACAATGGGGATGGGCTCTGAGGCAGCGCAGCAGCGGCATCGGAGGAGGCAAAGGAGTAGTATCCGGAGAACAGCAGTGTGCGGCCGGCATATTAGCACAACAATTACTTGGGTGTGCCAATAAGGCGGACGTTTTTTTTTTTAGTATTTCAAGTGGCCAATTAGGCCGCAGTCAGCTGGCCAATCAGGTAGCGTTTTATCGGGGACATCCGGACATAAGGCAATTATATAAATAGATTAACGTAATCCTAATTCACCTAAAACGGGAAAGGTTTATTCTGATTTAATGTCAAATAGTGAGAAAAACATGCATGTGTGTCTTTTTATATGTAATATGTAAACTTCAGATTTTAACTGTATGATGTAGCTATGAAGATATGATGTAGCTACACACCATTATTTTTTTTTAAATAACAGCAACAAAAAAGTCAAGCACTCCAGAAATACATATATGAAAAAGTAAGAATAATTTATTGTTATAACACACCGTACATTCCTTTTATGTTATAAAATGTGTGATGTACATTCTGAATAAAACTGAAAAAAAATGAGAGGTTATTAAATATTAAAAAATATTTAGAGGTTTACAGAATTCAGTAAAAAGGAACATACTGAACTTACAGAATTTTTTTTATTTTCAGTAATTAGTTATTAAAATATTATTATACTTATATGAAACTATACATATGTGGAGTCTTGACAAAAAGGTAAACTGCCTCTGGCATAGATTGGATTTCATAGATTAATTTCTGCTTTGCTACATCAGTATATAAAAATAAGAAACGGAACAGCACAAAATAATATTTTACGGTTTTTGGTGCAAAAAGTCCTGAAACATATAGAGTCCAGCTATATGATGAATCCAGAAAAAAAAGAAATCAGGCAGCAGTCAAATTATAGTAGAAAAAAGGCTTTAATGAGCTTAAAAATGTGAAAGGTGCATTCCCCGCAACGAAACGTTGTGCCACATTTTTAGGCTCATTAAAGCATTTTTTTCTACTATAATTTGAGTGCTGCCTGATTTCTTTTGTTTCTGGATACATCAGTATATAGCTATAAGGGTAAAGTCACACTAGCGTCAGACTCACATGAGTGAAAATGTGAGAAAATCTCGCATTGCACGCAGACCAATGCAAATCAATAAGGCAGCTCAGACCTGTGAAATTTCCCCAGCCCTATACAGGCCAAGGAAAAAAAATTGCAGAATAATGTAATTATCTGCAAGTCTGCAGTGTGATATACACCGAGGCTGGCATTGGTGGAGATAAGGAGATTAATCTCTCCCTCTCCTCTGAACCTGTGATCCAATCACATATTGCAACAGATGCTCTTGCATCAGATGCATATGCTAATGTGACTTTACCCTAATGCAAACATAACAGCTGATATTATTCTATTAACAAGATACAAAATTGTCTAACAGTAATAATTGCCCGTAGAAACCAAAGATCAGATTTTCTCTCTTAAACGGATTTGTCCGATCAGAATATATTGAAGAACTTTACCTTAGGATAGGTCATCAATACCAAATGTATTTGACACCCAGCACGCCCTCTGATCAGCTGTTATTTCTCTTGAATAGGAGCAGTCTTGCGGTGCCAGGCATAGGCTGGTTTCACACTACCGTTTTTTGGAATCCAGGGGCATGCAGGTTTTACGCAATCCCACGCAATTAACAAACTGGATGTACCCACACCAGTATTATCACTGACTGAATCAGGGATAATACCCTTGCTGGAGCAGACAGTTGCATCCGGATGTTTACCTTTTTTTGCTAGACCAGGTAGAAAATGACACACTCCTAGGAAGCGTGTCATTTCAAACTTATTTCTGGGTATGCTCAGACCAAAAACCCGGATCTGGATCCAGCAGGATCCGGTTTCCGACAAATCTGGGTTTAATAGAGCTCCACTGTAACTTAACACGCATTGCCCCGGATCCGGGTGTTCATGGTTTTGTCACGGAGACCAAAATCGCTCCAAAATGCATTTTTGGTCTCAGTGCAAAAACCATGGACACCCGGATCAGGGTGAACTGTAAAGAACTGGATGCACCCGCAAGTGCCTGTCCGGTTTCAGTTAGATTTAGACGGATACCAAAAAACGGTAGTATGAAACCAGCCTTAGGCCCCTTTCACATCAGCGGTAAGCGCTGATCGTGGCAGTTGCGGTGAATAAAAAAGGCATCTGCAGCAGTTTTCGTATAACGGCCGCACTTGAGGTTCACCTGCATTCAATTTCTATGGGGTTTGCGGCAGGTGCGGTAAGTGCGGTATAGTTGTGGTTTCGGCACTTGCCGCAGATGTGGCTGTGACAAAGCCGTGGTCGGCCACAGTTTTTTCACGGCCGCATCTGCCGCAAGTGCTGAAACCGCACTTGCCGCCCACTTGCCACAAGCCCCATATAGACATTGCATTGGGCTGGCCACAGGTGAACCGCAAGTGGGGCCGTTATGCGTTAACTACGGCAGATGCGTTTTTTCACCGCAACTGCCGCGATCAGCGCTTACCGCTGATGTGAAAAGGCCATTAGCCCCTACAAATTGAATAGAGCAACACAGTTCACCTCCATTCAATGTCTTTATGTACAAGTGCGGTCAGAGTTTGTAACAGCTGATTGCTTGGAAATGTCATAATGTTGACAACCCCTATAACTCCTTGAGAGCATCAATAATTTTGGCCTTGATTACCAAATAAGTTTTTGAATTTTTCTTTTTTGCATTTTGGAAGTCATGACTTTCTTTTTGCATAATATAGTTGTATGAGGCCTTTTTTTAGCAGAATGAGCGGTACTTTATGTAGACGCCAATGTCTGTTACAATGTCTGTTACATATACAGTATATTAATATATTAGTGTTCACTTAAAAATAATTTTATTTTGGCAAATATACAGAAAAAATGTATTTTGGTTGCAGTTTGATATGTGCCATAAAAATAAATCATCCTAAAATATGATACAAATGTATTCTACACATTTTGACAGTCGCGATAATATCAAATAAGTATAAAATATATTTTAGGACTGTTTATTTGTAATACGTCAGCCTCTAACTTTGCATTCTTCACTGATTGGATCTCCACTATTTACCTCTTTGAATATTGCAGAGGTTTTTCTGTTCAAAGTGTCCTATGGTTGGCAGCAGTGAGCAAGAAGGAGAGGTTTACTGTTGGATGGTTTTGCATATTTGCCAATGATCCCGAATTAGTAGGAATTGTTTATTTCTAAAGAGGAAAGGTTCAATTAAACCCAGACCAAAACTGGGCACTACCAGGTGGGAATACCAAAACTGGGCATTACCAGGTGGGACTTTAGCATACCTATTTTTCTAACAGCATTGTAAGCAAGGTTTAGTAGACAATGACCCATTTAGTTTATTTTATGATACTAATTAAATTGACAAACTGACAAATCATTTATAAGGATGTTTCTTATGTAATTTTTATTGAAAATTATCTAAAGAAAATAACTTTAAAATTCAGTTTTTCAATTAATTTCAAGTCTCCATCTGTGGTACAGTATTACAGAATCTAGCACCAGTGTGGGTAGAAATTGGTTACTGTTGCCCGGGACGGAATATTATTGATGAATTACAATTCTCCTTTGGTGTGTTAATGCTGGGGGCTCATTCTACTTTTCCACAAAGAATTTTCTTTGAGCTTTTCGTGCCTTTTCAATCAGTTCAAATGTGGGTAAACCCTGGGGTATGTCTAGTAAATTATGCTCTTTTTCAAGAATATCTTCGGCAGTACCTAAACAGAAGAAAAAAATATATAGTTACTACACATATGGCTTGTTAGCACTGTGCATCATTGGTGGTAGCTGTGTGCTGCATGGACTTTTACTCAGTTTGTTTAATCTCTGCGTCCTATGCTTGCACCAGTTCACACTGGTCTGCTGAGTGCTGTGCAGCTTTTCTAAATTATATATTATATGGAGTTGCAGACTCCTTTGCTGCAATGTAATTGCACCCTCATTAAACCTACAGGTGATGGAGGGTATAGATGGTGCCTGCCCACCGCGAGGTGGGGGGTGGACAAGGAGGGCAGGGATGTCAGATAGGGCTCATCATACCTGGAGTCACTTTGTCGTAGTTGATGAGCAAGCAGACATTGGCCAATGTATGTACTAAGAACTCCAGATTAAAAGAAAGATTATTGAGTTTTTTGAAAAAACGTAAGTTTTTGAATTTTTTCCTCAAACACATATGGCTTGTTAGCACTGTGCATCATTGGTGTAACTGTGTGCTGCATGGACTTTTACTCAGTTTATAGTTACTACAGGTATCAGTGACTATATAAAATAATAGCATATCAACTTTACAGCAAGTTCCAGAAACTTCTAGCAAAAGTTGCTAAGCAGAGCGAGGGCTGCATTAAAGTGTGAGGGTTGCAGATAAGTGCCTAGTTAAACTCAATATCATAGTGTAAAAAAGTGCATAATCCGGTGTCTTCTTTATATATTACTAGCTATAGAGCCTGGTGTTGCCTGTGCATAGTAACTAACTGTCCTTAGTTATAACAAAATAGAATGATTGATTACTTTGCACATAAACATCACAAAGTAAATAGACAGAAAATGTAATGTACTATCACCCCCTCGCAACTCCCCGAATCTGCACTTTCCCCCAAAAATGCCAGCCCCCCAAACCTGCACTCCTACCTCCCTCCAAAAAATGCCCCTCACCCCCGTCTCTCTAAAAAAGCCAGCCTCCCTAAAAAGCCTGTCCCCCCAAATCCCGACCCCTCAAAAAAGGCCCCCGCACCACCCCAAAAAATGCCCCTTCTAAACTCGCACTCCCCAAATCTGCACCCTCCAAAAACTCGCACCCCCCAAAAAATGTCCCCGCCCCCTAAACTCGCACCCCTTGAACCTGCACATCCCCAAAAAATGCCCCTCACCCCTAAAACCTGCATCTCCATCACCATTCACCCCCTAACCCACTCCCCGTACGCACCCAAACCCATCCCCCATGTGAAAAAGTGCCCCACACATCCTTAAAACCTGCACGCCACCCCCCAAAAAAAGTCCCCCAAACCCCCAAACATACCCACCCAAAATCCGCACCCCCTCACATGAGACAAGATAGCACACAGGTACTGTTTTGACAGGTAGCTTGCATATTTTTATTTTGCATATAAAAGTTACAAAGTAAATAAACAGAAAACATAGCTGTCTATAAAGGGCTATTGGTCGTGGCCATGAAGGTGAGCAAGACTATAAAGGGAAATGACCTTAAAAGGGTGTGCCCATGAATTTGGCAGAGCTATACACCAAGTGAAGCTATAAAGGGGCATGGCTATGAAAAGCTAGGGCTGTGTGTGGACATACACAAACAGTAGATAGACCTTTTTTGGTGACTGACCGTAAAGTGCGGGATTACAATTTCCCCTCAAAACAGAGTGATAGACGTTCCCTGAGTCAAATGAGATGTGTGTGCAAAATTTGGTGATTGTAGATGCAACAGTGCGGATTCCCTTAGTGGACATACACACATACACTCAGCTTTATGTACTGCTCAAAAAAATAAAGGGAACATGTTAAATGTTCCCTTTATTTTTGTGAGCAGTCTTAGACCTATGCAATTGTCCATAAGTAGTACACTGCTCAAAACAATAAAGGGAACATTTAACATATTCCCTTTATTTTTTTGAGCAGTGTATATATAGATTAAATTGTTATTTTGCTATTACCGTATATACTCGCGTATAAGCCGAGTTTTTCAGCCCAAAATTTGGGCTGAAAAGTCCCCCCTCGGCTTATACGCGAGTATATACGGTATATGAAAAAAAAAAAAAAATACAGCCGCAGCCCTGGAGGTATACAGGCCCCCCATCAAGTTCCAGGGCCCCCCCCCACTTGCGCGCCAGCCTGTAAGGTAAATTCATACTTACCGGTGTCCAGTCGCGCCGCCCGCAGCTGCCGACATGACGATTCCGGGCTCCATTCAGCGTCTTCCGCATTTCCTGTAGTCGCGGGCAATGACGTCATTGCCCGCGACTACAGGAAGCCGCGGGAAGACGCTGAATGGAGCCCGGAATCGTCATGTCGGCAGCTGCGGGCGGCGCGACTGGACACCGGTAAGTATGAATTTACCTTACAGGCTGGCGCGCAAGTGGGGGGGGGGGGCCCTGGAACTTGATGGGGGGCCTGTATACCTCCGGGGCTGCGGCTGTATACAGCCCTGGGGCTGCGGCTGTATACAGCCCTGGGGCTGCTGCTGTATAAAGCCCTGGGGCTGCGGCTGTATACAGCCCTGGGGCTGCGGCTGTATACAGCCCTGGGGCTGCTGCTGTATACAGCCCTGGGGCTGGGGCTGCTGCTGCTGTATACAGCCCTGGGGCTGGGGCTGCTGCTGCTGTATATACCTCTGGGGCTGCATATGGGGCTGCATATACCTCTGGGGCTGCATATACCTCTGGGGCTGCATATACCTCTGGGGCTGCATATACCTCTGGGGCTGCATATGGGGCTGCATATACCTCTGGGGCTGCATATGGGGCTGCATATACCTCTGGGGCTGCATATGGGGCTGCATATACCTCTGGGGCTGCATATACCTATGGGGCTGCATATGGGGCTGCATATACCTCTGGGCTGCATATGGGGCTGCATATACCTCTGGGGCTGCATATGGGGCTGCATATACCTCTGGGGCTGCATATGGGGCTGCATATACCTCTGGGGCTGCATATGGGGCTGCATATACCTCTGGGGCTGCATATACCTATGGGGCTGCATATGGGGCTGCATATACCTCTGGGGCTGCATATGGGGCTGCATATACCTCTGGGGCTGCATATGGGGCTGCATATACCTCTGGGGCTGCATATGGGGCTGCATATACCTCTGGGGCTGCATATACATCTGGGGCTGCATATGGGGCTGTATATACCTCTGGGGCTGCTGTATACTACTACTGGGGCTGCTGCTGTATACTACCACTGGGGAGGCTGCTGTATACCTCACTGCTGAAGGTTGTATACCTGTGCTGGAGTCCACCCTCGGCTTATACGCGAGTCAATAAGTTTTCCCAGTTTTTGGGGGCAAAAGTAGGGGGGTCGGCTTATACACGGGTCGGCTTATACACGAGTATATACGGTATATGTAATGTTTATCCCTAATTAGTATGTGCAACTTGTGGAATGTATTAAAGTCATGCTGTTTGAGGGTGAACATACCTGCACGTGAGTGTGAGCGTGTTACATATTTGAAAGCCCATGTAATGGATCTAAATATGCAGCTTGCAACACTCAAAAGCACTGAAAAACTGGAGAGGAGTTTAGAGTTCACTAAGCATGATCTGGCTGAGGCCAGTGATATGGAGGATGGTGGAGGTGTGGAAGACCAGGACCCATAAATAGGTAGGCGAGTACCACACAGAAGTAGCAGTAGAGGAAAAGTGTCAGCGAGCCTAGTCCTAATCTGACACAATTTGATAAATGTCTTTTTGCTTGATATTAGGGATTCTGGCCCAGGACCAGGATCACTACAGCAGGACAATGCTCATAGTAACTAGGAAATGACTTCTGTAAGTAGGAGGAAAATAAGAGTGCTGCAAAGGCTAGACGGATATTGGTGGTAGGGGACACAATAACTGGATGGACAGAAAGAGTCATCTGTCAACGAAAACACAAATGTCAAACTGTGTGTTGTTTGCCAGGTGCTCAGGTTTGGCCTACTGTGGATCATATAGACAGGTGGGGCTGGGTATGACCCAGCAGTCATGGTACACATTGATACCAATTGCAGAGTTAGAGGGAAGTGGAAGCTCCTTAAAAATGATTGCAGGGAACTAGGAGAGAAGCTGAAGTCCAGAACCTCCAAGGTAATGTTTTCAAGAAGATAAAATAAATGTGGCATAGAAATTGGTGCAGAAAGGAAATATTTGGGTTTATGGAGACATGGTCAGAAGGATGGAGGAGCTTTTAAACTAGGATCTGGGGGAGGGTAGTTGTGAAAATAATGGGATAGATAGAGCAGACAGACAGTGAAACATTAGGGATTAAAAAGGATTTAGGGGGGCTAGGAAACTAGGGAGGTGATAAGGAGTAATAAATGTAATATTATTACATTTCTGCTGGCGAACACAAGAAGTTTTGCAAACAAGAATAATGAATTGGAGATTCTATGTTAGCTGCAGATTAAGATATGGTGGGGTAGATATATTTTTTAAATTTTTTTTTTTTTTTTTTTGCTTTTTACTGTTTTCACTAGTCCCCCTAGGTGACTTGATGAAGTGATCATTCGAATGCTTGTGCTATACAGAGCAGTGCATCAGCAGAAATCTGATCTGCTGTGAATGTCACTGGGATCACCGATGGAAGTGGGGAATGTTAATCCAGTTTTCTGACAATGGGCACTACATTGTGACCCAAAATCCTCTGGCAATCTTCAGATTTCATGATGCCTTGCACACAGTTAAGGCTTCTAGTGCCAGAGGCAACAGAATAACCTAAAAATATCTTTGAACATCCACCATATATGACTGTGTGTTCTTGTCTTTGCAGGCCTCATTCTATTTTTTGTAAGCAGAAGAATGATGTGCTTCACCAAAAATCTTAATCTTTTAATCTAATCTGTCTACAGGATGCTTTCCTAGAAAAATTTTGGCTTTCTCACATGCATTTTGGCAAAATGCAATCTAGCTTTTCTATATATCTGTATGAGCGGTGGGATCCTCCTGGGACTCTTGCATTAGTGTTTCATTTCATTAAAATATAAATTGATAGTTCTCGCTGACACTAAAGCACACTGAGCCTACAGGACAGCTTGAACGTCTTTGGAACTTGATTGGGACTGCTTATCCACCATCAAGGCTAACCTGCGATGTAAACTTTCATCAGTTTTTCTCTGCCATGTCCAGGGAGATTAGCTACAGTGCCATGGGTTGTAAACATTTTGTTTATGTTGCAAATTAAAATTGTTAAATAAATTAGCACTTAGCAATTTCAAAGTGTGGTCCTCTAACTTCTTGTTCTAAATATACTAGGGACAAAGAATTTGTGGTGTATATTTTGATTATGTTGCTCACCATGGACAAGGGAACATTACGATCTCTGGAGATGGACTTGTAACTTTTAGACTACGGTATTGATAATTTTGATTTTTAAGTCTTCAGACAGTTCTCCACTTTCAGTTCTCCCTGCTTAGTGTGGCACACAGACACACAATGCAAAGATTGAGTCAACTTCTCCCTTTTTATCTGGTTTCAGGTGTGACTTTCTTATTGCCCACACGTGTTTTTTGCCACAGGTGAATATGAATGAGCATCACATGCTTGAAAGAAACTTATTTACCCACAATTTTGGAAAGGTGCCAATAATCTTTTCTATTGTCTCATGGTGTTTGTTGTGCGGTAAAAATTATCTGACTATATCAACCTTATTAATTTAAATTTTTTTTTTTATTTAGTTTGTGTGACTTGTAGACTTTTTTATTTTGCCATTGATGGATCCATGCTTGTTTTTATTCTTACTGACCTGATATTTTTATTGCTATCATTTTTAAATTCATGAAATATTTTGACATCTGCCATTTTCAATAGATTATTGCTTTTCCCTCTTTCGGCATTTATCATCAGGTTAAATGTGCGATAATACAAAGTATGCTAATTGTTTATTACTTTATTGTTTAAATGGGAAAAGGGAGCTATATAATATATACAACTGTGAATTAAGATTTTTCTTTACTCTGTTTTGTAGTTCCAAAGGGGATTTCAACCCACAGTAATTAGGTAGCTTATTCTATATACTGAAATAATGAAGTATTGCTGTATATAACTAAATTGAGGCTCTTATTTGAAGCCCAGACACAGGCCGAGCTTCATAGGAGGATGAACACAGCATACACATGGGCCTTCAGCTGATCCCCAGCTGCCATGGTGAGCCATCAGAAACACATCAGTGAATACCAGCGGTTTTAAAATGGTTACACAGTGCTCCAGTTGCTGCTATTATATCAGTGAAAGTGTTAAGTTGGTGGTTTTGTAGAAACATTTTTTGGAAAAAATGGAAACTGTAATATTGAATAATTAAGTAGAATTGTAGTACTTTATACAATGCTACAATGAAAACAGGTGTTCCTATTTTGAAGAAATCCCTTTAGTAAACTTGAACATACATAATGCAGAGACTTTGTCTGTAAAAATTTACATCACTATTTCCATTGCATCTTTTCCTATTGTGTTGTACATATTGAAATACTTATGTCTCTGTTAAATGGATTATTTCTGGTTGAACAAAAAACCTGTTGCCACAATATATCCACTATAATAGTAACTAGCATTAACCTATGTTAAACATACTGGGATAACAGCAATCAATAAACAACAGAACATTTTAGTTACTTAAAGGGAACCTGTCACCTAATCTATGGCCCCTAAACTATCACTACCTGCCCCTACAGACCCTAACTAGCTCCCTAACCATCCCTGCCTGTCCTAATAGGGCTTTATAGAAGGTGAATAAACCACTTTATAAACTTACAGTTTCTGTGACAGTGGGGCGTTCCTGTGGGCTCTTGTCCGAAGGGCGGGTTCCCCAGAGCCGCGCTCCCCCCGCCTCGCTCCCTTCCTAACGCCCTAATGGGCGGCATTATCGATTTGAAGAGCGGGGAGCCCATTGGAATCATCCCGCCCCGCTCTTCATGACGCGTGGCCCGGAAATGACGATGAGAGCGCGTCATTTCCGTGCCGCGCAGTGCCCAGTGCAGCGGGTGAAGCCGATGCGAGTGCCGTCGTCGCTAGGCAACGATCGGCGTCTTCGGAAGGTGAGTATCGGCGGCCCCCCCACCCTCCCAAAACTGCACATATATATGTGTGTGTAATCCACATGTACATATGGATTACACACACACATATGTACATTCACTTTTATTAGGCACATTTCATATTTGCATCTATATATATATATATATATATATATATAATATATATGCACATATATATATTAGATTAGTGTGTGTGTGTGTATACGTGTGTGTGTGTGTGTGTGTGCGTGCATGTGTGTGTATACATACTTGTCTGTGTGTGCATGTGTGTGTATACTTACGTGTGTGTGTGCATGTGTGTGTATACTTACGTGTGTGTGTGTGCATGTGTGTATACGTGTGTGTGTGTGTGCGTGCATGTGTGTGTATACATACTTGTGTGTGTGTGTGCATGTGTTTGTATACATACTTGTGTGTGTGTGTGCGTGCATGTGTGTGTATACATACGTGTGTGTGTGTGCGTGCATGTGTGTGTATACATACTTGTGTGTGTGTGCATGTGTGTGTATACTTACGTGTGTGTGTGTGCATGTGTGTATACGTGTGTGTGTGTGCGTGCATGTGTGTGTATACATACTTGTGTGTGTGTGTGCATGTGTTTGTATACATACTTGTGTGTGTGTGTGCGTGCATGTGTGTGTATACATACGTGTGTGTGTGTGCGTGCATGTGTGTGTATACATACTTGTGTGTGTGTGTGTGTGCATGTGTTTGTATACATACACGTGTGTGTGTGTGCGTGCATGTGTGTGTATACATACACGTGTGTGTGTGTGTGTGTGCGTGCATGTGTGTGTATACATACACGTGTGTGTGTGTGTGTGCATGTGTGTGTATACATACACGTGTGTGTGCGTGCGTGTATACATACTTGTCTGTGTGTGCATGTGTGTGTATACTTACGTGTGTGTGTGCATGTGTGTGTATACTTACGTGTGTGTGTGTGCATGTGTGTGTATACGTGTGTGTGTGTGTGCGTGCATGTGTGTGTATACATACACGTGTGTGTGTGTGCATGTGTGTGTATACATACACGTGTGTGTGCGTGCGTGTATACATACTTGTCTGTGTGTGCATGTGTGTATACTTACGTGTGTGTGTGCATGTGTTTGTATACATACACGTGTGTGTGTGTGCATGTGTGTGTATACGTGTGTGTGTGTGTGTGCGTGCATGTGTGTGTATACATACTTTGTGTGTGTGCATGTGTTTGTATACATACTTGTGTGTGTGTGTGCGTGCATGTGTGTGTATACATACGTGTGTGTGTGTGTGTTTTGCATGTGTTTGTATACATACACGTGTGTGTGTGTGCGTGCATGTGTGTGTATACATACACGTGTGTGTGTGTGTGTGTGCGTGCATGTGTGTGTATACATACACGTGTGTGTGTGTGTGTGCATGTGTGTGTATACATACACGTGTGTGTGCGTGCGTGTATACATACTTGTCTGTGTGTGCATGTGTGTGTATACTTACGTGTGTGTGTGCATGTGTGTGTATACTTACGTGTGTGTGTGTGCATGTGTGTGTATACTTTGTGTGTGTGTGTGTGTGCGTGCATGTGTGTGTATACATACACGTGTGTGTGTGTGTGTGCATGTGTGTGTATACATACACGTGTGTGTGCGTGCGTGTATACATACTTGTCTGTGTGTGCATGTGTGTATACTTACGTGTGTGTGTGCATGTGTTTGTATACATACACGTGTGTGTTGTGCATGTGTGTGTATACGTGTGTGTGTGTGTGTGCGTGCATGTGTGTGTATACATACTTTGTGTGTGTGCATGTGTTTGTATACATACTTGTGTGTGTGTGTGCGTGCATGTGTGTGTATACATACGTGTGTGTGTGTGTGTGCGTGCATGTGTGTGTGTGTGCGTGCATGTGTGTGTATACATACGTGTGTGTGTGTGTGGTGCGTGCAAGTGTGTGTATACATACGTGTGTGTGTGCATGTGTGTGTGTATACATACACGTGTGTGTGTGTGTGTGTGCATGTGTATATATATTTTGTAGAGATAGAGAGACTGAGGGTGAGAGGGTCTGTGAGTTTTGTGTAACGCTGGGACCTGGGTGACGCAGTAAACTTCACCTGAGGTCAGAGTTAATCCTCGTCACTCTATCTGACCTCAGGTGATCTACACTGATGTCACCCTGTTCACATCGGTAACAGAAAACTCACTCTATGTGGGTCACGCTGTGAAGTGGGAAGTTTCACATGAGGTCAGAGAAACACATTGCTTTATCCGACCTCAGGTGACACAGACCATGAATGCTTCACTGCACGAGCCTTCAAATATAATTGTTAGTGAATCTTCACTAACGGACGGACCTCTACCAGGATCCTGGATGGGTATGTGGGAGTAATAAAGATGGAGTCAAAATACGTGTTTGTGTTTTTTGTTGTAATAAAAAAATTTTTCTCGGTGTTGTGTCTTCTTTAATACTAAATAGAGATTCATAATGGCCGTGTCTAACATTGGCGCGACATTATAAATCTCGGGCTTAGTGCCAGCTGCTAAAAGAAAGGTGGCATTAACCCCTTATTACCCAGTCTGCCACCGCCACAGGGCAGCTGGAAGAGCTGGGTACAGCTCCAGAATATTGCGCTTCTATAAATGCGCAATTTTCTGGGGCGGCTGCGAGCTGCAATTCTCAGCGGGGGTGGCCCAGAACGCTTGGGCCTCCCTACGCTGGGGATTCCAGCCCTCAGCTGCCTAGTTGTACCTGGCTGGCAAAGAAAAATGCGGCGAAGCCCCACGCCATTTTTTTTCTTGTCAGCCAGGTACACCTAGGTAGTTGGGGGTGGATGGCAGCTCCTAGCTGCCTAGTTGTACCTGGCTGGCAAAGAAAAATGTGGCGAAGCCCCACGCCGTTTTTTTTCTTGCCAGCCAGGTAGACCTAGACAGCAGTGGACTGCCATCCACCCCCTACTACCTAGGTGTACCTGGCTTGCATGAAAAAATGGCATCTGTCTTCACCACATTTTTCTTTGCCAGCCAGGTACAACTAGTCAGCTGGGGGTGGATGGCAGCTCACAGCTGCCTAGTTGTACCTGGCTGGCAAATAAAAATGCGGCGAAGCCCCACGCCGTTTTTTTTTTCTTGTCAGCCAGGTACACCTAGGTAGTTGGGGGTGAATGGCAGCTACCAGCAACCTAGTTGTACCTGGCTAGTAAAGGAAAATACAGCAAAGCCACATGCCATTTTTTTCTTGCCAGCCACATACAACTAGTCAGCTGGGAGCTGCCATCCACCCCAAACTACCTAGGTGTACCTGGCTGGCAAGAAAAAAAACGGCATGGGGCTTCGCCGCATTTTTCTTTGCCAGCCAGGTACAACTAGGCAGCTGTGAGCTGCCATCCACCCCCAGCTGACTAGTTGTACCTGGCTGGCAAAGAAAAATGTGGTGAAGACAGATGCCATTTTTTCATGCAAGCCAGGTACACCTAGGTAGTAGGGGGTGGATGGCAGTCCACTGCTGTCTAGGTCTACCTGGCTGGCAAGAAAAAAAACGGCGTGGGGCTTCGCCACATTTTTCTTTGCCAGCCAGGTACAACTAGGCAGCTAGGAGCTGCCATCCACCCCCAACTACCTAGGTGTACCTGGCTGACAAGAAAAAAAACGGCGTGGGGCTTCGCCGCATTTTTCTTTGCCAGCCAGGTACAACTAGGCAGCTGAGGGCTGGAATCCCCAGCGTAGGGAGGCCCAAGCGTTCTGGGCCACCCCCGCTGAGAATTGCAGCTCGCAGCCGCCCCAGAAAATTGCGCATTTATAGAAGCGCAATATTCTGGAGCTGTACCCAGCTCTTCCAGCTGCCCTGTGGCGGTGGCAGACTGGGTAATAAGGGGTTAATGCCACCTTTCTTTTAGCAGCTGGCACTAAGCCCGAGATTTATAATGTCGCGCCAATGTTAGACACGGCCATTATGAATCTCTATTTAGTATTAAAGAAGACACAACACCGAGAAAAAATTTTTTATTACAACAAAAAACACAAACACGTATTTTGACTCCATCTTTATTACTCCCACATACCCATCCAGGATCCTGGTAGAGGTCCGTCCGTTAGTGAAGATTCACTAACAATTATATTTGAAGGCTTGTGCAGTGAAGCATTCATGGTCTGTGTCACCTGAGGTCGGATAAAGCAATGTGTTTCTCTGACCTCATGTGAAACTTCCCACTTCACAGCGTGACCCACATAGAGTGAGTTTTCTGTTACCGATGTGAACAGGGTGACATCAGTGTAGATCACCTGAGGTCAGATAGAGTGACGAGGATTAACTCTGACCTCAGGTGAAGTTTACTGCGTCACCCAGGTCCCAGCGTTACACAAAACTCACAGACCCTCTCACCCTCAGTCTCTCTATCTCTACAAAATATATATACACATGCACACACACACACACACACACACACGTGTATGTATACACACACACATGCACACACACACGTATGTATACACACACTTGCACGCACACACACACACGTATGTATACACACACATGCACGCACACACACACACATGCACGCACACACACACACACACGTATGTATACACACACATGCACGCACACACACACACAAGTATGTATACAAACACATGCACACACACAAAGTATGTATACACACACATGCACGCACACACACACACACACACGTATACACACACATGCACACACACACACGTGTATGTATACAAACACACACACACACACACACACACAATCTAACTATATATATGTGCATATATATATATATATATATATATATATAGATGCACATATGAAATGTGCCTAATAAAAGTGAATGTACATAAGTGTGTGTGTAATCCATATGTACATGTGGATTACACACACATATATATGTGCAGTTTTGGGAGGGTGAGGGGGCCGCCGATACTCACCTTCCGAAGACGCCGATCGTTGCCTAGCGACGACGGCACTCGCACCGGCTTCACCCGCTGCACTGGGCATGCGCGGCACGGAAATGACGCGCTCTCATCGTCATTTCCGGGCCGCGCGTCATGAAGAGCGGGGCGGGATGATTCCAATGGGCTCCCCGCTCTTCAAATCGATAATGCCGCCCATTAGGGCGTTAGGAAGGGAGCGAGGCGGGGGGAGCGCGGCTCTGGGGAACCCGCCCTTCGGACAAGAGCCCACAGGAACGCCCCACTGTCACAGAAACTGTAAGTTTATAAAGTGGTTTATTCACCTTCTATAAAGCCCTATTAGGACAGGCAGGGATGGTTAGGGAGCTAGTTAGGGTCTGTAGGGGCAGGTAGTGATAGTTTAGGGGCCATAGATTAGGTGACAGGTTCCCTTTAATGTATTTTGACAAGCAGCAAGATGAGAGTTAGACAAGATAAATAGCAATACTAAAATGTATACAGTACAAACTTTATTGTTAAGAAACTTAAGTATAATTGCCCTGACTATGTAATGATTTAAAGTGTTGGGGCAAGTTAGTGGCAACCACTCTTCATACTGAAGTAATAGTGAATGGAGATTAGTTAGGGTATGTCCATATGTCCAGAATTTGAGGCAAATGTATAAGGCAGATTCCGCATTCCAAATCAGCAGCAATTTACAGTAAATAAAAGTAAATGATTTTGAAGCCTCATTCAGATGCAGAGGAAAGACCTACAGTAAAATTAGAGCATGCGGGGGCAACATTCACGATTTCCGTTATGCAATGCATGACAGTGCAAGCCACCAATGTAACTCATTGTCCATCACATGTGAATACACTTACAACAGGGTATTCTCTGCTTTTTTACTTTGGTATATTCAGTGTATTTAAAAATTATTCATACCCTGTGAAGTTTTTCACATTTTTTTCATGTTATACCCACAAACGTAAATTGATTATATTTGGTTTTTATGTGATATACCAACACAAAGTTGCAAGTATTTGTAAAGGAAAATTATACTTGCTTTTCTAAATATTTTAAAAATACAAATCTGAAAACTGCCACGTCCATTTGTATTCAGACCCCCTGAGCCAATACTTTGTTGGACCACCTTTCTCTTCATTTACTGTTGCAAGTCTTTTGGGGTATGTCTCTACCAGCTTTGCACATGTAGAGGCTATAGGTTTTGCGTCTTCTTTGCAAAATATCTCTAGCTCAGTGAGATTGGATGAAGAACGTCTGAAAACAGCAATTTTCAAGTCTTGCTACAGATTATTTTATTTTCAATTACTTTTTATTGGAATTAGAAAGCAGATATTAACAAATGAATAATAACAATGACATCTTGACGAAAATATTTTCAGTTGGTTTAAAGACTACTTATAGTGAGTTCGTCATCAAATCTTTGCATCATTAAGAGATTGTAAAGCTAAAATTGAACTTTGAACAATAAATTATCAAGTCTTTCAACATAGTATAGACAATGAAGTATGCAGTCTGTCATACTATTCAGCTAATAAGTTAAGACAATGTGCACTAATTAGTGCCAAGAAGAGATGTAAGGGCGGCTTCACACTGTGGTGTGATCCGGTCCAGGACTGTCAGGGATGAACTTGACAGCCCCGGACTCGATCAGCACACAGAACTGTAGGGCTAGTATGCCCTCCGGTCCGGTGTGCTACCGCACATAGCTGCCGCTGCTGATAGGTCGGGACCGCGGCTAGCTCGTGAGCTGCGGTCCTGACCTATCAGCAGCTGCATGCGGTTGCACACCGGACCGGAGGGCAAATTAGCCCTCCAGTTCTGTGTGCTGATCCAGTCCGGGGCTATCAGGTTCATCCCTGACAGCCCCGGACCGGATCACACCACAGTGTGAAGCCACCCTGAGAGAGAGAGAAAGAAAGAAAAGAGTAAAGGAGGTGTGAAAGATGGGGGGGAGGGGTGGGAGGGAGTGAAGGGTCACACCAAATAGAATGTTATATTCTAAAGTCTATAAGCCATTATTCAAGGAGGAACCGAGAGCCAGACCAGAATTGTATCCAACATTGGCACATTTCCCTGAAGGTCGTCTGTGTATGGTTAACTGAGGCCACTAGTTCGGACATGAAATTAAGCTCTGCACTTTGAGTAGGCCATTCAAATAAATGAATTTGCTGTGATCTAAACCATTACTTTGTGCCTCTGGCAGTATGTTTAATGTTATTTTCCTGCTGGAAGATGAACCTACGTCCCAATCTCAAGTCTTTTACAGCATGCTAACAGGTTTCCCTTCAGAACTGTCTCGTAATTAGCGCCATTCATTCTCTTATCAACACTGTACACCTACCCTGTTGAAGAAATACATCTCCACAGCATGATGCTGTCACCACCGTGTTTGATGGTGGAGATGTTGTATTCAGGATGATGTGCAGGATTACTCTTCCTGCCACACAGCATTTTACATTTAGGCCAAAAAGTTTACCTTTGGTCTCATCAGACCACGGCACCTTCTTCCAACTGCTAGCTGTGCCCCTTCAATGGCTTTTTGCAAACTGTATGCAGGACTTCCTGTGGCTTGATTAAAAAAATGTCTTCTTACCACTCTTTCATAAAGGAAAGATTTGTGGAGTATATGACTTATAGTTATTCTGTGGACAAACTCTCCCTCCTAAAATGTGAATCTCTACAGCAGCTCCAGTGAACACGGGCCTGTTGGCTGCTTCTCTAATTAGTGTTCTCCTGGCTTGAGTTGTCAGGTTAAGTGAGGGGTGGAGAATCTTTTTTCTGCACTCACTTTGCAGAAATGGTATGCTGTTCCAAAGTGACTGAAACCCTCTGGCAGCAGGCTGTCCAGATGAAGGCCAAAGGGTCACCCTATCAGCCATAGCAACAGAAGTTGGTCATTCCAAGTCTGTGATTTGTAGAATATTGCATCTTTACAACATCACAAACTCTTTAAAGTCACACAAGAAGGCTGGTCACCCTCGAAAGACAAACTCAAGAGAGGACAGGATAATGTGGACAATCTCCATGGGTAATCGTTTCAACACTGCAGCTGGAATAGCTTGACAGTTCAGCACTGAACAGGGTAAGGATCTGTCTCGTCAAACAGTGTCACAATGTTTAACAGCATTTGTACTGAAAGCCTGCTCTGCAGTGACCAAACCTCTCACTTGCAGAAAGAGTGAAAAGGCTAGACTTATCTTTAACATGTGATATGCAAGCGCTGTACTGCTTGTATACTGACATTTCAGTGCTCTCATCGCACAGGTGGGAAGATGATTCAGTGCACTGAAATGTCAGTGCAGAGCGGTGATGCCGGAGGACCTAAGCACTGCCCACAAGTCATAAGCTGATAGACAACCGATGTCACTTGTGGGTGGCACTTGTCGTCCTGCACCGACCAGTCTCCAGTATCGGTGATCATTGCACACATCACACAGGGGGACAGGTGAGTAGCACACTGCAGGGAGAGGGTAAGAAGAGTGAGGCTGACACAGCATACTGCAAGGAGGTGGGAAGACGTGGGGGGCTGAGAGACTGCCCTGTAGGGAGGGGGGTGATGAGAGGCTTGGGACACTTGTGAAGTGACAACCCTGCCCCTGAATCCAGCATTACAGTGATGCGTCATTTCAGGGAGGAGTTGAGGAAGTGTCTGGGGCCTGTCTAACGCCATGTGAGGATCCTAGGATTCATGGGCTTGGGGGAATCACATGGTACGTCAAGAAGGAAATAGAAAAAACAAACAAAACAGCAGCGGTTAGAAAGTATAGAGAGAGAACCGAAGTAAATGAGAGAAAAGCTCTGATTAGAGGGGTATATTAGATAGGGAGTTAGGAGAAAAGTTACTCTCTGACTAACCTTTTAATAAGAAAGTGAAGGTGTTGCATTGTATGTTAGAAAAACATATATATCTCCACAGAGATTAAAGCTTCTGAGACTGGGAGTCCTGTAGAAACTGTTTATTAATATAAGGAGAGAACAACAGAAAGGACACCATTGTAGGCGTTTACTACAGGCCACCTGGGCAAGCTGAAGATATGGATGAACTCTTAATGCATCAGATGGCCACGTTCTCCAAAAGGATATTACGTAGTGGTCATGGGAGATTTCAACTATGCAGACATTTGTTGGGGATTTCTCTCATGCAAAACGAACAGGTCGAGCAAATTCTTATCCTCTCTTGCTGACAACTTTATCTTACAAAAGGAAGAGGAGAAAACAAGGGGATCTGCCAACTTGGATATAATCCTTATAAACAGGGATGAAATGGTTGAGGAGGTAAGGGTGGCTATGATTCTAGGAGGCAGCAATCATTTTATCATAGAATTTTGAAGTAGAAGAGAAAGACCCATGAAGATTGAGTTTTCAAGGTTGGAATTCAGAAATTCAGATTTTAGAGGGACTCAGAAAGAGGATTGGAGGGATCCAAAGGCTGGATGTCTTTAAGAACAGAAATGTCCAGGAAGGATGGGAAATTTTGATAAATTATTTTCTCAAAGCACAATCATTAACAATTCGTAAAAGAGGGAAAAATAGAAAGAATTTAAGGAAACCAGGATGGATGAACACAGATCTTAAAGCACATACTGAAAAGGAAGAAATAAATATTTATCAAATGGAAAAAGGGAGGTATAACTAAGGAAGATTACAGTGTATTCTGCAGAATCTGCAGGGCACGCATCAGATTATCTAAAGCTAATAATGAATTAAGGCTGGCAAGAGTCGACAAAAGCAATAAACGATTTTTGGGGTATGTAAAAAGGAAAAGAAAAATCAAAGATGCTATAGGGTTTTTAAAGGATGAAAATGGTGAAGTTGTAAAAAATTATGTTGAGAAAGTTGAACTTTTAAATTCCTATTTTGCATCCGTTTTCAGTCAGAAAATAAATGTAACATCCAGGCTATCTGTAAACAGAGAGATAGGCTGGCTTCACAAACACAGTGAAAAGCAGTGTCATTTTGATGTGTCCGCAGCAGAGAATGTCCGCCTGCGGACACATCACTGTGCAGCCCGGGCAGCCAATCGGCGGTGTCCGGGGGCGGGCCGGAGTTCAGTGGCGGAGATCTCCTCCTCCCCGCCGCCGGTAAGCTCCGGGACGTGTCAGCGGGTTAAACAGCTGATGTGACAGCTGTTTGAATCTCCCGCACCGACACCGAGAGGAGATGTCGGCGCGGGAAGATTCAAACAGCTGTCAGATCAGCTGTTTCTCCCCACCGACACCGCTAGGAGATTACCGGCGGCGGGGAGGAGGAGATCATGAGAGGCTCAGCTGATCTCCCGGTGGCCGTCGGTGATCTCCTGTGACATCACCGTCGGCCACCGGGAGAGATTTCAATGGGTCCGCAGCGTTCTCCTGTGCTGTCAAGCGCAGAACACTGCGGACCCACTGACGCCAATGCATTGTTTTGTGTGCTTGGGGAAGCTTGCTGATTTTCCAAGGTCCCGAGCGCACAAAAAATGCAACATGCTGCGTCCCGGGTGCGGACGCAGGACCCTGGAGGGAGCAGATATCTTCCGCATCCGCACCCGAAGGCAGCAAACGCAGGCACTATGCGTTCCTATGTTAAACACAGGAACCGCAGTGCGCATGCGCTTGACTGCGTATGGGAACGCAGCATACGCTGCCTTTCCATACGCAAATGTGAAGCCAGCCATAGTGAGGGAATACTTCACCAACATACAGTGCTGTGCAAATTAATTGGGACAAAGTAAGTCTTTACTTGTTTTTCTTGCATTAGTTTTACTATTTCTGATAAGTGTTTTATCAGTTCTTGGTGTTGTTTTCCTTTTTCTTCCACATTTCCCTTTTCGTTTTGGAGAAAACGATCCAGTTTCATTGTGTGTGCGAATTTATTCTTGAAACGGTAGATTTTCCAATACCAACGGTGGAAGCGAGTGCTCTTAGTCAGACTTGTATGTTCATTAAGAGTAATAATTCTAGACCTCTTCCGTGGAGTAACATCCATTTTTACAGGCACGAATCACACTGAGAGAAAAAGTACACTATACCACTCCTCACAGAAACAAGCTCTCAACTGAAGCTGAGGGGGCAGCTAGATGTTATTTTCTGACTAAAACCAGTCAAAACACACTTTGTTACTCAACGTTGTACACTCACACCTGTTCAAAGCAGTTAAAACTCGTTTGAATCACTGACTGGTAACCCGAACTAACGATTTTACTTAAAAAATGCTTTGTCCCAATTAATTTGCACAGCACTGTAAATGAATTCAAATCTCCAGGTAAATTACAATACAGGGTACTGAAGGAGATGCCAAGTTATTGCAAGCTGCATAACTGACATCTACCAATGCAACAAACCCAATGTAGGGTCTCAATGTCACACTTCCTGAGACTACGGACAGACCGTAATGATTAACCCATCAACAAAAAAACACGATCAAGTGTCCATTTATGCAAATTAAACATAGCTTTATTATTCACATCAGGTATCAGAGGATTAAAAAGTGCAAATGACAAGTACCATGGCTCAGATACTAAATGCCTCATGTGCTTTATGCTACGTGGTGGCCTTAGACAATTGGTCTTTGTGAGATTATTTTGGTTTAGTAGTGAGGGTGATTAAGAAAGTTCCCTTTATCCCCCCCCTCCCCTCTCTTAATATTGTGGATGGGTGATGGTGGTTGGTGCTGGAGAGGTGACTGCTGTTGCTATCAGGGTTAGCAATTAGCAAGTAATACTGTCACTTCTCCTGCTGTGATCATACATGATATTAGTAATAAGGAATACAATTTTAAGGAGATCACCACTCCAGCATATATATATGCGGTACCACATGTTATATTGCCACCACGATATATATGTTGATACAGTTACAATTATATGAAATACAGTAAATGCACAGATGACTGATTTGTATCCTGATTTGTCACAGAACTATGTACAACTAGTTGATATCTGTATCCTATATAGGATTGGGCATCTGTGAGGTAATTAAACAGAACCACTATCCATAAACTTTAAACATTGTTGGAGAACAGGACTGGAGAAGAGCAAATGTTGTCCCTATCTTCAAAAAGGGGAAGAAGGTAGACACAGGGAACTATAGGCCTGTGAGCCTGACTTCTATACCAGGAAAGATCTTCAATCAAATTATTAAACAACATGTATGCAAGTACCTGGATGAGAATAAAGTGATTAGCCAGAGCCAACATTGGTTTGTAACTAATAAGTCATGTCAGACTAACATAATTTTCTCCTATGATAGAATCACTGACTGGGTGGATCAGGAAAACACAGTAGATATAGAATATCTCGACTTCAACAAAGTATCTCATACTGTCCTTATTAAAAAAAAAAAAAGAATGACCAAGTATGAAATGGAAATGGACAAGAGAACAGTTAGGTCGATTTATAACTGGCTTAGTGATTGAACCCATAGAGTGGTCATAAATTGCAGCACATACAGTTGGAAACATCCAGTAGCAAGAATGTCTCAAGTGGGGCCTTGGGTTCTGAGCCCTGTGTTGTTCAACATCTTTATCACTGATTAAGATGAAGAAATTGAGGTAAACTGATTGAATTCGCTGATGACACAAAGCTAGGAGGGATAGCCAATACTTGATAAGAGAGAGAGAAGATTCAAAAAGATCTAAACAAACTGGAACAGTGGGCAGCAACTAACAGAATGTTTTTTTAACAGGGAAAAATGCAAAGTCATGCATTTGGGCAAAAAAAACTGAAAAAAGTATATACAGAATGTGAGGCATAAGGCTAAGCAAAGACTTATGTATACTAATAGATCACAGACAGAACATAAGTCAGCAGTGTGATGCAGCTGCAAAATAGGCAAGCACAATTCTGGGATGTATTAACAGAAGCTTACAGTCTATATCATGTGAAGTAATTATGGCCCTGTACATCACTTTGGTCAAACCTCATCTGAATACTGTGTCCAGTTCTGGGTACCACATTTAAAAAAAAGACCTCAACAAACTGGAGCAAGTTCAGAGAAGAGCAACCATGTCCTATAAGGAAAGGTTACAGGATTTTGGAATATATAGCTTCAAGGGCTGTAACACTGTAGAGAGATCAGCTTTATTCTCATTTGCACAAGGAAAGACTAAAAGCAATGGGATGAAACTGAATGGGAAGAGACACAGATTAGATATTAGAAAAAACTTTTTTGACAATGAAGTGGTGAGTTCCCGTTCTATTGAAGTCTTCAAACCGAGGCTGGACAGACATCTATCTAAGATGATTTAGTGAATCCTGCTTTGATCAGGGGATTGGAACAGATGAGTCAGGAGTTCCCTTCCAATGCCACCATTCTATGATTCCATGATTTAAAGAGGACCTATTACCCCCTGGTGCTTTGCAAACTGAATGCAGCATGTATGCTGCATTTAGAGAAGGGGTTCCCCATGTCTGTACCCTCCCTGTAGAGTCTGTAAATATAGCCCCGGCACACAAAAAAGATGAGGAGATTTTTGGTATCTTACTGTGTTCTTTATTATAAAGGTTGACAAGAACAAGTTGTATCACACAACGTTTCGGCTCAAGGCGAGCCTTTCTCAAGTGAATCTTGTGGATGTGGTTAGAGTACGTGGGTAGGTTCCCACATGAGCATCCGCTCAGGCCAGTACCCTCAGGGGATACTCAGCAGGTGACTCCGTCCTAAATTCTTAGTGCAAGTGTAGCAGCAGCATAGTGGCTGGTCTGTATGGAGGGACCCTCCCTGTAACCTTTAAAAAACATTTTAGAAATCTGTAAGTTAAGAAGTCCGGAGGGAGTTCACTTATCTCGCTCTCCTTGCTGCATAGAGGGTCCTCCCCGCCTCTGGCCTCTCTGTGCCACCTCCTGGCTCTTTGATCCCCCTCCTGCCTGTGTGTGGCCCCCCCTTGCCTGCGCATCAGTGTCTCTATTCAAGCAGGCGGATGATGAGGAATAGTTAGGAGGCTGCTGATCCCGCCCTTTTATTTGATGTCAGCACCAGATCCGGCCCCGCTGTATGCATACAGCATAATGTTTATCACAGCGGGATCTGCCGCTGACGTCACATAAAAGGGTGGGATCAGCAGCCAGGACCGCTACTAACTATTCCTTGTTGCGAGCCTGCGAGAATAGAGACACTGATGCGCATGTGCAGGTGAGGAGGGGGCCACACACAGGCAGGAGGCGGATAAAAGACCTAGGAGGTGGCACAAAGAGGCCAGAAGTGGGGAGGACCCTCTATGCAGTGAGGAGAGCGAGATAAGTGAACTCCCTCCGGACTTCTTACCTTACAAGTTTTTTAAAAGTTACAGGGGAAGTACAGACATGGGGGACCCCTTCCCTGAATGCAGCATACACGCTGCATTCAGTTTGCAAAGCACCAGGGGGGTGACAGGTCCTGTTTAAAAACTACAGTCAAGCGTTTGTGATAACTGGCAATGACTCTTTTACAACACTCTGAAGGAATTTTGTTCCTCTCATCTTTGCAGAATTGTTGGCAAACACTTTTTCATACCACTGTACTTCCTCTCAGGATTCAACTTTGCTTTCTGGTTCCAGCAGTCATCACATGGCCACCCCACTCATATGAGATTTCCATCTGACAACTAGCTTTTGTTACTGTTTTTCTGTTTTTTACTGAACATTCAGAGAATTAGGAAGGGTAGCTCGTTGACACACAACTGTAAGTATGAAAATCGCTTATGAATGATTGGTCACATGACGACCCTCAAACTACTTCAGGGGGGGGGGAAGCCAAATTGAATTCTTTCTCCGGGTATCAGAAAACCTAAATACCCATCTGATTAAATACATTTATGTTTGTGGGTGTAAAGTGAATAAATGTGGAAAAGCTTCAACGCTTTGTACATATCGAGATGAGTGATTCCCAGGCTTATATAGTTGGTAAACCTTAAAAATCCTTTCACTGCTTTTAAGAAGCTTGCAGTTGCAGGTTTGTGTGGTATGAATAAGACTTTAGTTTCAAGACTAAAAGTATTCTTAGAAGAACAGTATAACGGTAGTCAAACACACATACCTTTCATCCTATGAATTAGGGTCCCATAGCCCATATCATACTGGTATGCGAAAACAAATCCCAGAGGTATAATAGGAATAAATAATCCTGGCTTCTTTCCTTTTATTGCCCTGCACAAAGGTCAAAGTTTCTGAGGTTAAGAGTACAGTATAGACTATGACACAGATACAAATGATACCTCTTAATAAGCAAATTGTACTATAGCTTTTTTAAATAAATTATGTTATGTAATATAATTACACAGATTAACATATGGTTTCCAAACAGACATATGTTTTTATATTCTAATACATGGCTGCAGAGGAGAAGGCGGAGTTTTGGCTTGGGGGGGCTAAACATCTGTGTTTACCTCTAACCAGGACCTCCCACCAGGAGGTGATTTGATCCTTGTACACTTTTGTGAAGTCACTAGATATCACATTATATGTGATAAAAGTAGGAAATTCCAGCGTCTAGATTCCATAAAAAAGGTGTCTTTAATTCATATTGTAAAAGTCACAGCAATCAAAAAATATTAAAAAGATCAAGGATAACATCTTGAATACATGTATTCCAATAGTTGAGCAAACATGTTTCGGATCATAGTCCTTGTTCACTGCTGTGATATTTTTTATGTGCTGTGACTTTTACAGTAGGGATTAAAGCCACTTTTATGGAATCTGGAACCTGGAATTTCTTAGTTTTACTATTGAATTCCTGGTTTGCAACGCCGACTTCCCTGCGACTAGGTTTCCATTTGGGTGAGCTGAATCTTTCTCTTTTATATATCACATTATATGTGGAGGTGTATCTTTCTTGGCACCATGCCTTGATCAGAGAACACCTCTTTTGCATCTTCTAGCCACTGATTGGTATTGAGTTCAATTGATAAAAAACCCAACACATCAGTTGTTAAAGAAATACAGAAAAGCAACTAAGATATGAGACAAAAGTAATCCACTATAAGTTTTGAATTTCTGCATATGGTGGTTGCTGTCACTAGGTCTTCTATTTGACCATTGTCATTTATCTTCTGGACCATTACAGTACAAAAAAAGCAATGTACCGTATATAAATATTAATTTAATCCACTGACGTGGGATATTTTATGGTTATTCATACCTGTAGGTCATGAACTTTCACATGTATATGTAATTTTAATTGTCATGTTAAAGGTTATCTTTTAATACTCACATTATTCATGTCAGCATTTTTGCAGTATTTTTCACCTATTCTAATGAATGGGGAAAAAAATACAAAAATATATGAATTTTATGCTGTTTTTACCGCAAACACTTCAGTATTTGCAGCAGAAATATGTGCAGAGAATACTTAGGCTACGTTCATGCATTGCGTATTTTGATGCGTATTGCGCTTTTTCCCTTTTTCAGCGTTTTTGATGCACTTTTTTTAAGCTGCGTTTTTTGTAGTGAAACGCAATTCTGGATACGCAGCCCAGCAAAACCTATGGGTTTTGCCAATATCCATTCACATACTGCGTATTCCGGCGCTTTTTTACGATTGCGCTTTCACTGCAAAAACGCGCGCGTAAAAAGAATAGGCTTGTCAATTACCGTATTTTTGTGTATTTTCCCTGTGCTTTCCCATTGCCCACATGATAAAATGGGCTCTGGAAAAGCGCAGAGAAAAATGCAGTGTGTGAAAGGAGCTGCCTTTTTCACAATATATACACGCGTAAAAAAGTGCAGCGTGCAGCTGCAGAAAAAGCAGCAAAAATACGCAATGTGTGAATGTAGCCTAAATGTGTGCACATACCCTAAAGCAGGAGTGCACGACCCCAGACCGCAGGGGCCATCAACTGTGCGTGTTTTCAGGATTTCCTTGGAATTGCACAGATGTGGGAATCATTACCTGTACAATACTAAGGAAATCTTGAAAACATCCATAGTTGGTGGCTCCTGAGGACTGGAATTGTATGCATCTGTCCAAATGTGTGTTTCTAACTTTTGACAGCAGAAATGTAAAAAACACACAAGCAAAATTCATCAAGACTGACTTTCTTTGTCTTGATCAAATGCCTAGTGGGCTCAGATGCACCAAATCTATTATAATAAAACCCTAAGGCAATTTCTGTCAGGATGTAACGATATGGTATGTCACATCCTGGCTGAAGTTGCCTGTACACCCGCCCTCCAATATGGCCACCCATTGCCGGGAGCGGGGCTTCCAAAGCCCCACTCCCGCCATCGGTACAAGCGCCAGCGGAACCCCCCCCCGGCCCCCTCCGTTCTCACCCCTGCCTGACGATAGCGATTTCGGCTAAAGACTCCAGGAGTAGACACTTCCTGGAGCGGGTCATGTGACAGTCTGTGTGACGTCACATCAGCCCACCCTCTCACATGACCCGCTCCAGACAGTCTATTCCTGGAGTCTTCAGCTGAAATCGCGCCAGGCAGGGGTGAGAACGGAGGGGGAGGGGGATGAGGCTTGAGACACAAGGGGACAGGCAGAGGGGACACAGAGGCACGGGGGACACAGGCATAGAGGGACAGGACACAGAGGCACAGGGGAACACAGACAAGGGAAGAGGAGAGGCACAGGGGGATAGGAGAGGCACAGAGGGACACAGACAGGGGGAGAGGAAAGGCACAGGGGGATAGGAGAGGCACAGGGGGACACAGACAGGGGAGAGGAAAGGCACAGGGGGAGAGGAAAGGCACAGGGGGACACGGGGACACAGAGGCACAGGGGGGCATAGAGGCACAGGGGGACCCCCCGGCTCCATCCTGCCCCACTCCATCCTGCCCCGCTCGCCACCATCCTGCCCCCGCCGGCTCCATCCTGACCCCGCTGGCTCCATCCTGCCCCCTCCGGCTCCATCCTGCCCCGCCGGCTCCATCCTGCCCCGCTCGCTCCATCCTGCCCTGCTCGCCACCATCCTGCCCCGCTCGCTCCATCCTGCCCTGCTCGCCACCATCCTGCCCCCCCAACACCATCCTGCCCCCGCCGGCTCCATCCTGCCCCCGCCGGCTCCATCCTGCCCTGCTCGCTCGATCCTGCCCCCCTGCCACCATCTTGCTCCCCCGCCGGCTCCCTCCTGCCCCCGCCGGCTCCATCCTGCCCCGCTCGCCACCATCCTGCCCCCCCGCCACTATCCTGCCCCCCCAACACCATCCAGCCCCCGCCGGCTCCATCCTGCCTCGCTCGCCACCATCCTACTCCCCCGCTGGCTCCGTCCTGTCCCGCCGGCTCCATCCTGCCCCCGGCCACCATCCTGCTCCCCCACCGGCTCCATCCTGCCCACGCTCGCTCCATCCTGCCCCCGCCGGCTCCATCCTGCCCCGCTCGCCACCATCCTGCCCCTGCCGGCTCCATCCTGCCCCCCCGCCACCATCCTGCCACCCCCCCACCCGCCACCATCCTGCCCCCGCCGGCTCCATTCTGCCCCCGCCGGCTCCATCCTGCCCCGCTCGCCACCATCCTGCTTCCCTGCCACAATCCTGCTCCCCTGCCAGCTCCGTTCTGCCCCGCCGGCTCCGTTCTGCCCCGCCGTCTCCATTCTGCCCCGCCGGCTCCATTCTGCCCCCGCTCGCTCCATCCTGCCCCACCCCGCCCACCATCCTCGCCCCCCCCCGCCACCATCCTGCCCCGCCACGCCACCATCCTGCCCCGCTACCCCGCTCCATCCTGCCCCTGCCCCCCCCCACCCACCCATGCCCTGCCCTCCGCTCGCTCCATCCTGCCCCGCTCCTCCATCCCTGCCCCGCTCGCCACCATCCTGCCTCGCTCCTCCATCCTGCCCGCTCCTCCATCCTGCCCCGCTCACTCCATCCTGCCCCGCACTCATCCTGCCCGCTCCCCATCCTCCCCGCGCTCCATCTGCCCCGCCCCATCCTGCTCTCCTGTCTCCATCCTGCCCCGCTCGCCACCATCCTGCACGCTCACTCCATCCTGCCCCCCGCCACTATCATGCCCCCAGTCACTCCATCCTGCCCCTGCTCGCACCATCTGTCCCCCCCGCCACCATCCTGCCCCCCCCCACCACCATCCTGTTCCTCCGGCTCCATTTTGCTCCTCTGGCTCACCCTGCTCCTCCGGCTCCACCCTGCTCCTCCGCTCCATTCTACTCCTCCGGCTCCATCCTGCCCTGCTCCCTCCATCCTGCCCCGCTCCCTCCATCCTACCCCGCTCGCTCCATCCTGCCCCCCGCCTCCATCCTGCCCCCTGCTGTTCTTGTTCCCCCTCCTCCATCCTGCCCCCCCCTCCTCCATCCTGCCCCCCTCTCTTCCATCTTGCCCCCCCTCTCCTCCATCCTGCCTGCCCCCCTCTCCTCCATCCTGCCCCCCCTCCATTCTGCCCCGCCCCCCGGCTCCATCCTGCCCATCTGCCTCCATCCTGCCCCCCCCGGCTCCATCCTGCCCTCCTCGTTCCATCCGGCCCCCCTGACACAATCCTGCACCCCATCCCCCGTCACCATCTTGCCCCCCTGCTTCATCCTGCCCCCCCCCTGGCAGTTAGCGGACATGTGACCGATTAGCTGATTGGTTTCCCAGCCAACGACAGGTCCTAAAGGCCTGTAGGACCTAGAAGACGGAGGTGGAGCGAGCCGCCGGACAGGTGAGTATCCTAACTGAGGATTTTTTTACTTTTACTGTGGAGGAGCGGGGGGCCGCAGGGAACGGAGTATCGCCATATACCATAGTGCTGCTATACATGTACTGTAATGTACCGCCATATACTATAGTGCTGCTATACATGTGCTGTAATGCACCACCATATACCACAGCGCTGCTATATATATATATATATAAATGTATATATATATATGTAGTTCACTCACGTTGACTGAACAAGTTCTGTCAGTCACAGAATGTCAACTACATGCATATTCTAGAATACCCGATGCGTTAGAATTGGGCCACCATCTAGTGTATTAGAAGATGCTAGCCAATTTCTATAGTAAATTATCGAAAATGTAATAGGTTGCTAATTATACCTTTCCTCTAAAACAAATATAAAAAATAAGAAAGTAGCTTGATAAGTAAAGATCACACAATTTTCACAGCCACGGGAGGCAGCATATGCAGCAATGCCTCTTAACAAAGCCCAACTAACCTAACATGATGTTGGCCTGAAGCTTGATTATTTTCACATGTCAGATATTAGAGTAAAAAATTATAACAAACCCTGCTGTTAATCCGAGCGCAGCCAGGCTGAAAAACGTCCCATAATACTTCAAAAACTCTCGTGTCCAGGCAATCTGCATGGCCATCTGCTTCTCTCGCATTTGATTCTGCATTACGATCTGCCTCTCTAACTGTAAATGGAAAAACAATAAAAAACAAACTAAGTTATATGATACGCAATGCAATTTTCCTATATTTAGGAAGAAATGATGGTTTTGCTATTAGCCACATTTGGTGATCCATCAGTATTCTATTGGATTTCTGCCACCTACGTGTCTTGCACATAAATTAATTTTCTTAAAGTTAAAGGTATTCGAGCAGGTGTGCACAATACGGTAATATTTGCAATGGTAATCAGTCTGAGTTATGTTTATGTTGAATTTCTAACCACATTTTAATTTGGATCACTTATTTTATTGCATTCGTGATACATAACACTCTGGGTAGAAGTAAAAAAACTAAAAGAAAAAAACTATTGTGAATTTTTTCATTAAATTTCCTATAATTCTTACAAGACGTAGCTGCTCTGGCTCACACTGGACAAATTGCTCTGAGATATGACATGTTTGGAGACATTAGTTACTGGATGGGAGAGGAAAGCGATGTATGAAGGCATGTGTCTTTAGTTTGCATGTGTTTCATGATGTTATTTTCTATAGTTTTATAGTGTTATATTTTATAGCACCGAGCATTAAATCCCTCCTACACATACAATGCTGACCCTAAACAGTAAGTACTATATAGATCATGATTTACAATATATAGTGATATTAAAAGGCTGCCAATAAAGGCACTACTAAGGCCGGCTTCACACTGCGGTGTGATCCGGTCCGGGGCTGTCCGGGATGACCCAGACAGCTGCGGACTGGACCAGCACACAGGACTGGGGGATAATATTCTCTCGGGTCTGGTGTGCAGCGCACGCAGCTGCAGCCGCTGACAGGTCAGGACCGCGGAGCCCGCGGTCCTGACTTATCAGCAGCGGGAACTGCGTGCGCTGCACACTGGACCAGAGGGCAAATTAGCCCCCCAGTCCTGTGTGCTGATCCAGTCCGCAGCTGTCTGGGTCATCCCGGACAGCCCCGGACCGGATCACGCCGCCGTGATGACACTCAGACAGCCGCGGACCGGATCAGCACACAGGACTGGGGGGCTAATTTGCCCTCTGTTCCGGTGTGCAGCGCACGCAGTTCCCGCTGCTGATAAGTCAGGACCGCGGGCACGCGCTCCTGACCTGTCAGCGGCTGCAGCTGTGTGCGCTGCACACCAGACCAGAGAGAATATTATCCCCCAGTCCTGTGTGCTGGTCCAGTCCGCAGCTGTCTGGGTCATCCCGGACAGCCCCGGACCGGATCACGCCGCAGTGTGAAGCCGGCCTTAGTAGTGCCTTTATTGGCAGCCTTTTAATATCACTATATATTGTAAATCATGATCTATATAGTACTTACTGTTTAGGGTCAGCATTGTATGTGTAGGAGGGATTTAATGCTCTGTGCTATAAAATATAACACTATAAAACTATAGAAAATAACATCATGAAACACATGCAAACTAAAGACACATGCCTTCATACATCGCTTTCCTAAATCTAGGTTTGGAATTGGTAAGGAATAGAAGCCATATACCGCTCTGGTGATCATTACTTTCAATCAGATAAACACACGTCAAACTGACAATTCCATAATGACCAGAAAAAGAGGAATTACAATAACATTTAGCATCTAGTTCAAATATATATATATATATATATATATATATATATATATATATACACACACACTCTATATGCGCATACGCGCGTGTGTGTGTTAATATATTTTTCCTTAATTTGGTTATTTTTTAGGAACTCCACTGGCAGCCTTGTTCAAATTATTTGTGCAGCCCGGATAATGACAGGAATAATAACTAATACAACTTAGTATTCGTCTTAACGAACAAAAATCCCATCACTACCAAAACCACAGGTGTTTTCACCAGAATTAACATCATTAGAGAAATTGCTCTGGTATCTTGAGTCATTAGAGCTTTAGTCAGATTAGGAATTGTGGCTGTGATATGGAACATAAGAGGTTTTATTCTACTTTAAAAAGGTTTGTAAAAGAGCCTAAAAAATAGCCAAAAAATTAAATAATATAATTATCATTTGTACCAGCTCTTATTTCCCACACTATAAACATGCGCTCTGCCAATCTCAGGCCATCAGTATATCAACATTAGCTGAAGCTTTCACATTTAATCCATGCTGACTCTATCTAGATGGAATATAAACGCTGATTGCTATAATGTATCGTATAATACAATGCAATTTATCTATACTGTGAAAAACTGACAAGCTCCACCTATAGCAAATCATAATAGGAGCACAAATATGACCGGCTTACTGGTCTTCATTAGGCACCTGGCTGCCATGGAGAACCATAAAGTGATAGAACGAGCCCAGCTGATGCAGCTTAGGATCAGATTTAACAACAGCTAACACGTGCCGCCAGTAGTGCCCTATTAGTTTTGCATCTTGGTGATGTACATTTCAGCTATGTTCACACTATGCATTTTTATGTGTAATCTTTTTTTTATTGAAACAAAACATATAAGACATTGCTTACAGGATTTCACTTTGGGTACATTTACAGGAAGAGTATTGTGGGTATCGTTTCCGATTTCTGTGACACGATATGACGTCCAGTACCTTGATACCTTTGCATTTTTAACATTTATGAGATAACAAATGCAGAGTAGGTATTATGCCATACAATCTTATCCAAATCGGGTTAATACATCAGCTGCTTGTATTAAATTTCTCCTTCCTCACTGGAGACAGTATATTACATTTGTATATAAGATCATTACAAAAAAGAAAAACAATTGGCGACCCCGGGCCGAACCACTTGCCCAAGCCATATTAACATGTCTAACTACACGGCCCTAAATGGGGCCTCATATTTTTATATATAAGCAGAGAAGGATAAAAATGCAATAGACAGAAAAAGGAATGAGAATAAGGTCGGAAAAACACACATCTTGAAGGAAAATGGATGGGGAGGAAGGAAGAGGAGAGCGGGGAAAAAGAAGAAAAAAAAAAAAGTGGGGGTGGGGTTATTACAAAGAGGGGGGGAGGGGCTCCCAAATATTGTGCCTACCCCACACAATGTGCTTTTTTGACTCATATTTACTTGTGCGTTTTTCTCTCTTTTTCAGCTGGAAATCTAAATCAGCTTTTCATAAATACACATAAGAAACACATCCTCCATTTTGGATCCGATTTGGCTGCGTTTGGATCTGATTTGGCCCATAGATAATAGTTTCAATGGGAAGAGCTGATCAGAAAAACACACCCATAATGGACATGCTCATCCTTTTTGTGGATCACATTTCAAGGGATAAAACACACCAGGTCAAAGCACAGATTGAACAGCAAAACCTGAAAACCTATTGACTTTGCTGGGATTCCATTTTGGGTTCACTGCAAAAACGGATCAAAAACGCGCCATGTGAACATATCCTTACAATAGTTTCAGCTGCAGCGGGTGAAATAAGTATCTAAGGGCCCTTTCACATCAGCGTTTTTTTCAAATCGCGGCAGATGTGGTAAAAAAAACACATCTGCCGCGATTACCGCATACCGGCTGCACTTGCGGCGCGGTTGTGGTAAACGCCATGCAAAGTATAGGCGTACTTGCGGCAGGTGCGGCAAGTGCGGTTTTGCACCTGCCGCAAGTACGCCTATACTTTGCATGCCGTTTACTGCAACCGCGCCGCAAGTGTAGCCGGTATGCGGTAATCGCGGCAGATGCGGTTTTTTCACCGCATCTGCCGCGAATTTCAAAAAACGCTGATGTGAAAGGGCCCTAACACTTCACTAATTTTGTAATTAAATAGATTTCTAAAGGTGCTATTGAGATTAATTTCTCACCAAATGCCGCTAACAACCCACCCAATCCATACACTGTGTGCAGAATTATAAGGCAAACGAGTATTTTGATCACATGATACTTTTTATATATGTTGTCCTACTTCAAGCTGTATAGGCTTGAGAGCCAACTACCAATTGAGTAAATCAGGTGATGTGCATCTCTGTAATGAGGAGGGGTGTGGTCTAATGACATCAACACCCTATATAAGGTGTGCTTAATTATTAGGCAACTTCCTTTCCTTTGGAAAAATGGCTCAGAAGAGAGATTTGACAGACTCTGAAAAGTCCAAAATTGTGAGATGTCTTGCAGTGGGATACAGCAGTCTTGTAATTGCCAAACTTTTGAAGCATTATCACCGAACAATCAAGCGTTTCATGGCAAATAGCCAACAGGGTCGCAAGAAACGTGTTGGGCAAGAAACGCGCAAAATAACTGCCCATGAATTGAGGAAAATCTAGCGTGAAGCTGCCAAGATGCCATTTGCCACCAGTTTTGCAATATTTCAGAGCTGCAATGTTACTGGAGTATCAAAAAGCACACAGTGTATATGCAAAGAAATCAAAACACAGATGTCCATAAATTAAGTTATGTGTAATAATGAGAAATGACACAGGGAAAAAGTATTGAACACATGAAGAGAGGTACAAAAAGAATTGGAAAGTCATGAAATCTATTAGTATTTATTTCCACTTAGTAAAAATAACATCAAATGGTTTAAAGAGGACCTGTCAACTTTTTGGTGCTTTCCAAACTGAAAGCACCACTGAATCCATCTTGTCTGTTGCATTCAGGGAAGGGGTCTCCCATGTCTCTACCCCCCTGTAACCTGTAAAAAACACTTTTGAAAGTTTTAAGATAAGAAGTCCGTAGGGACTTACTAGTTTCTCACTCCTCGCTGTTCACAGGGTCCTCCCACCCCCTGCTTCTCTGTGCCGCCTCCTGCCTGTGTGGAGCGGCTCTTGGCTGCTGGAACAGTGCATGTGCCGGAACGTCAGCGCCAGAGCTCACCCTGCTAAAGATTATGCTGTATGCATAAACACTGTATTCAGTGGTGCTTTCACTTTGGAAAGCACCAGCGGGGTGACAGGTCTTCTTTAATTGATGGCCTATAAAATGGTGTCTCATTACCAAGTTTCCTGACAAGAAACATCTCATCATGCATAAAACCAGTGAGCTGTCTCAAGACCGTTGCAACCTTATTGTTGCAAAGCATACTGATGGCATTGGTTACAGGAGAATTTCTAAACTACTGAAGGCTCCAGTGAGCACTGTTGGGGCCATAAACCGGAAGTAGACAAAACATCATTTCATCATACATCAGCCACGACCAGGTGCTCCCCACAAGATTTCAGACACAGGTGTGAAAATAATTATCAGAAGATTATTAAAAAATAATCAATAAATAAGTAGACCCAGCTTAGACCTGTGCTTGAAATGCAGGTGTAATATATTTTAGCCTAACAAAAAGGTCCTATCATAAACCTTACTACTGAATAGAATTACAATTGCTATGCAGCAATCATATGAAAGGTTACAAGTAGAGATGAGCTAATTTATATGGAAACACGAACTTTAATGCTTTAAAATGGTGGCAGTAAGGTCTAGGGGGCTGCAAAAGGAAGCAAAATGTTTCGGTCACACAAACCACATCTGTGGGTTGGTATTCTCAGCAAAGTGAAGGCCCATGGTTATTAGGCCCCCCCAGCCTCGAAATACCAGTCACCCTGGCACCTTACCTGGCTTTTCCAGATTGCCCTGGTAAGGTAGCAAATCGGGGTTATATAAAGAGTTTATTACAGCTGTAAGTTGACAACTGACATCAAGCCCTAGATTTTTGATGTCCACGTCTCTCTGAGACACCCACATTACCAATCCTGTAAGTAAACAGTTAAAAAACGCAGAGAAAAATCCTTTATTTGAACAAAAAGACAAACACCCTCTTTTACCCATTTATTAACCCCAAACATACCCCTTGCAGCTCTGACAGTAATCTATCAATGAGGTCTAATGAAGGTCTCCAGCTCTGCTACATCCAGAGCTTGTGCTGTGCAGTGACATTAAAGTAACCACTCAGCGCCAGCTCTGGCAAAAACAATGACAGTTTTGAGTGAATGCAGCTGTTTGAGCAGTGACATCAGTGAGTTCACGTCAGGTCACAATACCCCAGCCGTTACCTCAGGTGAACAAACTGCAACTCTTGGTGCTGTCAGTGTGTGCCAAAGCTGGCGTTGAGCGTTCATTTTAATGTCACCGCTCACCTCAAGCTTTCAATGTAGCAGAGCTGCGGGACATTGTTGTGGATTACCGTCGGAGTTACAAGGGTATGTTTGGGGATAAAAATGGGTAAAAGAGGGTGTCTGTGTTTTTTTATTTCAAATATTTTGAAAAATTAAATTAAAGGACTTTTCTCTGACTGTTTTTTAACTATTTACTTACATGATTGGTAATGTGGGAAAGTCTGAGAGACCTGTACAGCCCCAATTCACAGCTGTTATTATCCCCTTATATTACCCAGACAACCACCGCAGCAAGGCAATCGGGAAGAAATGGGTAAAGCACCAGGAATGGCGCATCTAATGGATGCACCATTTCTGGGGCAGCCGTGGCCTGGTATTTTGAGGCTGGGGAGAGACAATAACTGAGAATACCAATCCCCAGGCTTGTGCTTTATCTTAGCAGAGTATCAAAATTTGGGGGACACCACACTGTTTTTTTAAATTTCTTTATTTAAATAATTAAAAAAATGTGTGAGGTTCCCCGTATTTTGACACCCAGGCAACATAACGTACACAGCTGGGGTCTGCAATTCGCAGACATGTGCTTTATCTGCATTGTGTATCAATATATGGGGGATCCCACACCATTTTTTTTTTTTACACCAGTATGATGACAGCATTGTTGCCATACACTAATGTGTATGGCAACCAATCACAGACCTCCACACAAGGTAGGGGCGCAGTCTGACTGCAACAACCAACCACAAACGCTGTCACTGACAGTTGGTGGGGGAACAAGTGGATATGCATGAGGCTTAACGAGTGGACCCGCAAGTTGCGTGACCACAGAGTGGAGACTGGTGAGTATGATTCTTTGTAGTGGGAAAACTTGCAAATTCGGCAGTGTATCAAATACTTATTTCCCACACTGTAAGTAAACACATGATTAATTTACAGAACAAAATATGTACCATATATGAATATATTGAATATATATTAGTGTATAAGGAACATAAAAGAGTTACCAATATCTAAAATAAAATACAAAACCCTAATATAAATTATATAAGAGCATATAAAGTGAATAAAGGCCATGTAAGGGTGATCTATAAAAGTATAACCTGATAGACTGTAATGAATCAAAAAATAATAACCATTGAAGAAATATATATTTTTATATTACGTACATCTATACACATAATTGCCTTGTGGCTTCCGTCCAGTTGTACCGGTATGTCACTTCCACCCCAGCCTATGTCATGTCCTCTCCACTCATATACTCAAATATTGGGTGTAAGAATATGGTGTCCGCTGGCGGTAGTGCTGCCTGCCACACACTACTGCCAGCAGAACCACCAATCTACCACAGTGCCCCCATTGCGGAGTTCATCAAGATCTTAACTGCGCCTGCGCTCCAATCACAAACGGAGGTGCAGTTACAATCTCGGGGGACTCTAAGCTGCCCGCTGCACACATCGCTGCATTAAGCACCCGTGGCATCCTAGCTGCGCCTGGCAGAACCCACTGCGTAGGCGCAGTAAGGATCTCGCGGTGGCACACATCGTAGCACCCCGACTGGACTTAACAGACTCCTAAGGAGGATGAAGGATCTGCGGTGATGTCACAGTCATGTGATCAGTCACATGACTGGCCAGAGCCAGATTCACGTGACTGATCCCAATGTGACAGCCACACTACACTGAATGCTACACAGAGTAGGAGGGAGAGTGGGGGGACAGAGACAGCCACAGGAGGAGACAGAGACAGGCAGAGGAGGAGACAGAGACACTCAGAGACAGCCACAGAATGAGACAGACACAGCCATAAGGGTAGACAAAGACAGACAGAGACACGCACAGGAGGAGACAGAGGCAGGCACAGAAGGAGACAGAGACAGGCACATGAGGAGACAGAGACAGGCAAAGGAGGAGACAGAGACAGTTAAAGACAGTCGCAGGAGAAGACAAAGACAGGCACAGGAGGAGACAAACACTCGGAGAAACCCACAGAAAGTGACAGACAGAGCCATAAGAGGAGACAGAAAGGGACAGCCACAGGATACAGAGACAGCCACAGAAGGAGACAGCCACAGACACAGGAGGAGACCGACACAGACACAGGGAGGCGAGACACAGCACGACCGCCCTCCTGATGTGATAGCATCGGGCCCACATCTAGTATATTATATATATTTATATATACATATGTATATGTATATAGATAATAAAATCATACTACATTTTAAATCAGGTGTGATAAGGCAGTGAGTTGAATCCATTATAATAATAAAAAGTAAATGCCAGTGATGCATTGTAAAAAAAAAGTTACATTTATTAATACTAGAGAATAAAAATGAAATATTGAAATCACAATAGTGCAATAATAAATGAATACAGCGTGGGACATTTATATGAGATAAATAAAATGGGAATGGTTGGTCATATTAACTTCCTGTTTGTGGCACATTAGTATATGGGAGGGGGAAAACTTTTCCATATGGGTGGTGACCATGGCAGCCATTTTGAAGTTGGCCATTTTGGATCCAACTTTGTTTTCTTCAATGGGAATAGGGTCATGTGACAGAGCAAACATATTGAAAATTTCATAAGAAAAACAATGGTGTGCTTGGTTTTAACGTAACCTTATTCTTTCATGAGTTATTTACAAGTTTATGATCACTTATAAAATATGTTAAAAGTGCTGCCCATTGTGGTGGATTATCAATGCAACCCTCTTCTCCCACTCTTAACATACTAGCAACACCGCAGAAGAAATGCTAGCACAGGCTTCCAGTATCCGTTGTTTCAGATGCTGCACATCTCGTATCTTCACAGCATAGACAATTGCCTTCAGATGAGTGATGAGGCAAACATTTTGTGAATGGTGAAGTTAACAAACAAAACCACCACTATTGATCTGACACTAACCCACAGTGGATAGATCCCTCCAAGACTGTTGGAACACAAAAATTGATAGTATTTTGTGGTATATGGGGTACAAAGATAGTGGGGCCATTATTCATCATTGGAAACCTCAATGACACTGGATATCTGAATCATGTAGCAATTTCAGATATCCAGTGGCATTGAGGTTCACCAGGGTCTTCTCTCCCATTTTCTTGATAGTATCAAGCCATCGGGTTGCTGGTCTTCCTCTTCGCCTTGTTCCATCTATTTTGCCAACCATGAGGTCCTTCTCCAGTAATTGCTCTCTTCGATGATGGATCCATAAAAGGCAAGTCGTAGCTTGGTGATCCTTGCCTCAAGTGACATGTCTGCTTGATTTGTTCCAAAATGATTTGTTTGTTCTTCTTGCCATCCATGGTATTGATAACATTCTTCTCCAGCACCACATTTTGAAGGTGTTGATTCTTCTTATGTTTTGTTCCTTTACTGTCGAGCCTTCACATCCATGTTACCACAAAAAAAAAAAAACAGACTATGTACAAGCCGTGTTTTTGTCACCAATGAAATGTTCCTCGATTTGAAGATCTTGTCCAGTGACTTTATTGTTGATTTGCCCATAACATTCTCCTATTGACTTCTGTTGTCATCTTGAGGGATCAGTGATCTGGGTAGAGTGAATATGTTTACAACTTACAGTTCATCACCATTCATCTCAAATATATCTTTGTCGTACCAGGCAATAGTCAATATCTTTTTCTTCTTCGCGTTGAGCAGCAGTCCCATGTTCGAGCTTTCCATCTTGACACTCCATATTAAGTCTTTCATTCCATCTACACTTGTTGCTATCAATGTTGTGTCATCTACATATTTACAATTTTAGATAAAACATAAAGCAATTTTGATTCCTTCTTTTTTGGCAAGTCCAGCCTTTCTAAAAACAGCTTCTGCATATAAATTGAATAGAAATGGAGACAGGATGTAGCCTTTTCTGACACCTCGCTCTACTTTGAACCATGCCGTGTTATCGTGTTCTGTTCGGACTGTTGCGTTAATGATGCAGTCTCAGGACATGTACATGTACATCAGGGTGTGCAAAGGAGTTGGAAGTACGGTACACTGTTTTATAACTGGTGGTAGTTGCAATAGTCAGACAATGGCCTTGATAATGCAGAATCCATTTTCTCATATATTTGATTTGACTTGCTATTGCACTAAAATTGTAACCATGTAATTGCAAAAAAAAGCTACAAAGCTGAAAACAATGAGTCATAAAAAGTCAATTATTACCCCCTGAAGTAGGTCCCACATCATAATGTTATGCTTAAAGAAGTCAAACAGATACATACAAATGTCATTAAATATGTTGCATTTAGGGTAATTAAATCTTCCATATACTGCAGACCATCACGTAAAATAATCATATCACAACATAAAATTAGTCCCAGTAAAGCATAACACAGTATTAGAATAACGTGATGTATAATAATCCTTGCCTCATTACAAAGCATCATAATCATTATTCACAAACATAATACTCTTCAGAAAACATGAATAAATTTAAGGCCCAAAGGTGTCATATAGATAATTACAACACATAAATCAAAAATGTTTTCTTTTTTACAACATTTAGATGAAATGATTGGGTTGGAAAAGGATAGTTAATGAGTTTCTTCAGAATTAAGTCAACAATTCACAATCAATAAGTAATCCACAAGGAACAACACAATTTCTATAATATTTTATTAATCTGAGTTCAGAAAACAGAAATTAAGTCAACAAAAACAGGACAAACAATACCTAATAATTGCAAAAGCTACCTGTGCAACCATTAGTGAAGTTAAGTTTCACTAGAGAATTCAGATCCAAAAATAGTCCAGACACCAATTACCAAACTGACTTTCGTAATAATCATAACATATCAGAAAGGAAACAAATCTAGTTTTATGCAATTCATAAATGTTAACGTGGTTGTCTCGGACTTTAACATTGATGAACTATCCTTAGGATAAGTCACAAATATCTGATCACTAGGGGTACGACTCCAGTATCCCTCCAATCACCAACTACCAATGCTGCCGCTGGTGGGAACTACTCAGGTTTGGGGCACCACAGCTCCGTTGATGAAATGGTGGCTACTGCCTGGTATTATATGTCCTCCCCTATTGATTAATGTAGGAGGCAGATATGCAGTACATATCCACATCAAATACTGTATACTGTACAGCTGACAGAGCTGTGCTGTTTCAAACCTGAGTAGATCCCAACTGCTGACAATAGGAACAACTATCTTAAGGATAGGTCATCATTGTTACAGTCCCAGACAACCCTTTTAAGTATCAGAACATTATTATTATTATTTACTTATATAGCGCCATTATATTCCATGGCGCTTTACATGCTAAAAGGGCAGACTAGGACAAGTAACATAGTAACAATACAAGTAACAATAAATGTTGACAATTCAGTTGTACAGATACAAGAAGGGAGAAATCCTGTCCGCAAAGGCTCATTTGAAATAAATAAATAATATACTGTACATATACCGTATATACTCGTGTATAAGCCGACCCGTGTATAAGCCGACCCCCCTACTTTTGCCCCAAAAATCTGGAAAAACCTATTGACTCGTGTATAAGCCGAGGGTGGACCCCAGCACAGGTATACAGCCCCCAGCAGTGTGGTATACAGGCCACCCCAGTGGTATACAGGCCTCCCCAGTGGTAGTATACAGCAGCCCTAGTGGTAGTATACAGCAGCCCCAATGGTAGTATATAGCATCCCCAGCAGCCCCAGTGGTAGTATACAGCAGCCGCAGTGGTAGTATATAGCAGCCCCAGCAGCCCCAGTGGTAGTATATAGCAGCCCCAGCAGTAGTATACAGCAGCCCCAGTGGTAGTATATAGCAGCCCCATGGTAGTATATAGCAGCCCCAGCAGCCCCAGTGGTAGTATACAGCAGCCCCAGTGATAGTATATAGCAGCCCCAGCAGCCCCAGTGGTAGTATACAGCAGCCCCAGTGGTAGTATATAGCAGCCCCAGCAGCCCCAGTGGTAGTATATAGCAGCCCCAGTGGTAGTATATAGCAGCCCCAGTGGTAGTATACAGCAGCCCCAGTGGTAGTATACAGGAGCCCCAGCAGCCCCAGTGGTAGTATACAGGAGCCCCAGCAGCCCCAGTGGTATATACAGCAGCCCCAGTGGTATACAGGCCTCAGCAGTATATACAGCAGCCCCCAGGGGTTATACAGCACCCCCCAGGGGTTATACAGCACCCTCCAGGGGTTATACAGCGGCCCCCTGGGGGTGCCCAGCAGCCCCCAGGGGGTACCCAGCAGCCCCCTGGGGGTACCAACAGCCCCCTGGGGGTACCAACAGCCTCCAGGGGGTACCCAGCAGCCCCCTGGGGGTACCAACAGCCCCCAGGGGGTACCCAGCAGCCCCATGGGGGTACCAACATCCCCCTGGGGGTACCAACAGCCCCCAGGGGGTACCCAGCAGCCCCCAGGGGGTACCCAGCAGCCCCCTGGGGGTACCAACAGCCCCCTGGGGGTACCAACAGCCTCCAGGGGGTACCCAGCAGCCCCCTAGGGGTACCAACAGCCCCCTGGGGGTACCAACAGCCCCCAGGGGGTACCCAGCAGCCCCCTGGGGGTACCAACATCCCCCTGGGGGTACCAACAGCCCCCAGGGGGTACCCAGCAGCCCCCTGGGGGTACCAACAGCCCCCTGGGGGTACCAACAGCCCCCTGGGGGTACCAACAGCCCCCAGAGGGTACCCAGCAGCCCCCTGGGGGTACCAACAGCCCCCAGGGGGTACCAACAGCCCCCACAAGCTGGCACTGTCCCCCCTTGTAAGTGCCCCCCCCCCCGCTACTTATACATTACCATCCCGGTGTTCTGATCAGCGCCGCTCCTCCGTGCTGCGTCTTCATCCTCCCGCGCTGGCTGCATCCGGGTTCTCCAGCGGTCGCGCGATGACGTCACATCGCTGCGACAGCCGGAGATCACGGATGGAGCCAGCGAGGACGGGAGGATGAAGAAGCACCGAGGAGCGGCGCTGATCAGAACACCGGGATGGTAATGTATAAGCACCGGGGGGGGGCCCTTACAAGGGGGGACAGTGCCAGCTTTTGGGGGGCTATATGAACTGCTTCCCCCTGCCGCTGATTGACAGGGGGATGCAGTGCATATTTAATGAGCGGCCCCCACGTGACGGGGCCGCTCATACAGCAGCCCCCCCCCGCCTCCTCCAGCCTCCACAGCCCCCGGGACACAGCCCCCCCGTATATGACCCGTGTATAAGCCGAGGGGGGGACTTTTCAGCCCAAATTTTGGGCTGAAAAACTCGGCTTATACACGAGTATATACGGTATATATATATATATATATATCAGTAGTGTTGCCCAGTTTTGCTTATTTATATGCCTATTATTATTTATTTATTTATAGAGCACCATTCATTCCATGGTGCTGTACATGAGAAAGGGTTACATACAGACAAGTTAAAAATACAATGAACAAAGTGACAGACTGATACAGAGGGGAGAGAGGACCCTGCCCTTGCGGGCTTACATTCTACGGGGCAATGGGAAGGGACACAGTAGGTTGGGTCTGCTCGGGTGGTGCTAGAGTGCCAGGTCCGATGGTGGTGGAGCGCCTGGTCCAGTGGTGTTGAGGCGGCACTGTGGTCATTGCAAGTTGTAGGCAGTTCTGAAGAGATGGGTTTTCAGGTTCCGCTTGAAGGTTGAGTGTAAGGGACAGTTGGACGTGATGTGGTGCAGAGTTCCAGAGGATGGGGGACGCTCGGGCGAAGTCTTGCAGGCGGTTAGATGAGGAACGTAAACGTACAAGTGTGGAGGAAAGAAGGAGGTCTTGGGAGGATCGAAGATTACGGGTTGGATGATATTGGGAGATTAGTTCAGAGATATATGGGGGGGAGGGGACAGATTGTGGATGGCTTTGTAAGTCAATGTTAGTAGTTTGAATTGAATACACTGGTGAATTGGGAGCCAGTGGAGAGATTTGCAGAGGGGAGAAGTGTAGAAGCAGCAAGGAGAGAGGTGGATTAGTCGGGCATACCTATCTATCTATCTATCTATCTATCTATCTATCTCTATCTATTAAGATGAAAAATCAGGCAGCACACAAAATTTTTTTATAGTGAAAAAAGGACTTTTTAATGAGTCCTTAGTGGCACGACGTTTCGGTGGTAACTTGACAAAGGTGGTGTTACCACCGAAACGTCGTGCCACTAAGGGCTCATTAAAAAGTCCTTTTTTCACTACAAATTTTTTTGTGTGCTGCCTGATTTTTCATCTTATTGTATTGTGTTACAGCTGGACACTGTTTTTTTCAGGATTTTTTGCACCAAATTTTAAATTACAAGGTTGTGTTGCTCTATTTTTCCGTTTATTATCTATCTATCTACATATATATATATATATACATACAATATAAAAAACGGACAGCACAGGCAAGCACGGTGGCTCAAGTGGTTAGCACTGTAGCCTTTGCAGCACTGGGGTCTTGAAGTCCTGGGTTCAATTCCCAGCAAGGACACTAAGGACAACATCTGGAAGGAGTTTGTATGTTCTCCCTGTGTTTGCATGGGTTTCCTCCCACATTGTAAAGACATACTGATAGGATATTTAGATTGTGAGCTCCAAGAGAGACAGCATTACTCATGTATGTAAAGTGCTATGGAATTAATAGTGCTATATAAATGAATAAATTATTATTATTATCATCACTTATCACAATCCATATACTTCCCGCTTATTGGCCCATACCGACCGCGGTTAACACTGTGGATGAATACTGCTAAGGACTTTGCACCAGATTGAATGCCTTATTGGTTCTTTGGGCTGCTCTTGCCTTTTTCTTTTATATACAGTGAGTACAGAAAGTATTCAGACCCCTTAAAATTTTTCACTCTTTGTTTCATTGCAGCCATTTGGTAAATTCAAAAAAGTAATTTTTTTTCTCATTAATGTACACTCTGCACTCCATCTTGACTGAAAATAACAAAAATGAAGACATTTTTGCAAATTTATTAAAAAAGAAAATCTGAAATATCATATGGTCATAAGTATTCAGATCCTTTGCTCAGACACTCATATTTAAGTCACATGCTGTCCATTTCCTTATGATCCTCCTTGAGATGGTTCTACTCCTTCGTTGGAGTCCAGTTGTGTTTAATTAAACTGATAGGACTTGATTTGGAAAAGCACACACCTTTCGGCGGGCGATTTAAACCGCTCAGCTGATACTGTCATGTGACACATCAGCTTATCGGGTTGCTGCCCCGCCCAGCCAGCTGATTAAGATCCTGCAGCCATCAGAGGTGGATGCCTCGCATCTCGGTACACTCAGCAGAGAGGTGAGCATTTTTTTTTTCATTTTTAACACATTGTTTTCTTTCCCTACATACATTGCGAAAGTGAAAGTACAGCTCCCAGCTCTTTCTGTGTCCAGATCCCTCAAAATCCTGGATCCAGACACAGAAATGGCATCCTGTTCTGTCCGTTCCTCGCCATGTGGTCCTGCAAAAAACAGGATCCCCACAGACAGGAACAAACCATAGTGTGAAGCTAGCCTAAGCCGGGTTACTTATGGTAATTTAATGTTTTGATAAGCCAGACTGTTACTGAAACAACAATACTAAATATGTTATTTTCAATAGAAAGAAAAAGTAGCTGATATGAATTTTTATATTTGTTTAACATTTACTTTACATTTTTAAAATTTACACTTAGCGAACTTAAACTTTCGATCATCTGATTTCTTCTAATATATACTGCAATTCCACAGTATAGTGGAACCTGTATGAAGTTCGTTCCATAGTTGAACTTCACTAAAGTACCAAGATGGAAGTGACAAGCAGTCAGTAGACCCCTGCTGATATAGGTAACCTATTCATCGTCTCACTAGAGGCTGATAGGACCTGGACGAGCACAATGTTTAAAATGTTTTGATGTTCTCCCACACTTACCATATCATGTAAACTGGTGATCAAAATGAGAGAACAACGCAGCTGCCCATGCAATAATTCCAAGATATTGGAGATCGACAGTTTGTTCCCCCCTAACAGACTGGTTGACATAGATGACACGCCTTTACAGAATGGGAGATCTAACCGCAGAGCTTAATGGCTTCAAAGACAAATTTGTTTCCACCTGGGGCTGCTGGATGATATTCATACACTCTCCAGGGTTTCATGACTTTTTCAGTCCTTCCTGAGAGGGGAACACTCATCTCTTTCCTTTTTCCATCTTCCCTCTTTCTTCAAGAACTGTAACCCTTATTTCCTCCCCTCCCCTATTCTCCTCCTACATCTTGATCCCTTTCCATAAAATAAGTCCTCGTCCTTACTCTCTTTCTTGTACCCCAACATATCCTAATTCCCTTTATTTCCGTACTATCAAGACAATTCTTCGAGTTGTAATCTACTCTTACCTACCAATAACCCCCCTTGAGCTACGAGAGGAGTTTACGTAATAGAAGTTGACTTGGCTTCTGCTATGAATAACATTATGATTGCAATTATTTGCGATAGAGTACTACAAAAATGAATACTTATTCTGGTCATGAACTTGTGTCAGGCTTCTTTTGAATACAATACCTTGCCTTCTCAGGGAACAAAAGATGTGGCAGAGTAATTGGATCAAAATAGCAATAGGTTTCGATATGACCTACGGCTTTATTAATAAGTTATTTTGCTAATTATGTACTGCAGACATATGTATTATACCTGTTATTCTGGACTATTTTGTTTGAATTTGATTCAAATGTTGTTCTGTTTCCTTTTTGCTTCAATAAAGATTTAACATAAAATTAGAGAACAACACACAATTTCCTTAATGTTAAGGTCATTGTGTTGTCTTATGTTAAAATATCCTAACATGAATAAAATAGCAGAATTTCAAGTTTATTTCATGAATTGAATATATTCTAAAGCACAGAATAAAAATGTAAATGAGATAAATGAAAAAGAACACTGATCAAAATTAGAGAACACTTTCAGATACCTGCAAAGTATTCGTGTTAATCTGGCACCTGGTGCTAATTTGGTTAATTATCTGACAGACCCTATTTAACTGGCAGCCTAAGGATCCCGTCACACTTGTTCCAGCGATCTCGACAACGATACGACCTGGTAAGGATCGCTGGAATTTCGCTACATGGTTGCTAGTGAGATGTCAAACAGTCAGATCTACTGAACGACGCAGCAACGATACGGCGACCCGTATAATGACCTTGGCAGTCGTTGGGACCCTGTCACACAGCAGCTAGTCTGACCACTCAGACCTATGTGGCTGAGTTCTGAGTTGCCAAAGAGGTCGTTGTTAAGGTGTCAAACACACCGATGCATGCTGCCCAGCGGGAACCCGATGATCATAAAATTGTCCAGGCCATTCCGACACGATCGGCGATGTCACAGCAGGGGCCCGGTTACTGCTACGTGTCAAACTTAGCGAGATCGCTGGCGAGGTCGCTGTTGCGTCACAAAACCTGTGATGAAACAGTGATCTCGCTAGTGATCTCCCTAGGTGTGACGGGGGCTTAACTTTCCAGTTTGCACTTACTTTGCAAAAATGGTGTGCCGTTCCAAAGTGACTGAAACCTCCCAACAGAAGGTTTTCAGATGAAGGCCAAAGGGGTCACCCTATCAGCCATAGCAATCGAAGTTGGTCATTTCTAGTCTGTGATTTCTAGTTTTCCCACCTACAAAGAATGGAGAGGTCTGCAATTTTTATGGTAGGTACATTTCAATTGTGAGATTAAAAAACAAATCCAGAAAATCACATTGTATGATTTATAAATAATTGCATTTTGTTGCATGAAAAAAGTACTTGATCACCTACCAACCAGCAAAAATTCTGTCTTTCACAGATCTGTTAATTTTCCTTTCAGAAGTCCTCCTACTTTGCACTCATTAGCTGTATTAATTGCACCTGTTTGAATTTGTTACCTGTATAAAATGTCACACATTCAATCAATCAAACTCTAGCCTCTCCATCATGGCCAAGACCAAGCAACTGTCTAAGGGCCCTTTCACATCAGCGTTTTTTTCAAATCGTGGCAGATGCGGTGAAAAAAACCGCATCTGCCGCGATTACCGCATACCGGCTGCACTTGCGGCACGGTTGCAGCGCGATTGCGGTAAACGCCATACAATGTATAGGCGGACTTGCGGCAGCCGCGTTTTTTTTTCGCGGCCGCACCTGCCGCAAGTGCCAAAACCGCACTTGCCGCACCTGCCGCAAGTCCGCCTATACATTGTATGGCGTTTACCGCAATCGCGCCGCAACCATGCCGCAAGTGCAGCTGGTATGCGGTAATCGCAGGAGATGCGTTTTTTTCACCGCATCTGCCGCGATTTGAAAAAAACGCTGATGTGAAAGGGCCCTAAGGCTGGGTTCACACTTGAAGACCCCTCCGCAGCGTTCTGCGGAGGGGATTTGCAAGCTGAGTGCAGCCACCGCAAGCCCCTACGTTTATAATGGGGACGCACGGTGCTGCGCTTGACTGCGCATGACCGTGTGCTCCCATTCATTTGCCTGTGTGATTTGTACGCAGGCGGATGCCTGCGCACAAATCACACACACTCGTCCGCACCAGGAATGCAACATGTCACGTTCCTGGTGCAGATGAGAGTGTGTGATTTGTGCGCAGGCATCCGCCTGCGTACAAATCACACAGGCAGATGAATGGGAGCACACGGTCATGCGCAGTCAAGCGCAGCACCGTGCGTCCCCATTATAAACATAGGGGCTTGCAGTGGCTGCACTCAGCTTGCGGATCCCCTCCGCAGAACGCTGCGGATGGGTCCGCAAGTGTGAACCCAGCCTAAGGACACTAGGGACAATATTGTACAACTGCACAAGGCTGGGATGGGTTACAGGACAATATGTAAGCAGTTTGGTGAGAAGGCAAGAACTGTGGGCGCAATTATTAGAAAATGGAAGAAACACAAGATGACTAATAATCTTCCTCGATCTAAGGCTCCATGCAAGGTATCGCAATATGGGGTAAGGATGATTCTGAGCAAGTTCAGGAATCAGCCCAGAACTACATGGGAGGACCTGGTCAATTACCTGAAGTGAGCTGGGACCACAGTCTCAAAGATTACCATTAGTAACATAATACGTTGTCATGGATTAAAATCCTGCAGGGCACGCAAGGTTCCCCTGCTCACGACAGCACATGTCCACGCCTGTTTCAAGTTCACCAATGACCATTTGGATGATCCAGAGGAGGCATGGAAGGTCATGTGGTCAGATGACACCAAAATAGAACTTTTTGGTTTCAACTCCACTCAGCGTCTTTGGAGGAAGAAGGATGAGTACAACCCCAAGAACACCATCCCAACCATGACCGTGGAAACATACTTTGGGGGGTGCTTTTTGCAAAGGGAACAGGGCAATTGCATCATATTGAAGGAAGGATGGATGGGGGTCATGTATTGAGAGCTTTGGCCAACAACCTCCTTCACTCAGTAAGCGCATTGAAGATGGGTCATGGCTGCATCTTCCATCTTGACAATTACCCGAAAAACACAGTCATGGCAACTAAGGAGTGGCTCCGTAAGAAGCATTTCTAGGTCCTGGAGTGGCCTAGCAAGTCTTCAAACCTGAACCCAATAGAAATTCTTTGGAGGGAACTAAAGCTCAATGTTGCCTAGTGACAGCCCCAAAACCTGAAAGATCTGTATGGAGGAGTGGGCCAAAATCCCTGATGCAGTATGTGCGAACTTACGGTAGTTAAGAACTACAGGAAACGTCTGGCCTCTGTAATTGCAAACAAAGGTTTCTGTACCAAATATTAAGTTCTGTTTTTCTATTCAATAAAATACTTACCGTATATACTCGTGTATAAGCCGAGTTTTTCAGCACAGAAATTGTGCTGAAAAGTGCCCCCCTCGGCTTATACACGAGTCAGTGACGGCTGTCAGTGTGTGGGGCCGGTGTCCGGGGGCTGAAGGAGGTGGGGGAGGCTGTACAATGAGCGGGCAGTCACGTGCTCCCGCTCATTAGTGCAATGCAATATGCACTGCATCCCCCTGTCCATCAGCGACAGGGGGAGCCGTGCATATTACATTGCACTGTCAGCGCTCCTCCGCCCCCCCCTGTGGCAGTATACAGCAGTGCCCCCCCCCCTGTGCTATATACAGCCCCCCCCATCCCCGTTGCTGCCGCACACCTGTAAAATGAAGATATTTCATACTTATCCTCCTGCTGCCGCCGCGCGCATCCCCCGCTCTCCTTCTTGGTTGCACCCGGCGTCCATCCACGTGACCGCGCACAAGTAATGACGTCATTACTTGTGCGCGGTCATATGGATGGACGCCGGGTGCAAGCAAGAAGGAGAGCGGGGGATGCGCGCGGCGGCAGCAGGAGGATAAGTATGAAATATCTTCATTTTACAGGTGTGCGGCAGCAACGGGGATGGGGGGGGCTGTATATAGCACAGGGGGGGGGCACTGCTGTATACTGCCACAGGGGGAGCCTGCTGTATACTGCCACAGGGGGAGCCTGCTGTATACTGCCACAGGGGGAGCCTGCTGTATACTGCCACAGGGGGAGCCTGCTGTATACTGCCACAGGGGGAGCCTGCTGTATACTGCCACAGGGGGAGCCTGCTGTATACTGCCACAGGGGAAGCCTGCTGTATAATGCCACAGGGGGAGCCTGCTGTATACTACCACAGGGGGAGCCTGCTGTATACTGCCACAGGGGGAGACTGCTGTATACTGCCACAGCGGGAGACTGCTGTATACTGCCACAGGGGAGCCTGCTGTATACTGCCACAGGGGGAGCCTGCTGTATACTGCCACAGGGGGAGCCTGCTGTATACTGCCACAGGGGGAGCCTGCTGTATACTGCCACAGGGGGAGCCTGCTGTATACTGCCACAGGGGGAGCCTGCTGTATACTGCCACAGGGGGAGACTGCTGTATACTGCCACAGGGGGAGACTGCTGTATACTGCCACAGGGGGAGACTGCTGTATACTGCCACAGGGGGAGACTGCTGTATACTGCCACAGGGGGAGACTGCTGTATACTGCCACAGGGGGAGCCTGCTGTATACTGCCACAGGGGGAGCCTGCTGTATACTGCCACAGGGGGAGCCTGCTGTATACTGCCACAGGGGGAGCCTGCTGTATACTGCCACAGGGGGAGCCTGCTGTATACTGCCACAGGGGAGCCTGCTGTATACTGCCACAGGGGGAGCCTGCTGTATACTGCCACAGGGGGAGCCTGCTGTATACTGCCACAGGGGGAGCCTGCTGTATAATGCCACAGGGGGAGCCTGCTGTATAATGCCACAGGGGGAGCCTGCTGTATAACTACCACAGGGGGAGCCTGCTGTATACTGCCACAGGGGGAGACTGCTGTATACTGCCACAGGGGGAGACTGCTGTATACTGCCACAGGGGGAGACTGCTGTATACTGCCACAGGGGGAGACTGCTGTATACTGCCACAGGGGGAGCCTGCTGTATACTGCCACAGGGGGAGCCTGCTGTATACTGCCACAGGGGGAGCCTGCTGTATACTGCCACAGGGGGAGCCTGCTGTATACTGCCACAGGGGGAGCCTGCTGTATACTGCCACAGGGGGAGCCTGCTGTATACTGCCACAGGGGGAGCCTGCTGTATACTGCCACAGGGGGAGCCTGCTGTATACTGCCACAGGGGGAGCCTGCTGTATAATGCCACAGGGGGAGCCTGCTGTATAATGCCACAGGGGGAGCCTGCTGTATACATACCACAGGGGGAGCCTGCTGTATACTAGCCACAGGGGGAGACTGCTGTATACTGCCACAGGGGGAGACTGCTGTATACTGCCACAGGGGGAGACTGCTGTATACTGCCACAGGGGGAGACTGCTGTATACTGCCACAGGGGGAGCCTGCTGTATACTGCCACAGGGGGAGCCTGCTGTATACTGCCACAGGGGGAGCCTGCTGTATACTGCCACAGGGGGAGCCTGCTGTATACTGCCACAGGGGGAGCCTGCTGTATACTGCCACAGGGGGAGCCTGCTGTATACTGCCACAGGGGGAGCCTGCTGTATACTGCCACAGGGGGAGCCTGCTGTATACTGCCACAGGGGGAGCCTGCTGTATACTGCCACAGGGGGAGCCTGCTGTATACTGCCACAGGGGGAGCCTGCTGTATACTGCCACAGGGGGAGCCTGCTGTATACTGCCACAGGGGGAGCCTGCTGTATACTGCCACAGGGGGAGCCTGCTGTATACTGCCACAGGGGGAGCCTGCTGTATACTGCCACAGGGGGAGACTGCTGTATACTGCCACAGGGGGAGACTGCTGTATACTACCACTGGGGAGGCTGCTGTATACTACCACTGGGGGCTGCTGTATACTGCACAGGGGAGACTGCTGTATACTACCACAGGGGGAGACTGCTGCTGTATACTACCACAGGGGGAGACTGCTGTATACTACCACAGGGGGAGACTGCTGTATACTACCACTGGGGAGGCTGCTGTATACTACCACTGGGGCTGCTGTATACTACCACTGGGGAGGCTGCTGTATACCACTGGGGGGGACTGTATACGTGTGCTGGGGTCCACCCTCGGCTTATACACGAGTCAATAGGTTTTCCCAAGTTTTGGGGGCAAAAGTAGGGGGGTCGGCTTATACACGGGTCGGCTTATACACGAGTATATACGGTATTTCATGGAATAAAATGCAAATCAATTATGTAAAAATCATAAAATATGATTTAATGTTTTTAAGCATTCATCGTGTACAGTTGATGTGTACCTAAGATAAAAATTACAGACCTCTCCATTCTTTGTAGGTGGGAAAATTAGCAAAATCGGCAGTGTATCAAATAGTTATTTTACCCACTGTATATATAAATACTGTATAAATGTTCAAAAGATTGATATAAGTGAGGGATGTCGAAAATATACAAAAATGAAAGAAAATAAAAAGCAACCAAACCTTGAATTCCACACTGAAACCACACTGCTGACTTTTATGAAAATGTCAATATTCTGTGCATGATGGAATACGCTACAAAATGACCGAACGTTACCGATGTTCAATTCTGTGTATAGTGACTACAGTATTAACCTAAAAATTCAGAAATTTACATTAGTGGAGACATGGTGGAAAAGAGCACAACTAATTCACATCTGCAAACCAGCTCAATCATTTTTATTTGACACCAGCGTGTGGGAGTTAAACATGAAAATGCATTCCTATGCAAAAGATAGCATCCTAATGTGAGCTTATGTTATAGTACATAACATCAGTATAAATGTTAGGCGGCATACCTCGTTGGACATCATAGAAACGTAAAGCTGTGTGCACACGATCCAGAGGCACCACCTTTGGACCTGCAGGGAAGACGGCAGCCACTATGTACTCACGATCTGCGGCAGGTGCGGGGCGGCTTCTTCTTGCGTTCACCCGCTGGATATCGCTTCCGACTCCGCAGCATGAAATTAACATGCTGCGGAGATGTGGAAGTTCGGCAACCCACACCACAGCTGAAATAATGCTGCATCAGGGAGAAGTATAGGGGGCATGGGATTTTTTGAAATACCATCCACTATGCTTGTACTGTACAACACAGCATTTTGGACGCAATGGCAATACGCTGTGTCCAAAACTCTGCAATTCCTGATTGTGAGCACACACTCTTAACCTTATTATACAGACAAAGTGAAGTATAACACCAAATCTTTTTGTAGAAACTAGATATTACATATTTTAAGAAATTATATTTCAATGGTGGAAGGATGTTCACACATGGGTGACATTACCTAAACTGACAGGTATACAGCATATTCATAGCGTATATGTGGTTTAACCAATATTCTACTGGACAATAGTGAAATTTATCTGTGATAAATATATTACCAGAGAATTGGCTTTTTTTTTTGTTGTTGCGCCACCTCAGGACAAATTACGTATTACACAGTGCCTATTAAAATTAAAGTAATGCATAGACCTGTTGACTGAACCAGACAAAGAGAGAAACACTGTCTGTACAGTACTTGGTTCCTGCTATAGCCAATAGAGCTAGCTAGAAAGAGACATTTTCACAACTTGAGATCCCCAAATATTAAATCAGAATTCCCAAAAAATGTATAAGTAAATGGCTTTCTTAAATCAGACAACCAATATTACCGGTAAGTGTATTTAATAACTTTATTGTTCACATCATGGGCGTAACTAAAATAGGTGCAGGGGTTGCTATCATACCTGGGCCCTGCAGCCTAGGGGGCCCCAAAAGTCCCTTTGGCCCATAGAAAAACACTAATATTATTAAAGATTTGCAATAATTGGGGACCCCGTTGGAGCATTCGCATCGGGGCCCCTGGGCCTGAAGTTACGCCACTGGTTCACATTATTAATCCACTAAAATACTGCTTTTAAAAAAGAAGAAATCATGATTATGACATTTAGTACCCCATTAATAGCAAATCACTATCCTAACTTTTTTTCTTGGAAGTAGTCATTACACCTCCAGGAGAAACACATGGACGGCATGATCAGAAAGCACTCATTTAAACTTTGTCAAACACTGTAGACCAATTAAGAAGAATAAGGCACGCAACTCTCAGTAATTGATACATCCAGACTGACGGGATCATACAATGTCGTCATAATGAAGCGTGGCAGCAACTAATGCCCGGAAATCTTACCTCTGAGGACCTAATTTGAGCTTTTATTTAGTGTGTCAGTATAAATGATACAAATGTGTGAGGGATGTGCAATGAAACACAGCCGCTTGTTCTACTTGTCAAAAGCCTGAGAAACGCACAGGACCTTTGTGCCCTAATCGATACTGTCAGGAAGCAAATGTTTCATGTTTTCTCTAATAGGAACAAATTCTCATTATTACTTTTGACTCCTTGCTTTGTTTTGTTTTCTTACGGATGTTTTTAATGAAAGTTCAGTCTTGCGCAGAACAAGGTTAAATGAACGTTATTCTATTTTCACTGTATCGATGACTACTTCCTTCAAATTGCAGTGAAATTACAAACTATAATGGGCCTAATAAACTGATACTACCCTAACCGCAAGATGAGGATGCTGCTAAGGTATATGTAGTCATGGCAAAAATTAATTACATACTGAATTGTATGGTTTTACAGGGGTACATAATACAAAAAATCATTTGGTTTTAGAAGGTTTTACAATTAATTCAACCTCAGATAAACGACAATACAAGATAAATCACAGTTTCATTACTTATTTACCAAAAAATAGGACAAAGTTCAGATGCAGTATGGGGAAAATTAAATTCCTCTTTCCCACTTTCAGAAGAATTAAGAGGGAAAAGTAACACTAGGTGCTGCTAATCTAGTGCCCTTGATTAATTGTTCATCAGCAAGTGTGCAGTTTGGCTATTAGCTAGTAGAAAAGATGAGCAATACCAAATGTAATCTAGGAATCAATTCATATGCAAACACCTAATTTAAGAGAAAACCAAGGCACGAACAAGATACGGTAGGTACATCTTGTGGACAACCCCTTTAAATTAGTTAGAAAAATTAAAACTTATTAGAATGTTTATAAATATGGCGACAGCACATCAACTCAAAAAATGTATTTAATTCCTCGCAGAATCTCTGTGTATGGCTACACACACACCTCCACTGGTTGGATTTGCTTTGCTTTTCCAGTTAGCTGTGCAGATTTTCCTTGGTCTGGTGCAGCAAGGGTTAAGCAGTTCTTTTGGTCACCGTTGGCTTTCCGTCCTGCATTATCTCAGCTGTTCTTATTTTCCCACTCTGCTTTGCTATAAATACTCATCTCTCAGCTTGGGAAGTTGCCAGTGATAGCTTGCTATACCTTGGTCTTGATTCAGAGGTGTGAGCTGTGGACAAGAAGTCGTTTAAGGAGCTGTATTCAGAGATAGCTGCTTGGATGTTTGTTTGGTGTCTTCCGATTCTTTATTCCCTTTTTGTTTGCCCCACTTATCCTTTCCCTTTACGCCTACCTGTAGTCTGGTGTACACTGAACGACTGCTCTTTCTTTTACCCTTGTCTATCGTTTCTCCTTTATGTCTTTATCCTAGAGTAGGATTAGTGTTCCTGCTACCCTGTGCATTAGACAGGGTTGTGCTCAGGGAAAGACAGGGAGAGATATGTGATCACCGCTTGGGGTTAAAGAACCCACATAGGAAGGGACATTAGGGAGCTCAGGGTAAGAGTCAGGGGTTGCCACTCCCTATTCTTCTCTAGTGGCAGTTCATCCCTTTCTCCCATCTCGCATTGCACTGACCAACCCTCTATGGAGCACAACAGCCAGGTGGCGGCCCTGGAGTGGTACCTGGTGCCTTAACTCAGCCAAGTCCAACCTCATCATCAGAATCTCTGGTGAACAATGGTTAGGCACTTAGACATGACCCTCCACAGTAAGCCTGGTTCTGGAAACAGTGGGTCTATGTCCCTCTCTCCCATCTTGTAACGTAACAACAACCCACAGCAATGCAGCTGATGCATGTTGTAATTTGCTAAAACATAGAGAAGATGCATCCACATTAAAATTACATTTGCAAGCAAACTGCACAGTCACAACACTAACAATTCCATAAGAAGTGGTACAATAATTTAATTGACAAACAATACATCTATAATCAGAGAAAGGGACATTTAGGCAGCTTATCGACCATGGAGCAAGTTGTTGATCGTGTCAGAGAAGCATTCTGCGCAGCACCCAGAAGTCAATGTGCATAACTAACCTAGAGTTACACATCCCTCAAAGCAAAGTAAGAAAGATCTTATGCAAACACTTGCAGTTTTACCTTCACTAACTGCAAATAGCCCAAAAGTTACACCAACACGACAATGAAAAGTGACTTTCATTTTGTAGGAATCTCCAGAAGTTAATGGGAAATGATGATAACCTGCAGTCACGGATCATTTTCAGTGATAAGTTGACCTTTCACTTAAGAGGAAAGGTCAACAGCCATAATGTGAGGGAATGAAAATCCGCGTGCCACCCTGGAGGTTAAATGTCTCTCCCAAAATTAATGTGTTTTGTGCTGTATCAGCGCAGACTGTGCAATTATATGCGGCCCATTTATCTTTGAGGGACAAACCATTGCTGGTAAAACTTACCTGGAAATGCTAACTATCTGGCTGATTCTAGAACTAGCTGCTAAGAGCAGTGACTACTTTTTTCAGCAGGATGGGGACACCACCACATTGGCATTTTGCTATCCATAAATTTCTCAAAGAACTTCTGACAAATAGATGGATTGGAAAAAATTGACAAAAAACCAGGTGTTCTGCAAGTGGCTCCCAAAATAACTACAGTGCTGTGCAAATTAATTGGGACAAAGCCATTTTTTAAGTAACATCATAAGTTGGGGTTACCAGTCAGTGATTTAAAGGGATCCTGTCACCCCCAAAACACCTCCTAAGCCAGAGGTCCCCAACTCCAGGCCTCAAGGCCCACCAACGGTCCAGGTTTTCATTATTTCCTTAGAAATTTGACAGTTGGTAATTCAATCTCCTGCACAGGTGGTGATTCCAATTGTCAAATGCCAAGGAAATCCTGAAAACATGCACTGTTGGTGGGCCTTGAGGCCTGGAGTTGGGGACCTCTGTCCTAAGCTATTAAAAGCTGTCCCTAGAGCATATTAACACTTACCCTACACTCCTTTTAGCTCCTAAATGCATATAGTCAAACTGAATCTAAACGTTATAAAAGTACCTCATTACTGATGATAATGAGTGACTATGGTATTCATAGTCACTCAGCCAGGCTGCCCCTCTTCATCATATCACGCCTGAATAGGCGTGATCTTCATCATACATTCAAATGCGCGCCTCCCTGCGTTGTACGGGGCTTGAAGCTCTAACAGCGGCGCGGGTGTAAATACGTCACCCGGCGCCGGAAATGACGCGAATCGCGTCATACAGCCCCCACACTGAAGCCCGGATGGAATGGGAGAGTGGGGAGGCGCGCAGGGAGGCGCGCATTTGAATCTATGATGAAGATCACGCCTATTCAGGCGTGATATGATGAAGAGGGCAGCCTGGCTGAGTGACTATGAATACCATAGTCACTCATTATCATCAGTAATGAGGTACTTTTATAACGTTTAGATTCAGTTTGACTATATGCATTTAGGAGCTAAAAGGAGTGTAGGGTAAGTGTTAATATGCTCTAGGGACAGCTTTTAATAGCTTAGGAGGTGTTTTGGGGGTGACAGGATCCCTTTAAACCAGTTTTAACTGCTTTGAACAGGTGTGAGTGTACAGCCTTGAGTAACAAAATGTGGTTTGACTGGTTTTAGTCAGAAAATAACAGCTAGCTGCCCCCTCAGCTTCAGTTGAGAGCTTGTTTCTGTGAGGAGTGGTTTAGTGTACTTTTTCTCTCTGTGTGATTTGTGCCTATAAAAATGGATGTTACTCCACGGAAGAGGTCTAGAATTATTAATCTTAATGAACATACAAGTCTGACTGTAAGAGAAATCTCTTCCACCGTTGGTATTGGAAAATCTACCATTTTAAGAATAATTCACACACACAATGAAACTGGATCATTTTCTCCAAAACGAAAAGGGAAATGTGGCCGAAAAAGGAAAACGACACCAAGAACTGATAAAACACTTATCAGAAATAGTAAAATGAATACAAGAAAAACAAGTAAAGATTTACTTTGTCCCAATTAATTTGCACAGCACTGTAGACCTGTTTGTAGGGGTATATAAAGGACAGAGTTTATGAACCTTTGATACCTGCTGTCCTGGGTGATCTGCAGAAATGCATCAATGAAGCAATAAACTTGATTATGCTGCAAAAGATCAACTGTAGGGAAGGAATCTGGGCACTAGAGGGCTTTTGGTGTTTTTCCTAGGCCTGTATGTGCTGCCAGCAATATGGTGTTGCACAGGTCTGCAAAAGATCCAGTCACAAAAATGTCCAAAAATTTAGAAGAAACAGATGCCACTCACCATTAGATGAAGGTTCTTTTAATCCAAGTGCTCCGTTAGGAGGTGCAGGTTACAAACATTATATGGCGGGGAGGGAGGTGCGGGGAGGACGACGGGCGCACCCCCCTCCCCGATTGGACCCTCCAATGATTGGACCCGTGGAAGCCTAACCAGGCGAAACGTGCGCCCGTCGTCCTCCCCGCACCTTCCTCCCCGCCACATAATGTTTGTAAGCCGCACCTCCTAACGGAGCACTTGGATTAAAAGAACCTTCATCTAATGGTGAGTGCCGTCTGTTTCTTCTAAATTTGTGGACATTTTTATGCTACAAATGAGTTTAGTCCAAGATAGGTTATTACATCAATGTTTGCCAAGTTACAGGTGTATTGTACATCGAGTGTGTTTGATACCACATGAAAGTCTATGAGTTGATGCAACTGTAGCCAATGTTTAAGAATATTCCCAAAAAATTATATTCTTGATCTGTTGGAAACTAAGAGTCACTATGCTGCTGTGCATACACTAAAATATTGAGGATTGTTACCAATGAGTGTCACGGTAAAGCAATTGTTTTTTACTACAGGTTGTTACAGTTACAGCAATACAACTACAAGCCATTTGGTTTTTATGTTTTATGGTTTTGAACATTTTATTCAACAGTAATCAATACTAATAGAAACTTGAATATTCAATCATAAATATGGAAGATATGGGCTGCCAGCTTTCCTTTGCTAATTTCCATACATACATAAGACTAGTTAATTTGAGAGGGGATACATTGTGCAAGTATGGCCTTGCTTTCATATGTAGTGATCAAGGCAATACCTATGTGTACATTAACCCTGCTGTTCTGTTCGGGTCTACTATACACTTATTATGTTCCAGTCATTTTTGACTGGAACTATTAAAGTCCTGATTTTTAGCTAATTTAAGTGTTTTACTTGAATACCTGTTGCATTATTATACTGCATGTGAACATGGTTGTTCATACACAATTGATAAAATTAAATAAAAAACTTCAAATTTGGTCATTTTTGACTGAACAGAACAGCAGGGTTAACAATATGAAAAAATAAGTTAAAATTGTAGTAAAATTGCAATTATAATGTGTTAAGAACAAAATTAAAAATATCTATATAGAATGGAAAGATAGTTGAAGACAGCACTGAAAAACTGAAAAATGAACATGAGCTGACTCAATACAATGTGACAGATAAAGGCAAAGGAGAAAAGGTCACTGGCTTTAAAAGTGATAGTGCTAATAAATTAGTCAGAGGTTACCCCCTTATATACAAGTTATCACGACTTTGGTTTAAGTGATCTTTTTGTTCTTGACTTGACAGCTTACACATTTACTGCATTAATATAAAAAATATAATTTAAAATTCTCAAGTAATTTTCTTTAAATTAAATTAATTCTAATGAATACTTACATTTAAGCTGCTACCTTAGTATTTGGATTCACATGAGTAAATCAATTGATGCCAACTGATGATTTTAAAGGGAACCTGTCAGCTCATTCTACCCCCTATGCTATCACTACCTGTCCCTGCACCTTCCTAGCTAATCCCTAACCCTCCCTCTCTGAGCTAAAAGTGATCTGTAAAGCTTAAGAAAAATTATTTATAATTTACATATAGTCTCCATCCAGAGACTGGAAAGGCGGGCTCAAGGGGCTCCATTCTCCCCCTCCTCGCTAGCTCCTAGCACCGCCCCGCAGGGCATCCTCATTCCTTGTGCTGTGCCTCATCTTTTTGAAATTCCCGCCTCCTTTGCTACTATGATGCTCCGGGCCAGAACGTCATAATCGGCTAAGTGCATTGTGGGGGCTTATGACGAGTAAGGCCCAGCTTCAACATGCGCACTGCGCATGTGTCGGGCCGAACACGTGATGAGCCCCCACAATGCACTGGGCCGGATATGACGTTCCAGCCCCTTGCATCATAGTAGCAAAGGAGGTGGGAATTTCAAAAAGATGAGGCACAGCACAAGGAATGAGGATGCCCTGCGGGGCGTGCTAGGAGCTAGCGAGGGGGGGGGAGAATGGAGCCCCTTGAGCCCGCCTTTCCAGTCTCTGGATGGAGACTATATGTAAATTATAAATCGTTTTCCTTAAGCTTTATAGGACACTTTTAGCTCAGAGAGGGATGGTTAGGGATCAACTAGCTAGGTGCAGGGACAGGTAGCGATAGCATAGGGGGTAGAACGAGCTGACAGGTTCCCTTTAAGTTGAAATTCATGAAAGTCAACAATCCAGAGAAATTCAAATGCAAATCGACAAAAAATAAGGTGCGAACGCACAGACTTTTTCATAATGTCATGCAGCTATTACATTACAAGGTTTAGCACAGCCAATCAGGAGTGATTATCATAGCCTGTATAAAGCCTAAGCAGGGAATGCAGCAGTCATTGTAAGGCAATTTATGATAAATGAGAAGGCGTCAGAGTTAAGAGCTCAGTGTTACAGCCTGATCTCTCCAGACCTCAAGTACCATAGAGCCAGTTGAGCCAGGATCGCTCCACAGGCTTTATGCTCTGTTGTACTGGAGGTCTGGAGAGATCAGGCGACGTGCACCGCTCCACACAGCAGAGATGCGGCTGAAAAGAACAGGGATCAGGGCTGCGGACCCCACCTGCAATGCACACAGGGTGAGAGGCACACACATGCAGCGGGTCCCTGCTGCACTGACACAGTGTGCCGGAATCGCTTTCACAGCAGCGGTTTCGGCACCTTGTATCAGTGCACTGGGGACCGCTGTTTTGCAGAGAGGGTGGGTAGTGATGTTAGGGGCTGGGGCGGTCAGTAGGAGCCCTGGGGGTGGTGGCATTCAATAGTGTACAGTGGGGAGGGGGCGGGCCTGTATGTCCTGGGGGTGGCTGGCCATACTGCGAGTAGGGGAGGGGGCGTGATTGTGCTAGAGTAGGTGGAAACGACCAGTTCTCCATTTCCATGCACAATTACGCCCCACAGACTTTCCCTGCCAGCCGCAAATGTGTTATATCTAGGAAACCCTGCAAAATGTTGACATGTATATTGCAGATTGACAACATTTTGCAGCCTAGATATAAATATGAAATATAACAAAAGCCCGGACAACCCCTTTGAGACTACCGTATTTTTTGGACAAAAGATTCACTGGCCAAAAGATGCACCCAGATTTTAGAGGTGGAAAATAGAGAAAAAAATATTTGAAGCAAAAAATGTGTTAAAATATTTAATAATATAAATAACATACTATTATGTGTTATATTATATATAATAGAATGTTATTATGTTGGACGTTACGGGCAGAAGATGCACTGGAGTGGTGTCGGTAAAGTACCATATGAAGACGCTGGATGGTGAGTACAAGAATGGGGCACAGGACTTATATTTAAAGCACCACTCCAGCACTGAAAAAAATACTGGAGTGCTGCTTTAAGATCCCATGTGAGAACTATAACTCACAGCATGTCCTGCAGATCCTATGGCATGCTTGGAGTTATAGTTCACCACAGGAGCGGTAGAGTGCTTACATGTACTGTGTACTTTATAACCTTTTAATGTAGAATTAAAGGGATCCTGTCACCTCCAAAACGCCTCCTAAGCTATCAAAACATGTCCCTGCAGCATATTATCACTAATCTCACACTCCTTTTGTCTCCTAAAAGCATCCCGTGAAAGTGCATAAAAACGTTTTAATGCTTACTCAATAGGAATTATAATTAGCAGGGGCTATATTCTTTAGCCCTTAGGGCATGTTGTTTTGCAGCCTGAATGATCCAGCCCTCTCTGTGCAGCTTCTGCTGTGATGTGCAGCTGAAGGCAGGACTAATGATTTGCATTCTGTGAGTGACAGAGAGGGGGAGGGCAATGCCTGCACAAGCAGAGGAACACAGACAGAGAGAGGATGGATCCTCGAGGCTGCAAAACAACACGCCCTATGGGCTAAAGAATATAGCTCTGCTAATTATAATCCCTAATGAGTGTGAGTATTAAAAGTTTTTATGCACTTTCACAGGATGCTTTTAGGAGACAAAAGGAGTGTGAGATTAGTGATTATACGCTGCAGGGACATGTTTTGGTATTTTAGAAGGCGTTCTGGAGGTGATAGGATCCTTTTAAGATAACAAGGTGTGGTCATGTTTGTGCAAGTCCTGTAGCCATGCTTGAAACCAGGAAGTGTATCTTCGGCTATGGGACCTTCAGTGATGCAATGAAGATACATGAGCAGCACATGACAGCACAGAGCCCTGTCTCTTCATTACAACACTGCAGGTTCTACAAATGACCTGCACTGACATGATCACTCAGCACAGACCGCACTGTGTTGTCAGGTATGCCGTGCCTGGCCCCGTCACTGCAGTGTTCTGCACTCCTTCCGGGCCAGGCAAGACTGTCTCTCCTATGTGGCACTATACTCCTGCCACCTCTTTATCCAGTGAACACATGATATCTCCAGCTACTGCAGGAGTCCGGCTGGGGCAACCATATGTGTTCGCTGTTTAAAGTAAATGAATATTAGGATGGGGAGCCCCACATTTTGATTACAAGGCATTGGCAAAAGAACTAGCCATCCATCTTGCTGATGACTTTAAAACTGCAATGGCTGAGATGGTGGCAGCCACAACTAAAGACATACAGGCCAAGGTTGAGGCACATGATCAGCAACTCACAGAAGCTGAATCAAGAATAAGTGCAGCAGAGGATAGAATACAAGAGCTGGAGGAGCAGATATTGTCTTTGCAACAACACGCTGAGTATGCTCATACAAAATTAGAGGACATTGAAAACAGAGCACGGAGGAGCAATCTAAAAATAGTGGGACTACCTGAATCTATTCCGGCTAACCAACTAGTGGAAATCTTTGAAGTGGATCTACCCAAAGCCTTGGGTTTAACCCATAGATGTAAAACGGAACGTACCCACAGAATTGGCCAGATGAGGGAGCCACAAGAGAGGTTGACTACTTCGGGTGCCACCGCCTCACCATCCAAACAGGCTACCAAGTCGAGGCACGCTATAGCGAAATTTCTCAATCACCGTGACAAGGAAGAGATCCTGCGCGCCTATAAGGCCAAAAAGCACCCATTATTGTTACAGGGACACAGAGCGCTGGTGTTCGCGGATTACTCTATAGAGGTCACGCGCCGCAGGAGATCTTTTAGTGAAGCATGCTCGCTACTCCATAGAAGAAATGTCCGATTCCAGTTGAACTTTCCAGCTATATTGAGATTCAGGTCTAGGGAGGGAGCCATGCTGACCTTCACTGACCCTGAGGAAGCAATGACAGTGATCCGTGACAACATGTGTTCCCCAAGAGCAGCGGAAACACCGACATCACCCCAGCATGATTCTGGATCCCAGACGAAATCTAGTGTTGCTTTTGATTTGGAGGCCGAGACTGATAGAGACTCTGTGAGAACATATAGATTAAGATCCAACTCCCTGATGAGTGAAGGAGCGGGGAGAAAACCGCCTTCAGACACTCCACGACAACAGAGACAGCCAGGTCCACGTTGGCAGAGGAAGAGATGAAGAGAGAGGGAGAAGAAGCGGAAAAGGATCTGTGATTATTTTTGATTGGGCGATGCTCGCATGGCTTTACTAAAAATGTGAATGAAGGGGAGCTATGCAGGCGAAATGTGAAAGTTATGTTGATGTGATTTGCTTCACCTCTTTGTTTGTTTCTTTCCCACTCCTCTCTTTTCTAAAATCTCCAGTCTTGAATGCCACTAAGATTTCTTATTCTACAGGACGAGTTTATGTCTGCACAGAGAAATCTTCACTGAGACGTGAGAGGAGTGGTAAGAAATTGGAAAAATGTTGGAAATTTACATATCTATTGTCATGGTTGTTGGCGAAAGGTGCCTTTAATGTGTTAGTAATGTTCTTTATACAAGTTGTGGGCTTTGGTAACACCTTACTTCTGATGTGGAGAGGACTAAAGAGCTGGGAGTAGATAGGGCAAGGGAGGTCCCAGGGAGCTAAAGGTTGGAGATTACCATTATTATACTGTTTTTATATTTAACTGTTTAATAGGCTGGGTTGGAAGCTAGGGCGGGGCGGGGCTACATTTGCACGGATGCACTAGAGGGAAGAAGTGAAGTGCTACACGTGTAAAGATGAATGGAGTTGGTGTGGTTGGGGGGGAAGGGGAAGGGAAAAACAAAGTCATCAGTTGGGGAAATTTCTCTAAATTCGTAATATGCATCTCTTGTAACTTATCATGCGCACCATGGTTTACATCTCATTATACAATTTGTGTGTGGCGGCTGGTAAAAAAAAAATTGAGTACCCGGTACGGGGAGGACTCTGATGGTTAGGTGGGTCTCCTGGAATGTCAAGGGGTTGCGCTCCCCAGCAAAGCGTATGATGGTTCTGCGCCATCTTAAAAAATTACATGTAGACATTGCTCTACTCCAGGAGACCCACCTGGCCTCGGAGGATTTCTTTCGCCTTAAAAAACTATGGGTGGGGGAGGTCCTCGGGTCAAGTGCAGTGGAGAGGAAGGCGGGAGTCATAGTCCTAATCCACAGGTCACTGGCTCATTCAATCGTCTCCACTACAAGTGATAGTGAGGGTCGACTGTTCCGGATGACGATTCAAATACAAAATGATGTTTTTAATGTTTTTAACATATATGCCCCCAATGCAAATCAAAGACCTTTCTTCCAACAACTACAGAATACCTTACTCCAGGAAATAGGAGTTAACAACCTAGTGGGAGGTGACTTCAATACAGTGATGAGAGCAGAAGAAGATAGACGTCCCTCGACACATACCCATACCCATAGTGATGGTCAAGACAGAGGGGGTTCAAGGGTTGACAGCACCTTAGAATCCTTGACTAAGATGGCAGGCCTGTCAGATATCTGGAGACTAACTAATCCTTTGGGTAGGGAATTCACCCACTTCTCACATCCCCATGGATCATGGTCCAGAATAGATATGTTTTTTGGGTCCACCAAGATAATACAAAGAATGATTGACGTCAAAATTGAAGATATGGTGATCTCTGATCATAGCCCATTAGTCCTAGAGATCAAAGACAACTACGAGAAAGGAACCGACTATCTTTGGAGGTTTCCTGACACGTATACCAAAGATGAAAACTTCACCAAGCTACTTGGGGAGTGGTGGACGCATTTTACCGTAGACAATTTGGACCATAGATCTGACCCGAGCTTGTTCTGGGAGACCGCAAAGGCAGTCATGAGAGGACACATAATGGCCTACAGCATGGGGATCAAAAAAAGAGCTAAAGAAAAATTTATAGAAACTAGTCGGAAAGTGAGATCTGCTTACCTACAATACAAAAACACAATGGGGACTCCCGACAAGGAGCAATGGTTACTAGCTAAAAAAGAATTTGATGAGTGGGCAGGAAAACGGGAGATTATATTTAAAAATAGATTAGAATTAGAATTACATAAATTCGGAGATAAAGCAGGAAGACTGTTGGCAAGACTGGCCCGAGGGGGGTACACTTCTTCCCCTATTCAGTCGATAAAGGATAAGCAGGGTAATATATGGAAGGACCCTAAGAATATCGTGAAAACTCTGGGCGGGTTTTATGCTTCTTTATATACAGAAAAATCGAGTGGCGTCCCAGAGAACCCTTCCTGGTTAAGCAGGATCAAATTGCCATCTGTCTCCCAGGATGATTTACAAATTCTAAACAACCCAATTACAACTGGAGAAATTGAAGAGGCTATTAAAAATTTAAATCCGAGTAAGGCCCCAGGGCCAGATGGCTATAATGGCGCCTTTTTCAAAACTATGAGGGAGGGGATCTCCCCGGTTCTCTGTGATCTCTATAACGAGATACTACGGGGAGCACCTATCCCTGATAGAATGAACCTAGCCTACATTAAACTGATCCCTAAACCAGGCAAGATCCCCACTGATCCAGCTAGCTACAGACCGATTTCATTAATAAATCAGGATCTGAAATTACTATCCAAGATTTTGGCTGACAGATTGGCAATGGTTCTGCCCAAATTAATATCTACACATCAGGCAGGATTCATCAAGGGAAGATCGACGACCACAAATATCCGAAAAGCAATGCTTCTGATGGATATTCTGGGGAAACAGGACAAGCGGGGGGGAGGCAGCCCAGCCATGATCACCTTAGATGCGGAAAAAGCATTCGACAATGTCAGGTGGTCATGGCTGGGAAGGGTCTTAGATACTATGGGTTTGACGGGCCCCTTTCGGCAATACATACAGACTCTCTATAGTAATCCTAAAGCATGCGTCAGCATACCGGGCTTTTTGTCCGACACCTTTACCCTTCAGAAGGGAACCAGACAGGGATGCCCTCTGTCCCCCCTACTTTTTAATTTAGCTATAGAGCCTCTGGCACTATATTTGGAGGAATGTAATTCCTACACAGGTTTTAAGGTGGGAACCAAAGAGATAAAACTCTCATTGTTCGCGGATGACATCATCTTGTATGTCCAAAATCCGGAGCAAGACCTTCCAAATATTTTGTCAGACATAGAGATGATGGGCAAACAAACTGGATTTTCCCTGAATAAAAGCAAATGTGAAATTTTGTTTATAAAACCAAGGGATGGGACTCACAAGGAAATAAAAAATCTTTGTGGCCTACCAGTAATGAGGGATAGTATTAAATATTTGGGTATACATCTAGCTAGATCTCCTGGACAGACATATAAACTGAATTTTTTACCAATCATCCAGAAGATAGAGCAAGAATTGTCGGGCTGGGCGAAATTACCACTCTCTCTGATGGGACGCTGCCACTTATTGAAAATGGTTAGCTTTGCAAGATTGCTTTACCCCCTCCAGACTATCCCCATGTTGCTGAGACACATTGACATAAAGAGACTGAATAGGTCCTTCTCTAAATTTTTATGGGGAGGAATGAGACCCCGTTTGGCATATGCAACTTTGATCCAATCCAAACAGGAGGGAGGACTACAGCTCCCAGATGTTAGGGGATACAATTTAGCGTGTATACTGCGTAATGTTCTTGATTGGATTAGAAATACTAACAAATTCTCAGATGTACTTTTGGAGGGGGAGTGGGCCAAACCCTGGGATCTAGCAGCCTTACTACATTCACCACTGACTTGTCTGCCACACACTTTGAAAAATACGGTGATCTATAAAGATACGATAATCACATGGAAGGAGGTTAGGAAGAAATTCAAACTAGCATGGAGGGTCTCGAAATTACTGAACCCATGGAGATGCCCGTCATTCCCATTGGGACGAGAAAATTCTCTATTCCAAACTTGGAAAGATAAGGGAATTAGCACGTTGGGAGACCTTATGAATCTAGAAGAAAAGAGGTGGATGACCGAGTCAGAGGTCTTGTCTACCTACAATCTACCCCAGCACCATGCTATACAATATCGCCAACTGAAATATTATCTGCTTTCACACTTATGTGACATCACGGGGGAGGTTGAGAATTCTCTGTGGTCTGAACTGATATCTATAAACACTACTGAGGTATCCATAACTTCATTGTACACCAAATTAAAACGGATTCTGAGACCACAGGGAAGGGGGGGGTCTTTTAACAAATGGCGTAAACATTACACAGTTCCGGAACTTCCACAGAAGATCCTGGAAGGGTGGGGCTTGGTAAGACGCCATATTATAAATGAGAGATGGAAGGATTCCCAATTTAGGATCATGCACGGAACCATCCAGGGCTTCAATATACCTCCATCTAAAACTAATCAGGAAAGATGGGTTCATTGCCCAAAGTGTAAGTCACACATGACTGATCTGGAACACGGCATGTGGTCCTGGCCAATGTCCCAGCAATATTGGAGAGCAGTCAATGCGTGGGCTAAAAAAATTTGTAGAGACACAGGAGAGTTAGATCCAATACGCTGGCTTTTTCACTATCACCCACTTTCCAATACTGGAGGACAACCTTGCATTCTATGGCATTATATTGCTCTAGTAGCAAAGAGACTCTTGCTACAACACTGGCTCAATGACAGACCCCCAGATTTGGCTCAAGTAAAAAATACTTTACGTCACACATTGACACTCGAAGCTCTAGATACACTCCGTAATCCAAGTAAGTTAGCCAAAAAATTCTTTATCAAATGGAGACGCTTTATAGAAGGCGAATTCACAGATGTGGATATACAAAATTTCATGATACCCTTCCGAGCATCAACGTGGTACGCATTAGAAGAGCTGGGAGGAACATTAGGTAGGTTGAGATGTTAGGTACAGGAGATGCAACAACTTTTGACATATTTCTAACAATAAAATACAGCTTTCATTTATCATATTGATTTTTGTTACATCTTGAATACAATTTTATATTGAGACTGGGGGCGGGAGGGAATCAGGGGATGCATTTTGTAACAGTTGGTCGTTTATATCTGATATGCTTTGCTTGAACAGTTTTCTTGAATGGACATATTAATTTTGTGATATGATTCTCTGACTTTTGTACAACTGTTTATTTGATTAAAACTCAATAAAAATGATGATTCAAAAAAAAGTAAATGAATATTCATTTGCTGATCCCCATGACCACTTCACGGCACTGAAGCCAGCGCTGACAGGTGGGCGTGGGGACCTTCCTTCAGAGCAGTGACTATTAGAATACTTTAAACAGCGGGCCTATGTGGTTTCCCCAGCAGCCGGATCCCTGCAGGAGTGACCTTTTCCCACCTCCTCTGATCCCACTCCACAGCTGACCCCTCCCCACAGCAAACCCCCACATGTTACATTTGGACTGTAAGACGCACCCTACACTTACCTCCCAAATTTGGAGGAAAAATAGCGTGCCTTATAGTACAAAAAATACAGTATGTTCACACAGGGTGGTTTTGCTGCATTTTGTTCTGCAGCAAAACCTGATGTTTTTATGTTAAACAAAGATTTCTTGCCAGTACAAAACCTGTAGTTTTTTTTTTACCACAATTTTACTATTTTCTAGTTTTGGTTTACAACTGAAAAACATAGTGATTTTTCAAGTTGTGACATTCCAAAAGCGAGGCTTTTTGGATGTGTGAAAAAAAGTGAATATGCACAATAGAAATGATCATAAAACTATGCTTTTATGGATAAATAAATATAAAAAGTACACTATTTTATTTTTAAATAGTGAGGGGCAAAGAGAAAAACACAAAAGCGTTCACAGACAAACCATATCAGAAACAGGACTTTGCATATAAATGGTGTGATTATAAATACTGTTTTTTCAGCTTATAAGACTCAATTTCGTTCCCCCAAATTTTGCGGGAAAGTGGGAGGTGCGTTTTATAATCCTAATTCATGGTATGCT
>JARQOC010000003.1:528089019-528284715 GCA_033576535.1 Allobates femoralis | reverse complement strand
TAAGCTTACACCCTTTAGTGCCTTTCACATGGCACTAAAAGGTGTTTAGTCTTGTATTTAGTAAAAAAAATAAATTATTTAAAAAAATGAAGTGGGGTCTTCTGTATTTTTGATAGCCAGCTGGGGTAAAGCAGACAGCTGCAACCTATTTTTAGGCTGGGGAGGGCCAACAACCATGGCCCTTCCCAACCTGAGAATACCAGACACTAGGTGTCAGCTTCACCTCGTCTGGTGATCCAATTTGGGGGAACACCATGTTTTTTTAAATTTAAATTATTATTTATAAGTAATTTAAAAAAAAACTGCAGGGGATGACCTCTCTTTGAATTACCAGCCAAGGGAAAGCTGCCAGCTGTGGTGTGCACCCTCCAGCTGGCAGCTTTACCATAGCTGGCTACCAAAAATAAGGGAATCTCACTTAGTTTTTTTTAAATAAATTATTGTTTTTGCGGCTAAATACGAGGCTAAACACCCTTAGTGCCGCATAAAAGACTCTAAAGAGTGCAAGCTTAGAATATATGGGGGTAAGACATTATATAGCTTTTTGACATCTATTTATCTATCTTTCTCTCTATCATCATTTATCATATATCTATCTTTACACATCTTTTATACATAAAGAAACATTTATTTCAGTGACATGCATTTTTCTCCAGTACTTGTGACTAGCCCAGGCTATGGGGACTCGGGTATCTGGGCCCTCTGCTGCAGTTAGGGATGTCACTGGTGGCCTGCCCAAACCCATGGCCCTGGTGGTCAACTAAAAAGGAATAGTTGAAATGGGATTAAAAGTTTTTAAGTTTATCGTGACGCCACCCGCAGCTTCTGGTGATTGAGCACCAGCGCTGCTTCAAACCTCCGGAGGTTGGTGGTATAGCGGCAAAGATGGTACAGCTCCCTGCAGGTGAAGCTGGCCCTCCGGGGCAGGAATGCACCGATGGTAATGGAGGTGCTGATGATGAATGTGCAGAGCACGGTACTGCGGAGAAACAGATACACGGAGACTCAGTCACTCTACCCAGGTACTTTGCTGGAACAATGCAGATGGCAATACAGTTCACAGTGGCAAAACAGTCTTTATCTGGCCGGATAGTCACATTGGGCTGCAGAGTCTCTGGAAGTCTCCTGTGGTATGCCTTCCTGGATCTAACCCGTGTCCGCTGCTCGTGCCTGTCCTGGGGTAGCCTGCTTAATACCAGGCCCGTTGAGGTGCTCTGACGATCCCAGCTTCCACTCTCTCCCTCTCCTGCTCTGGATCTCGACCCCAGTGGGTTAATGTGGCGCCCTGCTCACGCAGGTAGCCACAGACTTCCCTAATGCACAGCTGGGTTTCCACAGCAGGTACCTACTTCATGCAACACCTACCACCCGGCACAGTAGGGGGAGCTCTACTCACTGACTTTAGGTGAGATCCCCTATAAATACTGATGCTGGGGGAGGAGTTAGTGAGAGTGTGCAGATGCTAGGAGAGCTGCGAAGACATCCTGGTGGTCGGTGCAGCAGTTAGGCCGGTACCAGTGACCCGGAGTGGCCCTTCTGCCGTCCAGCAAGCCTAGGAGTGGGGACAGAAGGCAAGGAGCAGAGCCAAGGGAGCGAGGAACTAGTGGAAGTTCACCCAAAGACATACCGGACTTCAGGGATCCGCACCTGTAGGATAAGTTGAAGACTACAGAAAACCCTGTCACACTGTGTAGGCTTCAGTCACCCGGTCCCCCTGCGCACCCAGAGAGAGGGAGCCAGACACTGCAGTGTAATACAGCAGTGATCAGAGAGGGTCACCCGTGGACCGCTCAGGAGGAGGGAGAGAGAAGACCCGAGAGGGGAGGAGGCCAGTCTGGCTACAAGCACTTGCTGTGGAAGCTCACTGTGCACCTGGTCACCCGACAGTGCCCTGGACATCTTTACCTGCTAATACCACCAGTAAAAAGGTAAAAGAGGCTTTCTACAGTCTGTGCGTCATTCATCTCTGCTTGCGGTGCCCCTTATAGACTGCTCCATCACTCCCTATCCCGACCTAAAGCTGCACTCCAAGCTGCCCCTTTACACTACGCTGTCCCGGAGGCCTAGCTCCACCTGTGAGGAGCTTTGCCATCTCAGCTGCATTACCATCGACCTCCGGAGGATTGTAGCAGCGCTGGTGACCCATCACCAGGTACTACAGGTGGCGTCACATGACAAACTCTAATCCCTGTACATACATCCCCTTTTTGAAGTATCACCCAGGCCACGGGCACAGGCGCTGCCACCCGTGACATCCCCCATGAGAACAACCACCCAGCCTGATACCCGAGTACCCCAGGGCCTGGGGCTCAACATTAACCTGGTGTGACTGACCCCGCCAGACAGGGTTTCGGGGTCGGTAGACGGACCCACGACCTCGGTGTTCTCGGCACAGGGGCTGGACTTCCTGACTGTCTTTGGAACCAGTACTCCGATAAAGTGGACAAGGGTTCCCTCCCTGAGTATGGGTGCTCGGGGGGTCCCCTCCTTCCCTCTGGGCTGCCTGTTCGCTCTCTCCAGGCCCCCTCTGGGAGTCTCCTTTTCTCACTCCGTCTTTCCTCAGTGCCGACTAAAACTCACTGTGTGTCCTCCCTCCTCCCCTAACTCCCCCCCAGGGTATGGGCCCAAAACCATCTATTCTAAGTGGGTGTGTGGGAGTGCTGGATTGGGATCCCCCCACAGACATCTGCCTTCCCACTGTGACAGGGGTTATCACACACTCATTTATAGGTGCAGTACCCCTCTTGTGACGCCTGACCAGGTGGGGCCCAACACTTGTTACACATGTTATACGGATCGCATTCATGCTACCAAAAAAAAACGGACGGCACACAAGGATGGCTATTACGGATGTCCAAAATGGACAGTGCAACAGATGCTTTTCTTAAATGGATGTGTGAAGGAGGTGCTAGGTTGTGTCTGTGGGCTGCTTCGCAGAGCATGAGAAGACCTCCTGAGGGCCTTCATAGGAGGCCGGGACTTTAGCTATAATACTGCAATTCTGAGGTAACGGTTGAGTTCCAAAAATAAGTAATAAAATATAATAAAAAAAACTCCATCTACGGATGAGTGGAAACATTATGGGTCTCAGAGACATACTAACTTTTTTTTCATCGCTTGAAATTTTTTTTGCAAATTTCTTATCAGCATAACTTGTACAGACTTGGAGACTGCTGTAAAAACAAAACCTAAAACAATGGTGGCATTGCTATTTTTTCATCATTTCAGCACACTTGGAATTTGTTTCCTGTCATCAGGTCAGTAGCGTAGCTAATTGGGGACCAGAGGGTGCAGTAGCCCTGGGCACCGCAATCACAGGGACCCATTCCGAAGCTACTGTAGTGCACCGATATACAGTGTTGGCCAAAAGTATTGACACCCCTGCAATTCTGTCAGATAATACTCAGTTTCTTCCTGAAAATGATTGCAATCACAAAATCTTTGGTATTATTATCTTCATTTAATTTGTCTTAAATGAAAAAATACAAAAGAGAATGAAGCAAGAAGCAAAACATATAATAATAATAATAGAGCTTTATTTATATAGCGCCAACATATTCCGCAGCGCTCTACAATGTAGGGTTAGAGTACAGAAAATATACAGTAAGTAATTAGAGAACAAATAAAGTACAATAATTGGATACAAAACAATAGGCATAGAATCAATGTGAAAAAAATACAATAAATAAAGCAAGAAATGAAGGTGACCCTGCTCAAAGGAGCTTACAATCTACAACGGGATAGGGGTTGCACAAGGTGCAGGGGCTTATTGCACTGATGGTCCAGGCATCTTGAGGAAATGGGGCATAGGGCTAAGCTTACATGGATGGTCATTATACAGTCTGTGTAGACCTTTATGGTTTGGTGGAGTTTGTAGAAGAGTAATGTCCAGAGGGATAGCCCATTCACTGTCTACAGTACAAAGGACTTCTATTAGGGAGTATGATAGGCCGCCTTAAAAAGATGCGCTTTTAGGGATCGTCTGAAGCCATGCAAGTTGTGGATAGTCCTGATTTCTTGGGGTAAAGCATTCCAGAGGTTTGGTGCAGCTCTGGAGAAGTCTTGGAGCCGGGAGTGGGAGGATCGGATTAGTGCAGATGTTAGTCAAAGGTCATTTGAGGAACGTAGAGAGCGAGTGGGGTGATAGACAGAGATGAGGGAGGAGAGGTAGGGGGGTGCTGCTCTGTGAAGAGCTTTGTGGGTGAGAACAAGCAATTTGAATTTGATCCTGTAGTATACGGGCAGCCAGTGCAATGACTGGCACAGAGCAGAGGCATCTGAGTAACGATTGGCCAGATGGGTGATCCTGGCTGCTGCATTAAGGATGGACTGGAGAGGAGAAAGTCTGGTGAAGGGGAGGCCGCTTAATAGAGAGTTGCAATAGTCAAGGCAGGAATGGATTAGGGCCACGGTGAGGGTTTTTGTTGTTTCCAGGGTGAGAAAGGGGCGGACTCTAGAGATATTCTTCAGGTGTAAGTGACAGGAGCGGACGAGAGATTGCGTGTGGGAGGAGAAGGAGAGATCGGTGTCAATCATAACACCCAGACAGCGAGCCTGCTGTCTAGGCATTATCGTGGTGCCGCAAACTGAGAGAGAGATGTCCGATTTAGGGAGGTTAGTGGATGGGGGGAGCAGAAGAAGTTCAGTTTTGGAAAGGTTTAGTTTCAAATAGAGAGTGGACATGATATTGGAAACTGCAGTTAGACAGTCATTGGTGTTCTTTAATACCGCAGGAGTAAGGTCAGGGCTGAAGTGTATAGTTGTGTGTCATCAGCATAAAGATGGTACTGAAAGCCAAATCTGCTGATGGTCTGTCCAATCGGGGCCGTGTAGAGAGAGAAGAGGAGAGGGCCAAGGACTGAACCCTGAGGGACCCCAATAGTGAGGGCAAGAGGGGAGGAAGTGGAGCCAGCAAAAGATACACTGAAAGAGCGGTCAGAAAGATAGGAGCAGAGCCAGGAGAGAGCAGTGTCCTTTATGCCAATGGAGTGCAGCATAAAGAGTAGGAGCTGATGGTCGACAGTGTCAAAAGCTGCAGAGAGATCAAGGAGAATAAGCAGAGAGTGGTCACCATTACGTTTTGCAGTCAGAAGGTCATTGGTCACTTTGACAGTTTCTGTAGTGAAGGGGGCGGAAACCAGACTGTAATGGATCTAGAAGAGAGTGAGCGGAGAGGTAACGGGTGAGGCGGGAATAGACCAGGCGCTCCAAGAGTTTAGAGATGAAGGGGAGATTGGAGACTGGTCTGTAGTTATTTGTGCAGGTTGGGTCGAGAGTGGTTTTCTTTAATAATGGAGTAATGATCGAGTGTTTGAAGGAGGAGGGGAAAATGCCAGAAGAGAGGGAGAGATTGAAGATTTTGGTTAGATGAGTGGTGACGACTGGAGAAAGGGACTGGAGCAGGTGTGAGGGAATGGGGTCAGTAGTGCATGTGGTGGGACGAGAGGAAGAAAGGAGCCTGGAGACTTCTTCTTCTGTGACTGGGTCAAAGGTGGAGAGTGAACCGGAGGAGATGTGGGGAAGAATGGGGGTGGCAGCGCTTGGAGGCTGAGAGCTGATTTCCTGGCGGATGTTGTCTATTTTCTCCATGAAGTAGGAAGCCAGGTCATCAGCACAGAGGTCAGTGATGGGGGCCTGCATTTTAGGACTGAGGAGAGAGTGAAAGGTGTCAAAGAGTTTTTTTGGATTGTTGGATAGTGAGGAGACCAGGGTGGTGAAGTAGGTCTGTTTGGCAAGGTGAAGGGCAGAGTTGTAGGTTTTTAGCATGAATTTATAGTGGATAAATTCTCCTGGTGAGCGAGTTTTCCTCCATAGCCGTTCAGCACTCCTAGAGCATCGCTGGAGGAATCGAGTTTGTGGTGTGAGCCAGGGCTGTTTTGTTCTCTGTTTGGAGGTTCTGCGGGTGAGGGGCGCTACTTGGTCCAGGGAGCTTCTGAGAGAGTCATTGTAGTGATTTACTGCCTGATCTGGACAGGAGATTGAAGAGATTGGGGACAGAGATGAGATGAGGGAGTCTGTGAGTGCTTGAGGGTTAATGGCCTGTAGATTTCTGGATGTGTGATAGGTAGGATTGGGCTGTGTTAGCCGAGGGTTAGTGAGTGAGAAGGAAAGAATGTTGTGGTCAGAGAGTAGAGGTGAGTTATCCAAGGGGGAGGATGAGCAGAGCCGGGTAAAGACCAGGTCAAGGGTGTTACCGTTTTCATTCATCTTAGAGGTTGAGAGCTGTGATAGGCCAAGAGAGGTAGTTAGAGATAGGAGCTGGGATGCAGATGGGGAGATGGGGCTGTTTATGGGAATGTTAAAGTCTCCCAGAATAAGGGTTGGTAAATCTGAGGACATGAAATGCGGGAGCCAAGTGGAGAAATGGTCGAGGAACTGGGTGTGTGACCATGGGGGGCGGTATACCACTGCTACTTTGAGGGGGAGGGGATGGAATAGCCTAATGGGATGGACCTCAAAAGAAGGGAATGAGAGTGATGGGGCTGGAGGAATGACCTGGAAAGTACATTGGGGGACAGGAGGAGGCCAACTCCACCGCCATGTCTGTTCCCAGGTCTAGGGGAGTGAGAGAAGTGTAAGCTGCTGTAAGAAATAGCAGCAGGGGAAGCAGTGTCTGAATCCTGGATCCAGGTTTCAGTGAGAGCCAGGAGGTTGAGAGCGTTAGTGAGAAAGTAGTTATGAATGAAGGGAAGTTTGTTGCATACAGACCGTGGATTCCAGAGAGCGCAATTAAAAGAGGTAGATGAAGGTGTGCAGGTGATATTAATAAGGTTAGTGAGGTTTCTGTGTGAGGTGGGAGAGGGGTTGAAGTTAGCAGAGGGTGGACCAGGGTTGGGAGAGATATCACCTGAGAGGAGCAGCAGTAAAAAGAGAAAGAGCAGATAGTTTTTGGAATTAGGACATGATTTATTATGACAAACTTTGGAATATGAGGGGCTGAGAGTCTTCAGTAAACTGAAGATAGCATGGGAGCTGTACATAGAGTAGGGCAGGAGAGAGGGGCTGATGTGAATGAGTGGTGATGGAGGGGGGATGGGGTGATAAAAATTGGTGGCGAGAGCACATAAGAAAACAAACAGTGAAATACAAGACATGGTAAAGATTAGTAGTGAATGGAGTTATGCACAGTGTTTGAGTGTCCCTCTATGTCATTGTCTTTCAGTCGCACCACATGGACAGCAGAGATGAGTGGAGGACTGTGCAGTTGCACATACCACTGTTATTTTAAGTATTGAAGACATTGAAAACAGGCATTGAAGTAAAGGACATGGGAAAGAAAAAAAAAAAAATTTAATTGAAAAGTAAAGTAACAAAGACAGTACCTTCTGGTTACTTCTGTGTTATTTCTGGGATATTTCTTATGTGACACTTAAAAATGTCACACTTTAATAATGTCATATCTGACCAAGGTCATGTCTGACCTGCTCCATTCAACTTATACCATTCAAATGACCAAAAAATTAGTCCAGGTGAGAGAAGGGAGGAGGAGGGAGCAGGACGAAAACATTGATCATTTCACACAAAACTCCAAAAATGGGCCGGACAAAAGTATTGGCACCCTCAGCCTAATACTTGGTTGCACACCCTTTAGCCAAAAGAACTGCAATCTACCACTTCCGGTAACCATCAATGAGTTTCTTACAATGCTCTGCTGGAATTTTAGACCATTCTTCTTTGGCAAACTGCTCCAGGTCCCTGATATTTGAAGGGTGCTTTCTCTAAACTGCCATTTTTAGATCTCTCCACAGGTGTTCTATGGGATTCAGGTCTGGACTCATTGCTGGCCACCTTAGAAGTCTCCAGTGCTTTCTCTCAAACCATTTTCTAGTGCTTTTTGAAGTGTGTTTTGGGTCATTGTCCTGCTGGAAGACCCATGACCTCTGAGGGAGACCCAGCTTTCTCACACTGGGCCCTACATTATGCTACAAAGTTTGTTGGTAGTCTTCAGACTTCATAATGCCATGCACACGGTCAAGCAGTCCAACGCCAGAGGCAGCAAAGCAACCCCAAAACATCAGGGAACCTCCACCATGTTTGACTGTAGGGACCATGTTCTTTTCTTTGAATGCCTCTTTTTTTCTCCTGTAAACTCTATGTTGATGCCTTTGCCCAAAAAGAGAGAACATTCTTCCAAAACGTTTTAGGCTTTCTCAGGTAAGTTTTGGCAAACTCCAGCCTGGCTTTTTTATGTCTCGAGGTAAGAAGTGGGGTCTTCCTGGGTCTCCTACCATACAGTCCCTTTTCATTCAGACGCCGACAGATAGTACGGGTTGACACCGTTGTACCCTTGGACTGCAGGGCAGCTTGAACTTGTTTGAATGTTAGTCGAGGTTCTTTATCCACCATCCGCACAATCTTGCGTTGAAATCTCTTGTCAATTTTTCTTTTCTGTCCACATATAGGGAGATTAGCCACAGTGCCATGGGATTTAAACGTCTTGATGACACTGCGCACGGTAGACACAGGAACATTCAGGTCTTTGGAGATGGACTTGTAGCCTTGAGATTGCTCATGCTTCCTCACAATCTGGTTTCTCAAGTCCTCAGACAGTTCTTAGGCCTTCTTTCTTTTCTCCATGCTCAATGTGGTACACACAAGGACACAGGACAGAGGTTGAGTCAACTTTAATCCATGTCAACTGGCTGCAAGTGTGATTTAGTTATTGCCAACACCTGTTAGGTGCCACAGGTAAGTTACAGGTGCTGTTAATTACACAAATTAGAGAAGCATCACATGATTTTTCTAACAGTGCCAATACTTTTGTCCACCGCCTTTTTTATGTTTGGTGTGGAATTATATCCAATTTGGCTTTAGGACAATTCTTTTTGTGTTTTTTTCATTGAAGACAAATTAAATAAAGATAATAATACCAAAGAATTTGTGATTGCAATCATTTTCAGGAAGAAACTGAGTACTATCTGACAGAATTGCAGGGGTGTCAATACTTTTGGCCAATGTAAGTAATCTGTGCTGTAGAGCAGGGAGACATGATCTCCCTGCACTGCCATTCTCTTTTTTAGTAGAACACAGGGTCTACAAAACAGCAGGATGATGGTGCACGCACATTACATCAGAGTCTCTTGCCTAGTGATGTCATAGTGCAGTGCTGGGTCTTTGATATCCTGTGCGTATGATGATCTGCACATGCTGGACCCATCGGGATACTGGATTAGTTGAGTATATGATGTTTTTTTATTTAATGCAGAACAGGGAAAATATATCCGAGGATCTGGGACATATATACCAAGATGGGGACATATATAGCAGGGTGGACCTAGAATTGGGGGCATATAAATCAGGATGGGGGACATATTTTGCACCCCAGGGCATGGGGTACTCGGGGGTCAGGCAGCAGGTGGGTTAAACACTGTGTCACGGGGAATGGCGGCCGCGCCTGAGCCCGTGTCTTGGGGAGTGGTGCTCTTGAAAAGGGGTTATTTACAGGGACTATATGCAAGGTTTGTTGTGACGCCACCTGCTGTGTCTGGTGAAGGGTCACCAGCGCCGCTACAGTCCTCCGGAGGTCGGTGGGATTGCGGCAGTGATGGTATGGTCCCTGCAGGCAGGACCGGGACCTCCGGGGCAGCTTGGTGAGGTGGGCAGGTTGTAGCAGAGCTGAGGTGGTGGATGAGAGTAGGGAAAGTCTATTGAGGGCACGGTGAGGGAAAGGAAAGGGTTCACGCACACCATTGAAGTCTCTTTACCTTTTTACTGGTGGAATTCAGGTAAATAGTCCAAAGCAATGACGGGTGACCGGGCTGCACAGTGGGCTCCCAAAGCAAGTGGGTATAAGGCCTCCTTCACTTTGTATTCAGTGAAGCACAGTCTATTGAATCCTGACTTGCCTTCACTCTCTTCTCCTGTCTGTGTCTCCTTCCCTCCTGTGCGGTCTCCGGGACAACCTTCTCTAATTCTGCAGTGGCCACTGCTCCTGGCTCCCTTTTCGTGACTCTCTCAGGAGACCGGGTAGCTGTAGCTTCCTCGGTGCCAAGGGTTTTCTTGTGGGACTTGTAGTTCTCCACTAATGCGGATCCTCAATATCTGGCTTCTCTCTCTCTCTCTGGAACTAACTCACGGCTGGAGCTACCTGTTCCTTGCTTCTGGTTCTCCTCTAAACTCCTCGCCTTCAGTCCCACTTAGGCTGGTGGGACACTGAAAGGCTACTTCTGGGTTACTGGCTCGGGCCTACACGTGGCACCGATCACCAGAGCTTCCCTGCAGCTCTTCTAGCGTCTGCACACACTCTGACTAGCTCCTCCCCAGCAGCAGTATATATAGGGGATCCTGCCTAAGCACAGCAGGTTGGGTTCCCCCTACTGTGCCGGGGTAGAAGGTGTTGTTCGTAGTAGTACCTGCTGTGGAAACCCAGCTGTGCAGTAGAGAGATATGTGGTTACCTGCGTTGGCCTTTCCCCCCCCCCAGGTAACAATAGTACTCCTGTACTGAGCAATTCTTGTGAAAGCAAAGATATAACAATTATAATAATAACATATGTACATATTTTGAAAATTGAAAGATTACAAAAAAAATACTAAGTAAAATATTGGAAAAATAGAAAAATGGGTAAGTCCATACGGTGCTAGTCCATCCACCGTAGGCTTTTTAAAGTTTGTGGCTACGTTTGTCCATTAACCGTAGTCCATTTGGGATTTTAAAGAAGTTCAAAGTTCAAAAGGGGAAAAGTCAAAGGAGCAAAGTTCAAAGGAGTCCTTACAGTAAGTCTCTGTACGCTCGGCATAAGGAAAGGGGAAAAAGTCTTTTCAAATGTTCACAATTTCACAACAAACAGGGGTCCCTATGGGTGTCTCGGCTTAGGAGACCTGGTACCTCCCCGCCCCAGGCACTTTCTGTTCCTAACTTAATGTGCTTGGGACTGGGCCCAGTTCCTCCACCCTTCTGTACACTACTATTTACATTTCTGTTTGTACAGTTTCTTATTTACATGTGCTTTCAAATGGTTTCTACCTTATACCCACTCTCCAAACCTAGACGGGGGCTGACCTCGTGTGCTTCTATGTGATATTCGCACTACAGGTGTCACTGTCTTAGGTGAAGTGTCTAGTGGTGTTGAGCTTTGGGTAGGTGGTTCAGGTAAGCTTCTGCGTTGCCTTAGGTCTCACTACTGGGCTAGCAGGTATACCAATTGCAGCATCCTCAGATTCTCTTGCAACGGGTATTTCTTCTTGATTCCTAGGGATTTCTTCACGGGGTTGGTAGAAGTTTATTACTGGGACAATTACAGCTCCATCTAGTTGAGGCCAATCTTCAGGGAATTCTCCTAGGACTGTCTGGATAACTCTTTCTTTCGGTTCTGGGACTGGATCTGGATTTGGGGTTAGATCTGGAACTAGTTCGATCTCTTGAATGGATTGATTGTAATTCTCTTGATCTTCCCAATTTGGAGGACACCTCTTAAGATGATCTCTGGACACGGTTTGTCTGATTTTTCCACCATCTTTACTGATGACACAGATCTTGTTATTGTCATGGACATAGTATAACAGAACATAGGGTTCACTTTTCCATTTATTGTCCAACTTATGGTGAGTTCTTTTTCTTCTTAAAACCAAGCTTCCAGGTGGTATGATTTCTGCTGGAGCATGCTTATTGTAATCCCTCTCTTGTTTTGCACGGGACTTCTCCAGCTTACTTTCGACACTTTGCTTGACTTTAGCATACTGTTCTTGTCGATGGACTTTCCAGTCTGAGATGGTCTAATCTGCTTTAGGATCTACTACACCGAGTTCCAAGTCCACAGGTAATTTTCCTGTACAAGCCCTCATCAGATATGCTGGTGTACAATTGGTGGAACTCACTGGAAAGTGGTTGTACATGTCAATTAAGTCAGTTTTTCAGGCCATTGGTTCCTTTCTTCCAGCGGGAGAATTTTCAGCATGTCAATTACGATGTTATTCATTTTTTCACAGAGTCCATTAGTTTGAGGATGATACGGGGTCGGTCTGATCTTCTTGCACCCATATAGTCGACAAAACTCTTGAAAAATCTCTGCTTCGAATGCTGGTCCTTGATCATTGTGAATACACTTTGGATATCCCAACCATCTGCAGAAGACTTTTTGGAAGATTTTTGCAGCAGTTGCAGCCGTCAAGTCTTTTACAGGGGCTACCATTAAAAATCTTGAATAATGGTCTACCATTGTCAAGGCGTATGTATAGCCGGATCTACTTGGAGTCAATTTTACATGGTCCAAGGCGACTAATTCCAAAGGTTGCATTGTTACAATGGGATTAAGTGGAGCTTTCTGACTCTGTACATCTTTCCTACTCAAGGCACAATCTGGACAACTTCTGCACCATTTCTCTATGGATGATCTCATACCTGGCCAGAAAAATCTGCCTTTGAGCAGCAGTTCAAGCTTCTTCCATCCAAAATGACCAGTTTGGTTATGGTAGGCATCTAAGATCATGGGAACCTCTGATTTTGGCATGATGATTTGCCATGCCTGTTCATGAGTTCTTGGATTTATATACCGCCGACATAACTTATCTTGGTACTGGAACAGTTTACCTCGTTCATTCCACAGATGCTTGGCATCAGACGGAGGATCTGCAGGCAGCTTCGCTGACTCTTGTGCTATCAGTTGTTTAATTAGACTGACTGCCGGGCCTTGGTTCTGCACTTTCTCCCAGTTGAAGTGAGGTAACAGGTTTACTGCTTCAGTAGAGAGGTTTCGATGGGTCTGCTGGCAGGGGGTTTCTCTTACATGATGGAAAGCAGGTAACTCCACTTCTTCCAGCTTGTCTTCATCTACACCTCCTTCAGATGAATGAGGCATCCTGGATAAGGCATCCGCATTTCCATTCTGGTGCCCAGCCGGGTACTTGATGGTGAAATGATAGTAGGAGAGTCTAGCCATCCATCTCTGTTCCATGGCTCCCAACTTTGCAGTTTCCAGGTGGGTGAGCAGATTGTTATCCGTGTAGGTGGTGAACTTGCTAGAGGCTAGGTAGTGTTTAAACCTCTCAGTGATGGCCCAGACCAAAGCCAGAAATTCCAGCTTGAAAGAACTGTAGTTTTCTGGGTTCCTTTCTGTGGGTCACAGCTTTCGGCTTGCATAGGCGATTGCTCTCTACTTGCCGTCCTGCTTTTGGGAAAGGACGACTCCGAGTCCCACATTGCTGGCATCTGTATACAGCAAGAATGGCAGGTTGTAGTCCGGGTAAGCTAGGATTTCTTCTCCTGTCAGGGTTTCTTTCATCGTCTGGAATGATTTTCCTTATTCTTTACCCCATCTCCACGGAGAATCCTTTGCCTTGCCCTTCATGGGTTGGCCTACCAGGAGGTCTTGCAGAGGAGCAGCCTTCTTGGTGTACTCCTTGATGAACCTCCGATAGTAGCCCACCAAACCCAGGAATTGACATACTTCCTTGATGGTTTTGGGTTCTGGCCATTCTTTGATTGCTGTCACCTTCTCTGGATCAGGGGCCACGCCTTCAGCAATGACTATGTGTCCCAGGTACTGCACTCTTGGCTTTAACAGGTCGAATTTTAATGGTTTCAGCTTCATCCCGTATTTGGCCAGAGCTTCGAACACCTCTCCTAGATGGGCGACATGATTCTCGTAGGTCTTGGAGTACATAATCACGTCATCCAGGTAGAGCAGTACCGTCTCGAAGTTCTTGTGCCCCAGGCAACTCTCCATCAACCTCTGGAAGGTTCCTGGTGCATTACATAGTCCGAAGGGCATGCTGTTGAACTCACATAGGCCCATAGGTGTTGCGAATGTCGTCTTCTCTCGGTCTTCTTCGGCTACGGACACCTGCCAATACACACTAGTGAGATCTAAGGTTGAGAAGTAGTTGTCAGACTTCAACGCAGCTTAAGATTCTTCTATACGTGGCAACGGTTAAGCATCTTTGTGTGTTATGCGGTTTATGTGCCTATAGTCTACACACATCCTCATACTGCCATCCTTTTTTCTGACTAGGACTAATGGGGCGGCCCAGGGACGACAGCTATCTCGTATAACCCCTGTGTCTTTTATGTCCTGTAACATTTCTTTGGGCTTTCTGATAATGTGCAGGTGGAATAGGCCTGTACCGCTCTTTGATTGGTGGATGTGTACCTGTGGGGATGTGATGTTGCACCCCTTCTATCCTACCAAAATCAAGTGGAAACTTACTGAAAACGTGTTCAAACTCTTGGACTACCTGGTACACACCTTGCTTTTCATACACAGGAGTGGTGTCAGTTCTGACATGGAGCTGCTAGCACCAGTCCTGCAGCGGCCCGATTGTTTGATCAGTTTTTGCCCCTTCCTCGTGGGGTTCAGGTTGCGCTGGGTGGATCTCATTGTAACTGACTGTGTACAATTTGGCAACGGTGGTATACCTGGGTAATTTAACCTCTTCACTGCCACAATTTAAAATGCGAACTGGCACTCTCCCATTGTGTACATTAACCAACCCCCTTGCTGTCAACAGTGTCGGTCTGTGCTCTGTGCTCACGGGCTCCACTAACGCTTGATAGTACTGCCCTCTCAGACCTATAGCTGCTCGACACCATACCATCATTTCACTCATTGGGGGTATCACAATAGGTATTGGGTCTGTCACCCGTGCTGTACCAATTTCACCACCTGTAATTGTTACCTGTTGTTGGTGTAAGATGGCTCTGATCTCGTGTTGGATAATCTTCCACTGACCAGGCCTGGCAGTTTCAGCAATCTGTTGAAGCAAAGACAATACCTCTTCCATGCAATTGCTAACAACATTTGTACCCAGTATAATGTAAGGATCATTTGCATTACCGGCTTCTGCTACTACAAGGACCCCTTGATTCTACAATTCCACCCTCCCCACCTTTATGGGCACTTCTCTAACCCCCATTACAGTAATTGGTTCCCCATTTGCTGCATGAAGGAAAATGTCTATCTCAGGCTGTTTCAGTTCTGTATCAGCCCAATACTTTTTTATAAAGGATATAGGGGACGAGGGTCACCTGCGATCCGGTGTCCTGTAGAGCAGGTAATGGGATGTCATCTAGTACAATGGACAGGAACGGCCTCTGTTCGATGAAAGTCTTGCACCAGGTGGCTGGGCCATGTTGATCTAGTCCTGAGGTTTGGCCCCGACCCCCAGGGACTGCCCGTTTAAAGGACAGCGCCTGGCGAGGTGACCGGTGCGATTACAGTTGCAGCAGATGGTCTCCCCAGTGGAGCTTTAGCGGTCGGTGGTTCTTCCTCTGTAGGCTGTAGCTTGCTTCCCTCGCATCCAGGGGACGTCATTCGGGCTGTCGGCAAGCTGGATCAGCGGCTGAAGCTTGGCTCTCTGTCTTGGTGCTGGCTGCTGGTTCTTTTGTAACTGCATAGCGTCCATTAACTTGAAGATGTTTTTGTTCATCTCCTGCATCTCAGCACGTATCTCAGCCCGTAGGGAATCATATTTGTCAGGCTGAGTAGATTGTATATTGTGCGTGGCTGCAATCACGGGTACTGGTTTTGGAGTAGCCTGCACCTCACCGTCGCATCACCGTTTCATTGCAGCTTCATGGGTCTCTACCGACTTTAACCCTTTGATGGCCATTTCTTTTAAGGTGTTAAAATCAGCATCGGGATTGCTTAATGACCACCTGCACACATTTTTACTGTCCTCAGGGGATGGCAGGCCCGGGTGAACTGTTCAATGAGGAGTTTGTTCTCATCTCGTGCAATTGCAAGGCTGACATGTATGAGGGCGTGCAGTGCTCTTTCCAGGAGCCAGGCATAAGCTCTGATGTCATCTCCCGGCCTCTGGTAGCAGTGATGAAAGCGCATACGGATATCAGCCTCATTACACTCCTGAAAGGTAACTCTCAGTTTATCAAATATTGCAGGGGCTGATCTGCGTTCAGCAACAGACCAGGACACACTTTCTTTTTCTGCTGCACCAGATAACTGTCCAAGCACCACCGTTGCACGTTGTTGGCCGGTCATAGCATACATGTCCGGGACGCCTTCAATCTTCCTTTTGAACTCATCTAGTATATCAGGGTGGCCATCATACTGGGGCAACCACTTGGCCCCCGGGATGTATGGGAATGACATGGGCATTATCGGGGCAACGGTGCCCAAAGCACCGGAGGTACTGGCAGTGCTACCGGAGGCAGCCATCGAGGGTCCGGGATATTTCTGTGGATCAGCATATGCCGCCTTGTCCTCGCTGGAGGAGGCCGACATGTTGGAGGCCCCCCTAGTTAATTACAGCCTGCTACTGAAGGGTTAGACAGATCAGGAGTGTCCGGACCGCAGCGCTCGGGAATGCTCGGCTGAGCCGGGGGCGGGGTTTCAGTTTCGCGCTCTACTGCTGGCATGCCCCTTTTCTTCACGCTCTTCGTCGCAGTAATGGCGGCGGAAATTTAACAGTCACACTTTACAGTCAATAAACAGCACACAGTACCCGGTAATACCGGGCAGGGGATCCTGTTCGTGACGCCAGAAAGAGGCGTGTTGCGCCCCAGGGCAAGAGGTACTCGGGGGTCAGGCGGCAGTGGTTTAACTCTGTGTCACGGGGAATGGTGGCCGCACCTGAGCCCGTGTCCTGAGGAGTGGTGCTCTTGAAAAGGGGTTATTTACAGGGACTATATACAAGGTTTGCTGTGACGCCACCTGCTGTGTCTGTTGAAGGGCCACCAGCGCCGCTACAGTCCTCCGGAGGCCGGTGGGATTGTGGCAGTGATGGTATGGTCCCCGCAGGCAGGACCGGGACCTCCAGGGCAGCTTAGTGAGGTGGGCAGGTTGTAGCAGAGCTGAGGCGGTGGATGAGAGTAGGGAAAGTCTATTGAGGGCACGGTGAGGGAAAGGAAAGGATTCACGCACACAATTGAAGTCTCTTTACCTTTTTACTGGTGGAATTCAGGTAAATAGTCCAAAGCACTGACTGGTGACCGGGCTGCACAGTGGGCTCCCACAGCAAGACCTCCTTCCCTTTGTATTCAGTGAAGCACAGTCTATTGAATCCTGACTTGCCTTCACTCTCTTCTCCTGTCTGTGTCTCCTTCCATCCTGTGCGGTCTCCAGGACAGCCTTCTCTAATTCTGCAGTGGCCACTGCTCCTGGCTCCCTTTCCTTGACTCTCTCAGGAGACCGGGTAGCTGTAGCTTCCTCGGTGCCAAGGGGTTTCTTGTGGGACTCCACTAGTGCGGATCCCCAATATCTGGCTTATCTCTCTCTCTCTCTGAAACTAACTCACGGCTGGAGCTACCTGTTCCTTGCTTCTGCTTCTCCTCTAAACTCCTCGCCTTCAGTCCCACTTAGGCTGGTGAGACGCTGAAAGGCTACTTCTTGGTTACTGGCTCAGGCCTACACGTGGCACCGATCACCAGAGCTTCCCTGCAGGTCTTCTAGCGTCTGCACACACTCTGACTAGCTCCTCCCCAGCACTATATATAGGGGATCCTGCCTAAGCACAGCAGCTTGGGCTCCCCCTACTGTGCCGGGGTGAAAGGTGTTGTTCGTAGTAGTACCTGCTGTGGAAACCCAGCTGTGCAGTAGAGAGATATGTTGTTACCTGCGTTGGCAGGGTGCCACACATACATACCAGAATAGGGTCATACAATATATATCAGGAGGGTCCCAGGATAGGGAACAGATATACCATATAGGACCCAGAATCGAGGGCATATAAACTAGGATGGTAGAAATATATACCTGGATGATGTCATACAATATATACCAGGATTGTCACAGAATAGGGAACATATATACCAGGTGGGGGGCACATGACGCGCCCTCACCAGGGCTGTGGGGTATTCGGCTCTTGGGCTCTCTCTCAGTCTGGGAATTCACGGGTGGCCATCCCTAGGCCGTGGCCCTGGGGCTCAACTGAAAATGGGGAATATTTACAGGGGATTATTTACAATTTGTCTTGTCGTGACGCCACCTGCTGAGTCTGGTGCCACAGTCCTCCGGTGGTTGGTGGTATTGCAGCTTGGATGGAATAGTCCACGCAGGTAGGACTGGACCACTGGGGCAGTATGCTGTAATAAAACAGTTTGTATTTGAAAGGATGCAGCAGAGTCAAAGCTTCACTTCACAGGGTAACTTTACTTGAACTCGTTCTTTCAGCTTACAGTTCAACAGTTCATTAGATGGTATATTGGCGGATGCTTTCGGGCTGCAATTGGGATTCTGGCTTGAGATGGAACCCTCCTTCAAGTTCCTTTCTTTTCGTTCTATTCTGTTCCTGTGTGAAGCCTAATTGTCGAGCGCACTGGGATGGGGGTACTCGGTAACGGACCGCGTCGCTGCGGTGGATGTCACGGAGGTCCTGATCCGGACCGTGTCCCGGGCCCTAGCATGTAATAAAGGGGTATTTACAGGGGATAATGTCAGTCGTGATGCCACCCACGGTGTGTGGTCAGTATGGGGGACCACCGCTGCTGCAGAACCTTTGGGGATGATGTTAGGCAGCTTAGATGGTGCTGCTCTCCGTAGGTAGAAGCAAGGTCCCCGGGGCAGTGGTTGTTATAGTCTATTGTGGATGTAATAGTAGAGGAGGATAGTGGAGACGGGTTAAGGATCACACACTCACGTTTTGTAGTTTCCAAGGATTTACTGCGATGTTGCAGGTTATAGTCCACGGAGTCTGTATTGGGGCCGGGTTTCTCCCACCCTGTCCGAGTCATCAGCTTCCTCGTGCTGCGCTGTGTGTGTCCTTGCTGCTGCTTCTAGCTTAGCTGCTGGCACTGTCTCACTCTCTCTCTCTCCTTCTGCTAGTACCACTTGGCTAGGCAACTTGAGTCTTCTGTGTTGCACTGACCCCGCCATGTTGCTTTGCTCTGGTACTGTGGTGGTCTAGAGACTCCTCTACTCCTGGATTCACTGTGCTGTGTGTGTCAGTCACAGTGTCGGAACCGGTGTCCATTCTGTGCGCTCTTCTGGGGCGCGTGATGGTGGCACTCAAGCTCCCAGATGTGTTTCTCTGTCTTTCTAGTTCTCCTCTCCTCAGACCCTGGCTAGGCCTGGAATCGTGAGCAGACTGTAGAGAAGCTTGGCACAGCTTCTTTGACACTACAGCCTCTCTCCTCTTCACAGTACTGAACTGTACTGAACTAACTCTGCTTCCTCGTGAGCCAGAGTATATAAAAGAGCAGGTTGTGCTCCCCCTCGTGGCCCAGAGGTGCTAGTGTAAGTCAGTGTGTTGTGGGGAGGGAACCCGTGTGATGTTACTGTGGCACATTAACCCCTGGGGTGCCACATTCCCCCTTAGTTAAATACAGTACTCCGGGACTGTGGAAAAACAAGTAAACAAACAATTAATACAGTTAATATTTACAGAGACTTAAAAGTAAAAAGTACAAAAATCACTAAAGTTTGAAAAAGAGTCCAAAAAGTCAAAAAACAGTCTTTCCGGGGGTTTTGTCTATTGCCTCCGGGCTGATGAATATATACAAGATAGTTCTTACCACAACTAGTCCGTGGTATATATGGTCCATTAGTAAATAAGAAAAGTTCACAGTTCATACAGGATAGTCTCTGTAGGTACTGGGCTTTTTAACGTTGCAATAACTATGTACATTTGTCCACGGGCGTTTCTGCTTAGGAGGCCTGGATTCGCTACACCACCCCCAGGCACTTTCTTTCCCTAACTTAATGTGCATGGGGGTCAATCCAGCTCCTCCACCATCTTGAACACGGTCTACCGGGTTCAATTTATACAAACATATTTACATTACACATTTAATTTCACCTTTTTACTTTTTGTACATAGCCGGTAACTGACCTTGGGTACTACGCTCTGATCTGCGTAATGTTGGTGGACTGATAGTGTGAGTCGACGTGTACCTACTTGGGGTGCGTGGTACTATGCCAAGTGAGGATCTGACTGCAGGACTGGCAAGTTCACTAGAACCAGGAATTGGTTCTTCCTCTTCGGATTCTACTTCCAGTTCTTCAAGTCTTAAGTCTTCTTCTGGTAATGCGGGTTCTGGTAACACGGGTTTCTGGTCACACGGGTTTTGGTGTTGGTTCCACCATTGAAGGGAATGCAATCATTGGTACTATAACGGCTCCGTGGTAATTTGGCCATGTTTCAGGGAAATCTCCTAATACCATGTGGAATACTTCATCTTCTTTCTTTTCTTTCTCTTGGATAGGCTGGACCTGTACGGGTTCTGATACTTCAGGTGTCTTCAGGGTTTCAGGACACAATTTGAGTTGATCTCGGGATACGATTGCTGAAGTTCTTCCTTCATCTTTACTTATCAAACAGGTTTTTACATTGTCCAGGTTAGATGGTAAGACTGTGTATGGGACGGCTTCCCACTGATTATCCAGTTTGTTTGAGCGTCTCTTTCTCTTGAGAACTTGGTGACCTGATTGTAAGGCATTGCATGAGCATGTTTGTTAAAGGTCTTCTCTTGTCTTGCTCTAGCTTGCTGTAGGTTCCTTTCTACACATTCTTGTACTTGTGTGACGACCATCCGCTGTGAGGCTGAGTTGCTGGTAAGGCAGCACCCCGAGAAACCCGAGACCCTTAACCCCTATACAGGGATCTGGAATTACAGCGGAGCCCAGTGGGTAGCTGCCTATTATGAGCAACAGAGCAGGAAGGTCGCCAGGGGTAAAATCAAGACACGAAAAACGAAGTCAGAAGTCTGAGTCAAAACCGAGAGGGCAGCGAAGGTACAAAATCATCAGGAAGTAGCAGAGTCAAAAATCCAGGCAAGGGTCAAGGGCAAAAACCAAGAGGGCAGCTGAGGTACAAAATCGATAGGCAAAAGCAGAGTCAGAAATCCAGGCAAGGTCAGAGACAAAACTAAACACACACTATCACTGGGGAACCAAAACTATATCTGGCGGCCTGCAAGACAGGCTCCAATGTATTTGAAGGGCGCGGTTACCTCCCATAGGCTGGAGCTCACAGCCTGATGATCTCATCCGGACCGCCCCTAGAACCAGGCCAGATGGTGATGCACGACTGGCTCCACCCACCCCACTTCTGACAGAAGAACGAAGGTTGCGCCTAACAGACACCTCTGCACGGCCCGCTCCTCTGCGACCAACACCACCCAAAGGAGAAACCGGCGGCGCTCAGCGACAGAGGCTGACGTCGCAGGAGCAGGTCCATATGAGGACAAGGCCCTCCTATCACCGGCGCCATCAGCCGAAGGAATCCGGCTCCTCCCAGCGCCGAGGCAGGAACACCAGCCACCGAGTCCAATGGCGATGTGACATGTTGATACTGTTTCTGACGTTTAGTATTCCAATCTGATTCTTCTACTTCTGTATCTGGTTTTACAACTCCCATTTCTAGATTAATTGATAGCTTAAAGGGTCTTGCACGCATAAGGTTGGCTGGAGTGCAGTTTGTAGAACTCACTGTAACATGGTTGTATAAGTCTACCAAGTCGGGTAATTTATCTGGCCACTGGTTGAAAGAAATAATTCGTTAGTTCTTCCTTTGTTCATCTGCGTCTTCAGAACCAAAAGCGGGTTTTATTCAGGTAGGAAATAACACAGAGATATACGGCAAAAGCAGTAACAGGCAGGTTTCAGAATGACAGGCACGGGAGCCACAGGTGTCACACTCAGGATGGATTCAGAATAATGGCTCTCCGTCTCATGGACGGGGGTTTCTTTATACCAATTTTTCCCATAGAAAGACATTGGTACCATGATTCTCTATGGAAAAATGGTTACATCATCCTGTCATAAGTGATCCATTCATGTTACTTACAACATATATTGACATGAAAAAAGCACATTAATTTCATTACTAACTATATACTACACTTAAATTTATCCACACAAATTATAATAGCCTTTTTGGGGCCAAGCACAAATCACAACTTATTGACATTAATTAGCTCTGTTCTTGATTATAAGAAACGTCATATTAGCCTTGAGGGATACACCACACCGTAAATATCGAGAAATACTTGAGAAAAGGAGTAAATAGCGAATTGGTTAACTATTATCTTGATGAACTTTTGATATATGCTCGGACCAAACCTAATTAGCTCCATGCCTGTTTTTCTTCAAGAGCTAGTTTCCTTTTATTACCTGAGACCTACAAAAGAGAAATTCAATAGTTATATTTTTTTCAAGCTTACACTAAAACTTTTACACAAGACAACATGGCTGACAGAGGCCTTGGTACCCATGGCCTCCGTCTAACAAATCCCTCTGTTGTACTTATGGTAATTTGATAATTTACCCTGAAGTACAAATTGGCATATGAGTCTAGTCCTAATTCTCATATATGGTATTGAGGGACTGCATAATTTCGTACACTCCCTGGTCAGTAGGAGTGTTGGGAGGGACTGAAGGTACCCTTGTAAGAAGGGCCCTAACAATAGGTGTACAACCTACAAGTGAGCATGGTCTGGGAGTAGGTACCCTACCCGCGCCAGGTCTCCGGTATGGTCTGATAAAAGTGGTACTATGTGTTATTACACGGGCCTGAAAGTTATTTAGTTCCTCAACATGAGCCAGATTCTTTTTTGAAAAACTTTTAAACTTTTAGGTTATTACCTATTAAACACATATAGGAAAAAACAAACAAAGTAGCAAAAAAATCTACAGTAAATATCACCAACGTAAGAGTTCTTAAGTATTAATGAGTCCCGTTACAATCTTTCAAAAAAAGAAAAAATTCAAAAATTTTCTTTGTTCCATAGCTCCTAAGGTCCTATTCACAGTTCAGGTGTGGGCAAATAGTCCTAAAAAGAAGCAAAAAACACAACAAAACAAAAAAATCATCACAGAAGTGAAAAAACCTAAAGTGTCCGAGTCCCAAGTCCCATAACAGTCTCTGAGTCCTTTGATCCTTTGATCGATCTTGTTCTGTTCCCTCGGAGCTTTCACGGTCTTCCCCCTCGATCACACTGTCCGGGTCCCACTGGATGGTGTGAGATGTCATCTCCAGGAAAACAGGCGGATTCATGGATCCCGATCCAATAGGGGACCTGAAAAATAAAATAAAAGCGCAGTATCAGTTCTCACTAGGATTCTCAACTGTCAGTATAACAAGCTTACATTGATCAATATGAACCATTTTAACACCTTTGTCTCTTGGCTTGCTAATCCTTAGCACTCCCAAAACAGTTGGGCCTATCACTTGTGTGATAACAAATGGGCCTTTGTAATTGGAATCCCACGGTCCTTTTTTTCCTAAGATTCTTAACCATGAGCTAAGCTCCCACAACAAATTTGGACTCATATAATTTTTCTGTAGGTTATATGCAACTTTTAGCCATCTGAAAGGCAGCGTACTGCTGGAGATGCCGAATCTGTTGCTGGATCTGTTCAAGCCACTGATCTCTCTGTACTACAGCTTGCTGCGGGCTGGACAGCACAATGTCACTAGGCAACAAGACAGGCATCTGTCTTCCTGTCATCAGCTCAAAAAAAGAAATTCCTGTTGACTTTGAGGCTACAGCTCTTATTGCCACGCACGTGGGACATGATTTGTCTCACTAAGTGAGGTCCATTGTCACTTTCAATTAATTTTGGGAAGCCCCAGTGTGAAAAAACATCTTTCCACAAGAAGAGGCCGTTGTTTGTGGCAGGCAGGGCCTCAACCCATTTTGAGAAAACATCAATAATGACCAAGGCATACCTGAATCCTCCCTTTGCTGGAGGGAATGGACCAATGAAGTCAATTTGAATCGACTGCCATGGATCATCAGCCACTTTGGGGATACCACATTTTTCCTTTGCACTAGCTGTAAGAGCGCTTCTGGTCCAGGATAAGCGAAGACTGAATGATTAAATTTAATCAGAGACTTAATCATTATAGTTGGGATATATGGTAACAATTTGTCATCAACCCTTTTGTAATACAGATATTCTCCTTTATCAATGGGTATTGATTCAAGGGAGTTAAATAAAGATGCATCTCCTTGCTCTCTCTATGCCTTTAAGAGGTTGTGGAACTGAGATGCATAAGGGAGGGGCTCCTCCCGGGGTTTTCGTGTGACAGCAGAGATAGTAGCCTGTGGATATCTGTCAACGCCCATCAGGGCGGCTTCTTTGGCTGCGGAATCTACATATGCATTGCCAACGATGTGGGAGTCAGATGTGAGCTTTTGATGTCCTTTGATTTTACAGAAGGACCATAAATTTGGAAATTCTTTGCCTTTAAGCAGTGTTTTTAAGGTTACATGGGGGGTCTGCAGAATCAGGGTGAAAGGCCAATTATGTGACGGACCTGCAGCATGGTCCAGTGCACGGCAAGTAAATGCTTCATACAAGGTGTAAAACCTTTTTCAACGGGGGACAATAATCGGGAGTAATAAGCCAAAGCATATAATTGACTTAAGACTTCAGGGCCCTCTTTTGGCCACTTCTATAGCAGCACAGATGAGATCGCTACATCACCTGCATGTGCTTGCAGATAATAAGGCTGGGATGGGTCTGCGTTAATTAGAGATGTTGCTCCTGCAAGTGCATGTTTTAAATTTTCAAAAGCCTGCAGGGCGTCTCCCTCTATTGTGATCGTGGTAAACTCATTTTCATTACCTTTTAGGAGATCGTACAAAGGTTTAGCAAGGCAAGCAAAATTTTCAATTAATTCTCTGGAAAAATTCACAAGACCTAGAAACTTTCTGAGTTCTGTGATATTGATTTGGCACAGGTACAGCATGAATGAATGTCCCTTCTTTTGAAACTGACACATTCAAACATTTAACCTCTGGTTGCATTCAGCTGTACTCTGTCCCGACTCACATTTAATATTGAGTTGCACAATGCATCACAAATATTGAACTAAATCTCTTTGTGTTCAGTTTCATCAACAATTTGAGTCCATAAATTTTAAATCAAGAAATCATTGACATATTGCAGGACTTTGTCTCCGTATCCCAGGGGTTCCAATACCTGTGCCAACACCTGATAGAAATAAATTGGACAAGAATAAAACCTATGGGGCAGGCGTGTGAACAGGTATTGGACATTTTCAAAGCTAAATGCAAAACGGAGAGCCGACTCAGGTGTAATGGGCACGCAGAAAAAGCTATTTGCAATATTCAAACAAGACAAAAAAAAACTGACATTCACTCCTCAGCTGTGACATCACTTCAGGAATTGAAGCCACGAGATGTGCTGCTGAGGGGGTGTATTTGTTTACAAGTCTTAAATCCATGACCATGCGATAGCTACCATCCTCTTTTTTTACAGGCAGGATTGGGCTATTGCACGGGGAGTTGCCTCGTACAATCACGCCCTGTTATTCCAATTCACTGACAGCAATCCTTATGTAAGGAATTGCTTCCTCAGGAATACGGTATTGGCGCTGAAAGGGTGGTAGACGGTCGCTGTCAATCTTAATTAAAATTTGCATCAGTCCGCAATCTGTACGTTTTAAAACCCATAAATGAGGAAAAAATTGCACTAATTCATATTTCAAAGCAGTGTCTGCAACATTTATCTCAGGCATGTCATCATCATCAACTGAGCACAAACTAGCAACGGTTAATTTATGACTGTGACATTTTCAACTCTGTAGCATCCATAATAACTGAACAAACAGTAGCTCCTTTGTCACAAAACCTTGTTACACAAATCAACAATGATACCCAAATTGACAATGATACCCATGGCTAACAACACATTTGACCCATTAATAAAAAACTTTAATTGCGGATTGATCCAAAGTTCACACCGAATGCCTCTGCATTTCGATGTCCCCGTGTCCTGAAATCTCAGGTTTACTGGACAACTCCTCCTCGCCTGTATACAGGAGTCCTCAAATCCCACTAAAGTTGTGGTGTCTGGCAGCCCAGGGGGAGCTGCAATTTGTGTCCTGTTACTGAAACAGAGGCTCCTGTATCAATTAAAAAATCTTCCCAATTTTTGGTACCCTCTATCCTCCCTCTGACATAAGGTCGTCCATCTCGGCCTAGGGATAATTGTGCCAAGAGGTACAGGGGAACAGGGGGGGTTCAATGCATCAATCAGTACCGGCAGTAGGAGGCCTAAAAAAAAATCCACCAACCTCACCAGAGGCAATTCTACGGCCCATTGCTGTCACCTCCGAGCCGGACAGATCGCTTGAAAGAGCCATTTCATCGTCCCCCCAGCTCCTGAATCAGTATTATTAGATCTTAAGGGTGGGAGGAATTCTTCCCGGAGGAGGGTGAGCTCTCCTCACAGCATGGATCTGTCTGCTGGGATGGACAAGGGTCGCATAATTGGGTGACGGGGCAAAAGGCTCCCGAAAAAACAGGGTTAACTATCTGAGGACCATTGTACTGCTGGCACGGTTTGGGGCCGTTAACCGCTGGCTGTCCAGGGGTCTTAACAGCAGGATCCTCATACGGATCTTGGGACATTGTAGAGGTAGGCTGCTGCTGCACCTGTGGATCATCCCTGGGAGCTAAATGGGAACACTGACATCTAAGATACCCTGATTGCCCACAAGGATAACATACAAGAGAAACCCATGGAGTTCCGAGGGGCTTCTGCCGACTCGGACCAGCCCGCTTTCGGCAGTTGATCATAACCCCAGGAAGTCCTGGTCTCCTGTCCACAGCAGATGCCATTCGGGCAGGGTGATATGCAAAAACATTTGTATTATCGCCCTTAGTCTAGGATGGCATTTTCCCTAACAATGGTTATCAATGCCCTAATTTTGTCCTCCACAAATTTAGCATTATGTAAAATCCCTAACTTGCAAAACCTTTCCAAGTATTCTCTACAATCTGTTCCATCAGATCATAATCATCTTTCTGATCTATTCTATCAAAAAATACTTACCAAACGTTACACACCAGGCAGCCCATCTTCTAATTCTAAGATAATTTCCTTTCCTGATTCTAAAGGATTCTAACAACCATGGATGGATTTTCTTCCTCCCTTCTGTTTGCCTGCAGCCGCTGTATCTCATACCCCTCCTTTGTGATACTACTACTCCTGTCATTGTATCAGTAGCTGCTGTGTTCTCTCCATACACTGCTCCACTGCCCCTCCCTGTGTAACCACATTAACGTACTGTCTTTGAAGCTGTCTTTCACTAGCCTGATCTGAGCTATAACTAACTTACACAAAGCCGCTATTCGGCTGCCCTTTCTGCTAATAATTTCTTCTTATCAAGATGTCTACTTTCTTCTGTGAACCACTGCATACAATTTAACCAAGTGGTTCAGCATTAACCCCTTCTAGCTATGGGGTTTCAGCGTGCCTGTCAGTCTGCTCCCTCAGCCATTAAATAGTGGTGGGAGCACAAGGACATTTATAAACTGCTTTTAGTATCAACTAATGCAATTACAGGCAAAAGTTAGATACTCACACCTCCGTAATGGAAGACACGTGCCGGCTTTGGTCAATCAAAAGAGGTCCAGCCGTATGTTCAGCCTCACACGTTACGTTGCCACACGTCTCCTTCTCCGTCTTTATCACCCTCGGCGTTAATCATGTCCTTGCATAACTCAGGTAGAGGCACTTTAGTCTTAGTTACTCAGGGTAGACAGGAGCGCAAACGAGAGATTCTCAGCGGCTGATTTCCTTAATGCGATTTCACGTGATGCATCACGCTTTTTAGCAAAAAAGGCAAAAACAAAAGAGAAAAAAGTCCATTCCTCACCCTCTCACCCCTTTGGTTCACAGCTTTACTTGCAGGAATCTTCTAGGTTCTTCAGAAAGGATATAGGGTCTTCTCTCCCCCTTTCGACCGGGCTGGCTCGCCATTTGAAAGAAATAATTCGTTAGTTCTTCCTTTGTTCGATAAACTCCATAGACTGCGTCTTCAGAACCAAAAGCGGGTTTTATTCGGGTAGGAAATAACACAGAGATATACGGCAAAAGCAGTAACAGGCAGGTTTCAGAATGACAGGCACGGGAGCCACAGGTGTCACACTCAGGATGGATTCAGAATAATGGCTCTCCGTCTCATGGACGGGGGTTTCTTTATACCAATTTTTCCCATAGAAAGACATTGGTACCATGATTCTCTATGAAAAAATGGTTACATCATCCTTTCATAAGTGATCCATTCATGTTACTTACAACATATATTGACATGAAAAAAGCACATTAATTTCATTACTAACTATATACTACACTTAAATTTATCCACACAAATTATCTTATAATAGCCTTTTTGGGGCCAAGCACAAATCACAACTTATTGACATTAATTACCGTATATACTCGTGTATAAGCCGACCCGTGTATAAGCCGACCCCCTACTTTTGCCTCAAAAATCTGGAAAAACCTATTGACTCGTGTATAAGCCGAGGGTGGACCCCAGCACAGTTATACAGCCCCCAGCAGTGTGGTATACAGGCCCCCCAGTGGTAGTATACAGCAGCCCCAGTGGTAGTATACAGATTCCCCAGCAGCCCCAGTGGTAGTATACAGATTCCCCAGCAGCCCCAGTGGTAGTATACAGGAGCCCCAGCAGCCCCAGTGGTAGTATACAGATTCCCCAGCAGCCCCAGTGGTAGTATACAGGAGCCCAGCAGCCCCAGTGGTAGTATACAGCAGCCCCAGTGGTAGTATACAGGAGCCCCAGCAGCCCCAGTGGTAGTATACAGGAGCCCCAGCAGCCCCAGTGGTAGTATACAGGAGCCCCAGCAGCCCCAGTGGTAGTATACAGGAGCCCCAGCAGCCCCAGTGGTAGTATACAGGAGCCCCAGCAGCCCCAGTGGTAGTATACAGGAGCCCCAGCAGCCCCAGTGGTAGTATACAGCAGCCCCAGTGGTATACAGCAGGCCCCCAGGGGTACATATAGCAGCCCCCAGGGGGTACCCAGCAGCCCCCTGGGGGTACCAACAGCCCCCAGGGGGGACCAACAGCCCCCAGGGGGGACCAACAGCCCCCAGGGGGGACCAACAGCCCCCAGGGGGTACCCAGCAGCCCCCTGGGGGTACCAGCAGCCCCCTGGGGGTACCAACAGCCCCCAGGGGGTACCCAGCAGCCCCCAGGGGGTACCCAGCAGCCCCCTGGGGGTACCAACAGCCCCCTGGGGGTACCAACAGCCCCCAGGGGGGACCAACAGCCCCCAGGGGGTACCCAGCAGCCCCCTGGGGGTACCAGCAGCCCCCTGGGGGTACCAACAGCCCCCAGGGGGTACCCAGCAGCCCCCAGGGGGTACCCAGCAGCCCCCTGGGGGTACCAACAGCCCCCTGGGGGTACCAACAGCCCCCAGGGGGGACCAACAGCCCCCAGGGGGTACCCAGCAGCCCCCTGGGGGTACCAACAGCCCCCTGGGGGTACCAACAGCCCCCAGGGGGTACCCAGCAGCCCCCTGGGGGTACCAACAGCCCCCAAAAGCTGGCACTGTCCCCCCTTGTAAGGCCTCCCCCTCCCGCTACTTATACATTACCATCCCGGTGTTCTGATCGGCGCCGCTCCTCGGTGCTGCGTCGCCGTCTTCATCCTCCCGCGCTGGCTGCATCCGGGTTCTCCAGCGGTCGCGCGATGACGTCATATCGCTGCGACCGCCGGAGAACCCGGATGGATGCAGCGAGCGCAGACGGGAGGATGAAGACGGCGACGCAGCACCGAGGAGCGGCGCCGATCAGAACACCGGGATGGTAATGTATAAGCACCGGGGGGGGCCCTTACAAGGGGGGACAGTGCCAGCTTTTGGGGGGGCCATATGCACTGCTTCCCCCTGCGCTGATTGACAGGGGGAAGCAGTGCATATATAATGAGCGGCCCCACGTGACGGGGCCGCTCATACAGCAGCCCCCCCCCGCCTCCTCCAGCCTCCACAGCCCCCACCACACAGTCCCCACCACACGGGTCTACCGTATAGACCCGTGTATAAGCCGAGGGGGGGACTTTTCAGCCCAAATTTTGGGCTGAAAAACTCGGCTTATACACGAGTATATACGGTAGCTCTGTTCTTGATTATAAGAAACATCATATTAGCCTTGAGGGATACACCACACCGTAAATATCGAGAAATACTTGAGAAAAAGGAGTAAATAGTGAATTGGTTAACTATTATCTTGATGAACTTTTGATATATGCTCGGACCAAACCTAATTAGCTCCATGCCTGTTTTTCTACCAGAACTAGTTTCCTTTTATTACCTGAGACCTACAACAGAGAAATTCAATAGTTATATTTTTTTCAAGCTTACACTAATACTTTTACACAAGACAACATGGCTGACAGAGGCCTTGGTACCCATGGCCTCCGTCTAACATTGGTTTCTTTCTGATTCTGGTAAGGTCTTCAACAGTTCAATTACAATATGGTTCATCTTCTCACATAAGCCATTTGTTTGGGGATGGTACGTTGTTGTGTGGATCTTCTTACAACCGTACATATTGCAGAATTCCTTGAATAATTCTGATTCGAAAGCTGGACCTTGGTCTGCAAGGACTTGTTCTGGGTAACCATGCGGTCTACAGAAATGCGTCTGGAATGCTTTTGCTGCTGTTTTTGCTGTTAAGTTTTTAACGGGTACCACCACTAAGAAGCGTGTGTAATGGTCCACGATGGTTAAGGCATAGACATAGCCTGACCGGCTTGGTGACAACTGGATATGGTCGCTGCTTGGTTATTATGGACAGGAGTGGAGCTTTCTGTGGATCTTTCCTTCTGAGGTTGCATGCGGCACATACTCTACACCAAAGTTCAATGCACCTTCTCATGCCAACCCAATAGAATCTCTCTCTCAGGAGTGCTTCCAGTTTCTTCCATCTGAAATGACCTGCACCGTCATGGTAGGCTTTTAAGACCATTCTGATGTCTAGCTTGGGTACAATTATCTGCCAGACCAGTTCATATGTTTTGGGATTGGTATGCCTTCTGCAGAGCTTCCCTCGATACAGGAACAACTTGCCTCTTTCTTTCCAGAGCTGTATAGTCTCAGCTGGGGCATTCTGGTTAGGGTATGCACCTTGTTGTGTAAGCAGTTCTTTCACTAGCTTCACAGCTGGATTAGAATCTGGGGTATCAGCCCATCCATGGTGTCTTAACGGGTTAAGATTTACTTTTTGCTCTCGTTGGTAGACGCCGGGTTGATGCTTTTTTTCCGTTGAACGATGAAAGGCCGGTTGTTCGATCTCTTCCAACTCTTCCGGTTCCTCTTCCACGTCTTTCAGGTGTGGCATCCGTGATAAGGCATCTGCATTCCCGTTCTTATGACCTGCCCGATATTTGATGACAAAGTTGTAATTAGATAGCCGGGCTATCCATCGCTGCTCCAGAGCTCCTAATTTTGCTGTATCCAGGTGAGTCAACGGGTTATTATTCGTGTAGATGGTGAATTCTGCAGCTGCTAAGTAGTGCTTGAAATGTTCAGTTACAGCCCAAACTACTGCCAGTAGTTCTAACTTGAAGGAGCTGTAGTTCTCTGGATTTCTTTCTGTAGGCCGGAGCTTCTACTTGCAAAGGCAATAACTCTCTCTTTGCCTCCTTGCTTTTGTGACAATACTGCTCCCAGTCTCACGGTGCTGGCATCCGTGTATAGAATGAACGGTTGATGGTAATCTGGATATGCCAGGATCTCTTCTCCCGTTAGTGCACATTTCAGCTTGTTGAAGAAGTCTTCCTTCTCTTCACTCCACTGGAAAGGAGGATTACGGGTTGCTGACTTTCTTGACTGTCCTACCAGGATGTCTTGCAGGGGAGCTGCTAGCTTCGAGAATCCTCTGATAAATCTTCTATAGTAGCCTACCAGGGCCAGGAATTGCCTCACTTCTTTCACGTTCGTAGGTCTTGGCCAATCCCTTATCACTGTGACTTTATCAGGATCCGGTGCTACTCCCTCTGAACTCACGACATGTCCCAGGTACTGTACCTTTGGTTTGAGAAGGTGACATTTGGATGGCTTGATTTTCATGCCATATTTAGAAAAAGCTTCGAACACTTCTGCCAGGTCTTGTAGATGTTGCTCAAACGTCTTGGAGTAGACTATGACGTCATCTAGGTACAGGAAAACAGTTTCAAAGTTCTTGTGTCCTAGGCAGCTCTCCATCAGGCGTTGGAAGGTCCCAGGTGCATTGCAGAGTCCGAACGGCATACAATTGAACTCACAGAGGCAGTGGCGTAACTAGAGTCCAAAGGGCCCCGGTGCGAAATTTGGACCTGGGCCCCCCCCTTCCCCCGTGTGCCCACATTGGTCAGATGTACGTGCCCAATGTAACATTCTAAATCCTATAAAGACTCATGAATTGACCCCTCTCTCCTTCATTATGTATTAATGCCCCTCATCCTGCTATATATGGTCCTCATCCTGGGAGATATAACCTTATCCTTGTATATATGGTCCTCCTACAGGGACGCATATCCATGTAAAGCAGGTGCAGGGGTCGGCAGGCGCCAGGCCCCTGTACTGCTAGGCCCAGTCGCAGTTGTGAACCCTGCAACCGCGGTTGTTACGCCACTAGGTATCCCCATCATCCCCTTGCACCCCCAATAAGGTATCCCCATAACATAGAGACAAACACACAAACTCAGGGACACACACACAGAAGGACACACACAGGGACACACACACACAGGGACACTTCTTACCGGTCCACCAGCGCTGCTCTCAGCCTGTAGGTGTACCGATGCTGCCAATGCATGGAACATGGCACCATACTCCTCTCCCTGCTTCAGATGCCGTAAGTGTACGGTGCCGCTGTCCTGGCCAATCACAAACCATGAGCCGCCTGGTCAGCCAATCACAGGCCATAAGGTGATGTCATGCGCCGACCGGCCTGTGATTGGCCGCCGGGCCTGTGATTGGCCAGGACAGTGGCAGGGGACAGGGAGAGAATGGTGCAGGACTTTATGCATCCGGCGGCTGTGATCAGCTCCCTGGGGACATGGATATGCGTCCTCAGGGACGCACATCCATGTAAAGCAGGTGCAGCCAGGGATCAGCGGGCCTGGTCGCACCTGCGTCCGTGGTTGTTACGCCACTGATCCTCACCCATCTCTTGTAGACTGTGAGGCCTCACGGGTAGGGTCCTCTCCCCTCACTCACGATATCCTCACCCATCTCTTGTAGACGGTGAGTCCTTGTGGGCAGGGTCTTCTCTCCTGTAACTGTGTGTACCTTGTATTGTTCTTGTAATTGTCTATGTATGCCCCTTGTGACATGTATATCACCATGGAATAAATGGCGCAATAATAATTAATAATAATAATCTCATCATCATGCCCCATTGTTATTTGAGACATTAGTGCCCCCAATTTCCTCAGAACTGGACACTCATATTGCAGCTCTTCCCTATGCAGAACAAGCAGACAGTGCTGCAATACCAGTCTCAGTCCATGGTCCAGGGAGGCACTGTTTTCATGGAAAATTGAAAAATTATTATTATATATAAATTATAATAGGAAATTACCCCAGTTATATTTTATAGATCAGCAATTTTCATGTGAGAGGAAAGTTCCTACCTGCCAGACAGGCTGTGGTATCGACCCAGGTGAGGAGCTGTCCAGCACTTGGCTCTCCCAGGTCGTTGGAGTGCCAGGAAAGACTACAGCTGAGTGAGAAGTGAGAGAATGGAAGGCAAGGTGTGGCTCCATGCCACCTGGGATAGTGCCAGCCTGCTGTGACCCTGGTACTGAGGTCCACTCATGTGACCTGCAGGCTGCACTTTGTATCAGCTAAGACATGAACCTGCTGGAAAGTGTTCACTGCCAGCACCTGCATCCTCCAGCCCATGATTAGGTTACATGCCCCTCTCCAGCCTGCACAGCCTGCTCCTGGTCGCCCTCCTCCTGCTCTCTCACTTGGCTCTGTACCTCCTCACTGTTCACAGGTCCCGGTTCCCAGGCAGATCCTGCAGACGTTTGTGACTGTGACCCGCATGCTGCTATCTGGGGAGGCGGCAGATGCTGCAGAGGACATCCGGAGAGAGGGCACAGTCCTGGCATCAGACTATGAGATGTTGGAGGTACAGACGCCGGCTGCTGTGTCCTGCTTGTGACGAGGTCCTATGACCTCATCACAGTGCAGCAGCCGTGGGAGATTTAAAGCTGCAGAGCCCGACAATTCTCCGGCGCCTGTGATCAGCTGCCAGAGACCGGCCGGGCAGAGCGGCCGCTCAGGGACGCACATCTATGTACAGATGGCGCAGCGGTCGCAGGGGTTGGCGGCTCCGGGCCCCCTGTGCCTCCGGGCCCCCTGTGCCTCCGGGCCCGGTCTCACTTGCGACCCCTGCGACCGCGGATGGTACGCCACTGCACAGAGGCCCATCGGCATAGTAAATGCTGTCTTCTCCTTGTCGGCCTCGGCCACAGGAACCTGCCAGTACCCACTAGTCAGATCAAGGGTGGAAAAGTAGTGAGCAGATTTTAATGCAGCTAATGACTCCTCAATCCTAGGTAATGAGTATGCGTCCTTATGTGTGATGCGATTAATCTGCCGGTAATCTACGCACATTCTCATGGTCCCGTCCTTTTTAACTAACACTAGAGGTGCTGCCCAGGGGCTACAACTGTCTCTTATTACCCCTGCAGATTTCATTTCTTTGAGCATGTCCTTGGTGGTTTGGTAGTGAGCGGGTGGTAATGGTCTATACCTCTCTTCTATAGGTTGATGGTTACCTGTGGGTATAGTGTGCTCTGCCCCTTTAATTTGTCCAAAGTCTAACAGGTGTTTACTGAATATTTGCTCATATTCCTTCACTACCCGGTATACTCCATGCTTGTGACGGGGAGATGTAGAACTGGTACCTACATGTAACTTTTGGCACCAATCCTCCAGTTTCTCTCCTGAGCCTTTGTCATCCGCCTGTCTTGACGGGTTCAAGGGCTCGACGTCTGTGATGTTGTTGTTATCAACCGTGTACAACTTAGCCAAGGTAGCATACTTTGCTAATGTGATCTCATCATCTCTGCAGTTCAATATGCGTAATGGCACTCTTCCCCTGTGTACCTCAACAACTCCTCTAGCTGTGAGCATGGTAGGTCTACTGTCTGAGTACACGGGTTCTACCAGGGCCTGATAGTCTCGACCTTTAATGCCTATTGCGGCTCTACACCAGACCAACATTTCAGTTTTGGGAGGTATTACAATGGGTATTGGATCACTTACTCGTACACTGCCGATCTCACCTCCGGAGATTTCTACCTGCTGCTTCAACATCAGGGCTTTGATCTCTTTGTGCAGAAGCCTCTGTTGTCCGGTTCCGGCAGTCTCGGCGATTTGCTGCAAAACACTAAGGCTGTGTTCACACTGGGCGTTTTTGGGCTGTTTTTGCTCATCAGTTTTTGTAGCCAAAACCAGGAGTAGAGCAATCAGAGGAAAAGTCTAATAGAAACACGTCACCACTTCTGGATTTAATCACCCACTGCTGGTTTTGGCTACAAAAACTGTTGAGCAAAAACAGCCCAAAAACGCCCAGTGTGAACACAGCCTTAACACTTTGGAAAAACATTTCTCAATTACATTCAGTCCTAGCAGCATCACTGGTTCACGATCTCGCCGGTTAACATCTATGATTATAACACCCTGGTTCTGCAATTCTACCTTCCCAATCTGAATACTCATTTCTCTAAACCCAACCTGTGGTATTAACTGTCCATTACTAGCCCATATGTCCATGTTAAAGTCAGTTGGTGCACTAGTAATGTCTGAATCAGCCCAGTACCTTTTATACAAAACATGGGGGATTGATGTTACCTGGGACCCGGTATCAAGCAAGGCACTAAAGGGAATGCCATCCAACACGATAGGGATCATCGGCTGTCCTCCCACGAATCTGTCAAACCAGGCTGAGGGACCTTGAGCGTTCATTCCTGGGGAGTGACCCGCCTGCCCAGGGAATCGTTGTTTAAAGGACACTCTCGGACAAGGTGACCTGGTTTCTGGCAACGGCGGCAAATGGGCTGTCCATCCGGTTGATAGCGATCGCTGGGACGTCCTCTTGCTGCTGGGTATCTTCTGGGCCTCATCCACGGGACATCCTCTCTGCTGGTCACCAACTGGATCTTGGGTGCAGGCTTGGACTCTCGTAGCTCCTTGATGACTTTAGCCATAGAGATCACGGTGTCTGTCAGGGCATCTAGCTTTTGATTGAGGGCGGCATTAGAAATTAGTTCCCAGTTTCAGCAGCAGTTGCTGACATGGCAGAGGTTGCTGGTGCTGCTGGTTGCTGAGGTGCTGCTGCAGTGTCCGGTACAGATGTTAATTCCCGGGGCTCTTCTAGCTGCTGCAGACGGATAGCTCTGTCCTTCAACTCAGCAAATGTCATGTCAGGGTTCTGCAGAAGTATCATGCTCAGCTGTCATCTGTGGGACGGGGATAGGAGGCCCTCTATAAATTGGTCAAGTAGCATTTTATCAGCTCCCGGAGCTAAAGCAGGTTCTGCCAGTTTTAGAGCTTTGAGTGCTTCCTTCAGATTCAAGGCAAAGTCTCTGGCACTCTATTTAGGCTTCTGGTGGCATGCAAAGAACCTCATCTTAGCCCGGGTATCAGCAGTGGATTAAAACGTTGCTTTCAGTCCAGCTACTAGATGCTCTACAGTGTCCTTATCTGTGTCCAGCCAGGACGCAACCTCCCATCGTGCATTGTCCGTTAACTGTGCCATAATCATTCCTACACGCTGGGCTTCAGTGAGGGGGTACATCACATAATATTCTTTTATCTTTAGCATAAAGTCAGTAAGTGTATTTGGCTCACCGGAGTATTGGGGCAGCCACATTGCCCCTGGAGTATACGGCATCAGGAGCGGCATGATAGGTGCTGTTCCTTGCACCGCCGGGTGCTATCGCTGGGCCCGGCCCTGCAGCTCCATCAGCTACTCCGTAACGTTCGCCCTCCGCAGTGCACCAGGGATCTTCTCCCCGCCGGATGTTGTCAGCACCAAGGGAGGAGGCTGAATTCGTGTCAATGCAAGGTACAGTCCCCTTTCTTTCCCGCGCGCCGCGCGCAGTAAAATGGCGGATTTCCAAAAATACAGTTCGGATGGTGCAGTTCAAAAACAGTTTTCACGTTAATCACGGCACACAATACCCGTTTTAACGGGCACGGTAGATCCTGTTCGTGACGCCAGGTTTGTGTCAAGCCCACTGGGACGGGGGTACTCGGTAACGGACCGCGTCGCTGCGGGGGATGTCACGGAGGTCCTGTCCCGGACCGTGTCCCAGGCCCTGGCATGTAATAAAGGGGTATTTACAGGGGATAATGTCAGTCGTGACGCCACCCACGGTGTGTGGTCAGTATGGGGGACCACCGCTGCTGCAGAACCTCTGGGGATGATGTTAGGCAGCTTAGATGGTACTGCTCTCCGTAGGTAGAAGCAAGGTCCCCGGGGCAGTGGTTGTTATAGTCTATTGTGGATGTAATAGTAGGGGAGGATAGTGAAGACGGGTTAAGGAACACACACTCACATTTTGTAGTTTCCAAAGCTTTACTGCGATGTTGTTGCAGGTTATAGTCCACGGCGACTGTATTGGGGCCGGGTTTCTCCCACCCTGTCCAGGTCATCAGCTTCCTCGTGCTGCGCTGTGTGTGTCCTTGCTGCTGCTTCTAGCTTAGCTGCTGGCACTGTCTCACTCTCTCTCTCTCCTTCTGCTGAAACCACTTGGCTAGGCAACTTGAGTCTTCTGTGTTGCACTGACCCCGCCGTGTTGCTTTGCTCTGGTACTGTGGTGGTCTAGAGACTCCAATACTCCTGGATTCACTGTGCTGTGTGTGTCAGTCACAGTGTCGGATCCGGTGTCCATTCTGTGTGCTCTTCTGTCACAGGTGCGGGCTCCGGTACCTGAGTTTCTTCCTATGGGGCAAACTCTACTCACTTCCCCACTGAAGTCCACTCTGCCAATCCTGAGCTTCCTTGCTTTCCTTTCTCTTGTTTGAGATCTGTGCTCTCTCAGGACCTTTCAGTCGAGATGGCCCTCTTGGTTCCTGCAGGCTGTCTCCTGCTCCTTCTACCTCCTCCACACTACTCTGACTCCTCACTCTGAGCTCTCCGGTTTCCTCTAGAGGTCGCTAAGACCCTCCCTGGGTTCCTCCTACCACTATCCCTAGTGTGTGAGTGCAGCTCTAGGGCTCCATCTTGTGACTCCAATTGCAGTGGAGTACTACACCACTTTTCTGGGTGCAGTACCCCTTTTGTGGCACCTATGTAGTGGGGCGCCACACTCCCCCCTGGTTAAGCATCCAAGCAGGGCAGGATACCTCTTGTATGTCACTTGCTCGCCGCGATATAAGTCACGTTGGGGGTGTCCTTGTCTTAGAAAAGATTCAACATTCCTCCGGGTGAAAAAGACATCATCTAGTAGTCCTGGTTCTCTTATAAAGCCCCATCCCTCTCTGTGGTACACTGATACGACCATACCCAGTTTATGCAGTTCCATATGTAATGGGGGCTGTGCACGGGCTTCGTCTCTAAGTCTTTCGGTGGTGCGTTCTCTCTGATACCACTCTTCCTTTTCTCTATGCCTGACTACCGGGCTCCTCTCTTCTGGGACTGACCGGGTGCTTGGCAGGGGTTGGTATGGTGGTGGTGATGGGCTATGTCTATGGCTTTTAGGGATTGCGCACACACATACCTCCGCAGTGCTTGCAATGGCGGGGGTCCTTGGCGGTGCTGTTGCCAGGTCGTCCACCAGGCCGCTTCTGGGGTGCTTGTTCCCGAGGCTCCAGCCGGTTCCTCGTAGTCGTCGTCATCATCGTTGCGCTCTTCAGGCTCCTCGTAGAGCTCCTCTACATCGACATCTAGCAGGATCCGCTCTGGTGCAGACACGAATGCAGTCTCCAGCCGGGGACTACTGCTGACTTCGGGAGGTGATGGTGCTGGTGTTGGTATCAGGGGCTCCGTCTGCGTCCCCACATCTCGGGTCTCTGCGGGCGTGGAAGGGAGGCTATGTACGGCTCCATGGCTCTGACGGTGACTTCTGCTTCCCGCATCTCGCGGGCCGTCCTTCTTGCTGACAAGTCGTACGTCCTCTCCGCACTCCATCTCCGGCACACCCATGCTATGGTCTGCTCCAACTCCTGCCGGAGCCAGGTGTAGGCTTCCCGCCAGTAGTCTGCATCCCCCTCTAGCGTGAGTAGGGACACAGCTCCTGGATCACCTCGCTCGGCGCGGGCCTGCTCCTCCAGCTCGCGGACAACATCTCTCCATCGGGGTGCTGCCATGCTGCCAGGTATGTAGAAGTCCAATGGCGTCTGTCCTTCTCTTCCGGTTTGTACAGCGATGAGCGGGCATTCCCCTATAACTTCCACTCTTTTTCGCGCCTTTGTCCAGGCCCTCCTTCTTCTAGGGGCTGGGGCACTCCCCCGGACCAGCACATGGTCTTTACTCCATGGCGTCGGCGCCATCTTGGGTCCCCACGCCGCAATGGCGGGAATCCATCTTTGGCGCCCAGCAATGGCAGAAAAAGTCAATAAAAATAAATTTTAAGTCCAAATCAAAGCACACAGTACCCAGTGGTATCGGGCACGATATCCTGTTTGTGACGCCAGAAGTTGACGCGCCCTCACCCTGTGGGGTACTCGGCTCTCGGGCTCTCTCTCTGTCTGGTGATTCATGGGTGGCCATCCCGAGGCCGTGGCCCTGGGGGTCAACTGAAAATGGGGAATATTTACAGGGGATTATTTACAATTTGTCTTGTCGTGACGCCACCTGCTGAGTCTGGTGATGTTCACCAGCGCCGCCACAGTCCTCTGGTGGTCGGTGGTATTGCGGCTGGGATGGAATAGTCCACGCAGGCAGGACTGGACCACCGGGGCATTATGCTGTAATAAAACAGTTTGTATTTGAAAGGATGCAGCAGAGTCAAAGCTTCACTACACCAGGTAACTTTACTTAAACTCGTTCTTTCAGCTTACAGTTCAACAGTTCATTAGATGATATATTGGCGAATGCTTTTGGGCTGTAATTGGGATTCTGGCTTGAGATGGAACCCTCCTTCAAGTTCCTTTCTTTTCCTTCTATTCTGTTCCCGTGTGAAGCCTAATCTCTTGTAGATGATCTGGCCTCCTGCTGTTACTTGTTCTGTCTCCTCTCCCTTTTGTACCCGTCGGATTAACCTTCTAGTGAATGCCGCAGTGACAGCTGCGGTTCTGGCTTCCCTCTTGTGGGACCTTGGGAGTCAGGGCTGTATTTGTAATATCCCTGTCTTGCGGATTTTCTGTGAGACTTGAAGTACTCACAGGTGCAGGCTCCGGTACCCGAGTTTCTTCCTATGGGGCAAACTCTACTCACTTCCCCACTCAAGTCCACTCTGCCAATCCTGAGCTTCCTTGCTTTCCTTTCTCTTGTTTGGGATCTGTGCTCTTTCAGGACCTCTCAGCCGAGATGGCCCTCTTGGTTCCTGCAGGCTGTCTCCTGCTCCTTCTACCTTCTCCTCACTACTCTGACTCCTCACTCTGAGCTCTCCGGTTCCCTCTAGAGGTCGCTAAGACCCTCCCTGGGTTCCTCCCACCACTATCCCTAGTGTGTGAGTGCAGCTCTAGGGATCCATCTTGTGACCATTGTCCCAATTGCAGTGGAGTACTACACCACTTTGCTGGGTACAGTACCCCTTTTGTGGCACCTACGAAGTGGGGCGCCACACATATATACCTGGATGTGAGAACTACTGTATATATCAGGTTGGGGGATATATACAGTATGTGTACCAGGATGGGCCAAGGATGGGGACATATACAGTATATCTGGATGGAGGACATATATACCAGGATGGGGACAGAAATAACAGGATAAGAACATATATACTAGCATGGGCCCAGGACGGGGACACATTTACCAGAATGATTGACAGATATACCTGGGTGGTCCCAGGATGGGGGACTTATATATCAGGATGGTTCCAGAATGAGGGGCATATATACAAGGATGGTCCCAGCATGTGGGGCATATAAACCAGAATGCGGGACATATATACTTGGGTGGGCCCTGTATGTGGGACATATAAGATATACCAGGATGGGAGAAATATATGCCAAGATAGGGGAGATATTTACCAGGATGGATCCAGGATGAGGACATATACACCAGGAAAGAAAACATATATACCAGTATGGAGCCCAGGATGATTCCATTTCTACTCAGCTTTCCCTGCATCTTCTGTTCCCTCCTGTGATCTTGCTACAGTATATATTACCGTATATACTCGTGTATAAGCCGAGTTTTTCAGCCCAAAAATTGGGCTGAAAAGTCCCCCCCTCGGCTAATACACGGGTCAATACGGTATGCTGTGGGAGGGGAGCTGTGACCGGGGGCTGGAGGAGGCAGGAGGGGGCCGCGGTGACCGCAGGCGGTCACGTGGGGCCGCCTCATTAGTGCAATGAATATGCACGGCATGCCCCCGTCCATCAGCGGCGGGGGGATGCCGTGCATATTGCACTACACAGCCCCCTCTCCTTAATATGCGTCCCGCAGTAGTAATAAACAGCCCCCCCCCCTCCTTATCATGTCCCCCCCGGCTGCGGCAGCTGTGAAAATAACAAACAGTTTATACATCACCTTCCGACGCAGCTCTCCGCTCCTCCGGTCCTCAGCATCTCCGCTCGCCGGCTTCTTCTTCCTTGATGTGCCGGCTTGTGACCGCGCGCAGGAAATGATGTCATCTCCTGCGCCCGGTCACATGACACCGGCACAACAAGGAAGAAGAAGCTGGCGAGCGGAGATGCTGAGGACCGGAGGAGCGGAGAGCTGCGTCGGAAGGTGATGTATAAACTGTTTGTTATTTTCACAGCTGCCGCAGCCGGGGGGGACATGATAAGGAGGGGGGGGCTGTTTATTACTACTGCGGGACGCATATTAAGGAGGGGGGGCTGTGTACTACCACTGGGGCTGCTGGATACTACACTGGGGCTGTATATACCTCTGGGGCTGCTGGATACTACACTGGGGCTGTATATACCTCTGGGGCTGCTGTATACTACCACTGGGCTGTATATACCTGTGGGGCTGCTGTATACTACACTGGGGCTGTATATACCTCTGGGGCTGCTGTATACTACCACTGGGGCTGTATATACCTGTGGGGCTGCTGTATACTACACTGGGGCTGTATATACCTCTGGGGCTGCTGTATACTACCACTGGGGCTGTATATACCTGTGGGGCTGCTGTATACTACACTGGGGCTGTATATACCTCTGGGGCTGCTTATACTACCACTGGGGCTGTATATACCTGTGGGGCTGCTGTATACTACACTGGGGCTGTATATACCTCTGGGGCTACTGTATACTACCACTGGGGCTGTATATACCTGTGGGGCTGCTGTATACTACACTGGGGCTGTATATACCTCTGGGGCTGCTGTATACTACCACTGGGGCTGTATATACCTCTGGGGCTGCTGTATACTACACTGGGGCTGTATATACCTCTGGGGCTGCTGTATACTACCACTGGGGCTGTATATACCTCTGGGGCTGCTGTATACTACCACTGGGGCTGTATATACCTGTGGGGCTGCTGTATACTACCACTGGGGCTGTATATACCTGTGGGGCTGCTGTATACTACCACTGGGGCTGTATATACCTCTGGGGCTGCTGTATACTACCACTGGGGCTGTATACTACCTCTGGGGCTGCTGTATACTACCACTGGGGCTGCTGTATACTACCTCTAGGGCTGCTGTATACTACACTGGGGCTGTATATACCTCTGGGGCTGCTGTATACTACCACTTGGGCTGTATATACCTCTGGGGCTGCTGTATACTACCACTGGGGCTGTATATACCTGTGGGGCTGCTGTATACTACCACTGGGGCTGTATATACCTGTGGGGCTGCTGTATACTACCACTGGGGCTGTATATACCTCTGGGGCTGCTGTATACTACCACTGGGGCTGTATACTACCTCTGGGGATGCTATATACTACCACTGGGGCTATATACTACCTCTGGGGATGCTGTATACTACCACTGGGGCTGTATATACCTCTGGGGCTGCTGTATACTAACTACTGGAGCTGCTGCTGTATATACCACTGGGGCTGCTGCTGTATACTACCACTGGGGAGGCTGCTGTATACTACCATTGGGGGGCCTGTATACCACACTGCTGGGGGCTGTATACCTGTGCTGGAGTCCACCCTCGGCTTATACACGAGTCAATAGGTTTTCCCAGGTTTTGGGGGCAAAAGTAGGGGGGTCGGCTTATACACGGGTCGGCTTATACACGAGTATATACGGTACTCTGGAATGCTTGTAATTCCTCACTCCAACCACTCTTCCCACTCTATTTTATGACCTTTGTTTACTCTGCATATTATTATCCTGCATCTGGTCTCAGCTTTGATTATAGCTGTTCAAGATGAGTCCAGGCACCCACCTCCCTCAGAGTCACACCTGATTGCATTTGTACATGGATAAATTCTGAGCCACAAGTCAGCCGGCTTCACATTGCGGGTCTGATCCAATCCGTGGCTGTCAGGGTGAACCTGACAGCCCCGGATCAGCACACAGAACCGGAGAACTAATATGAGTCAGGACCGCGGCTCGCGGAGAGCTAGCCACGGTCCTGAAACAACAGCGGCGTGCAGCCGCAGGTGTCTGGTTCCTGGATCCTCCCGGACCGGGGCAATCCAGCCCCATAGGCTCCCATTTAAGGGAGCACCGGATTACCCCGGATCAGGGAGGATCCGGGGGAATCTGGGAGAATCCGGGAGTAGGCAATTAGGGGAGATTTTTCTCCTCTCGGACACAAAAACATAGCAAGCAACGTTTTTGTGTCCTTGAGAGAAATCTGAATTCTCCCAGATTGTCCCGGAGAGATGGAAACCGGATGATAGCTGCCATCCGGCTCCATCCGGCCCCATAGGATACTATGGGGCCAAAATCCGGTCCGGGGCTGTCAGGTCCACCCTGACAGCCATGGATCGGATCAGACCCGCAATGTGAAGCCGGCCTAAGGCCACGTTGCACACGTTGAGTATTTGATGAGTTTTTTACCTCAGGATTTGTAGCCAAAACTAGGAGTGGATGATTAAATACAGAAGTGGTGCAGGTGTTTCTATTAGACTTTTCCTCTGATTGTTCCACTCCTGGTTTTGTCTTCAAATCCTGAGGTAAAAAACTCATCAAATCCTCACTGTGTGCACGAGGCCTTAGGTGGAGATGGCTCATGCATCAATAAATGCGTAAAATGAATGAATCATGCATCAATAAGTGTGTATTGCAATGAATTAGATCAGAATTTGAGCAGAAGTGACCTGAAGGTAACTCATTCACTGTACACAATGTTTCTGTATTTTGTCACTTCACTTCTTACTAACTCCTCTAATCCGTCCACCTAGTCATGAACTAGTCATTTCTCCCTCTTTCCTCCCTACTCATCTCACCTTGTCCTCTGAACTGTTCATCCACATAAAATTTGTCTCAGACACACATGGTTGCCTCATGTCCTCTTCTGCTCCCACTTAGGCGGCCATCACACGCTACGATATCGCTAGCGATATTGTAAGCGATCACGTGCACGCGCGATCGCTTACAATATCGCCCACATCGCTGGTGAGATGTCACACAGACAGACTCACCAGCGATGTGGATCCGCGATCTCGCTGGTTACTATGGTACACATCAGGTTACTAGGCGCCGCGCGTCGCTTAGTAACCCGACGTGTACCATAGTTACCATCTCCCAGCATAGACTCTGCCGCTGGGAGATCGTTCATCGTGGTGTTATACACCACGATGAGGCATATCGCGAAATCGCTAATCGCAAGATCTGAGGTCCGGAGCTCAGATCTCGATTTTGCGATTTGAACAGTTCTCGCTCGTCGTATCTTGCCGTCACACGCAGAGACATCGTTCAAGCGATGTTTCATCAGGCGCGTTCAAGCGATATCTTTCAAGATATCGTAGCGTGTGACGGCCGCCTTACTAACACTTTCTCTGCTTCTCCTCATAGCTGGTGATATCTTCCTAAATCCTGGCCCTCCTCACCACATGCCCACAGTCATTTCTAAACCCCATCCATGATCTATCACAAACTTTTGCAACCTGAGTAACCTTATACCCATTCAACAGGAGCCCTATGGAATGCACATTCTGTCTGCAACAAACTTTCATACATCCATGTCCTTTTCATCACAGAAACCTGGCTCACCTCCTCTGACACAGCCTCTCCAGCTGTTATGATGGTTTCCATCTCTCTCACCTCCCCAACCCAGCAGCAAGCATGGTGGAGTAGTTGGTTTTCTCCTGTCTGATAAATGCTCCTTAACCTCAATTCCTCTACCATTCTTCATTACTCTCCCCTTTTTTGAGGTGCACTTTGTTTGCCTCCAACCTCCAATAGGCTGTTATTTACCACCTTCTGGGCCATCCACTACCTTTCTCGACCACTTCACCACCTTGCTACTTCATTTTCTTTCCGCTGACATCCCCAACATCATCATTTGTGATTTCAACATCCCCCATTGACACTTCTCACTCAGCTGTCTCTAAACTTTTAACACTCCCTTCCTCCTTCGGCCATGATCAATGGTGCTCCGCAGCCACTAACAAAGACATCTGCACGCTGGACCTCATCTTCACCTGCCTCTGTTAAATGTATTATTGATTTATTAGTCAACGTATTTCAGGGCTCCCAGGCCCCTTCCTCAGGACAGATCAATATCATATTGCCATGTTTCAGGGCCTTTCAGGGAGTCCTGAAATGTGTTGACTAATAAATAAATATTATATTCACCCTTTGATGTCTCGTGGAATACGGCAGCGCTGTTTTTAACCCTTCATCCTCCCTTCTTTAATTTTCTGAGATAATGACCTTTGGGATTTCATTGGCTGTAAGCCATAATCATCAACATTTTCATAAATAAACACTTCAAATAGATCACTCTGTAACGACTATATAATATATGTGTTTCATTTTATGTATTGAATTACTGAAATAAATTCACTTTTTGATGATATTCTAATTCATTGAGATGCACCTGGGCTACAATATTCCTCTGTCACTGATACAGTTGGTATGATGATCAGAGTGCAACAGTCATTTCATTGCTGGATGAACTGTGATCATTGTCATTAACATTTAATTAATTAAACATTTAATCAATTAATTTAACATTTAATCATTGTCATTTCTTTGCTGGATGTTCAGTGATCATCTCATTAATGGTGAGTACAGTTTTGGGCACCAGCGCTGCAGCTGACAATGAGACTACTGCTGCACTCTGATCACTTTATGTACCAGTGAGCAGTATCCAAAGCTGGCGGAGAGGAGAGAAGAGTGGGGGAAGTTTTTAGATTCTTCAACTGCTTTTTTACGTATCTTTTCCTGGGAAAGCTGAATGGTAAGCTCTCTATGGAAGGGATAACATTAACAGCAACTGAAAAACCAAATAACGTAGGCCGGCTTCACACTACAGCTGGGATCTGACCCGTGGATGTCCGCTTGAGGCAGACAGCCGCGGACTGGATCAGCACACAGAAGTGGAGGGCTAATTTGCCCTCCGGTCCGGTGTGCAGCTGCACGAACCTGCCGCTGATAGGTCAGGACGGCGGTTTGAGGGGAGCTAGCCGCGGTCCTGACCTATCAGCGGCGGCAGCTGCATGCGGCTGTAGCGCCCCAGGGCATAGGGTACTCGGGTATCAGGCGGCAGTGAGGGGGTTAACTTTGTCACGGGGAATGGTGGCCGCACCTGATCCCGTATCCTGGGGGCGATGCTCTTGAAAAAGGGTATTTACATGGATTATGTACAAGTTAGTCATGACGCCACCTGCAGTACCTGGTGAGAGATCACCAGCGCCGCTACAGTCCTCCGGAGGTCGGTGGGATTGCGGCAGTGATGGTATATTCCTCCGCAGGCATTACTGGGACCTCCGGGGCAGCGTAGTAAGAGTGAGCAGGTTGTAGTGGAGCTGAGTCAGTGAGGGAGAGTAGGAACAGTCTATAGAAGGGCACGATGAGTGAGAGGAAAGGATGCATGCACACAGAGGAAGTCTCTTTTACCTTTTTACTGATGTTAATTAGGTAAAATGGTCCAGGGAACTGACGGGTGACCGGGCTGCACAGTGGGCTCCCACAGCAAGTGGGTATAAGGCCTCCTTTCCTTGTGTAGCTGCTGAAGCACAGTCTGCTATAGACTGACTTGCCTCCACTATCTTCCTTTTTGCCTGTCACTTTCTCCTCCTGTGCGGGATAACCTTCTCTGGACACTGCAGCGACCTACGGTTCCTGGCTCCCTCTCCGTTGACCCTATTAGGAGACCGAGTAGCTGAAGCTTCCACGGTGCAACAGGGTTTTCTGTGGGCCTGTAGTTTCCCCACCGATGCGGATCCCCAATATCCGGCTTTCATTGGAACGAACTCTCGACTTGAGCTACTAGTTCCTTGCTTCTATTCTCTCTTTGGGCTCCCTGCCTTCAGTCCCACTTAGGATGGTGGGACGCTGAAGGGCCACTCAGGGTCACTGGCTTAGGCCTATACGCAGCACCGAACACCAGGACTTCCCTGCAGCTCTTCTAGCGTCTGCACACACTCTGACTAGCTCCTCCCCAGCAGCAGTATATATAGGGGATCTTGCCTAAGGGCAGCAAGTTGAGCTCCCCCTACTGTGCCGAGGTGGAAGGTGTTGTTCGTAGTAAGTACCTGCTGTGGAAACCCAGCTGTGCAGTAGAGAGATCTGTGGTTACCTGCGTGAGCAGGGCGCCACACGGCTGCACACCGGACTGGAGGGCAATAAGCCCTCCAGTTCTGTGTGCTGATCCGGTCCGGGGCTGTCTCGCTCAAGTGGACAGCCACGGATTGGATCCCAGCTGTAGTGTGAAGCCGGCCATAGGGTAAGCTTTTAGAAGTGGGGTGGATAGCACACTTTCCTCCCCAATGGAGGACTTTGAGTTTCAAATTTAGCGCTGTAAGTGAGGCGCGAAGGTCATTGGTCGGTGTGTGCTGGCACCAACCAATGAGAATAGCGCCTCACTTCCCATGGAGATACATGGAGGACTTTTTCAAATTTACCGCTGTAAGTGAGGCGCGATTGGTCAGTGTGTGCTGGCGCCGACCAATGAGAATAGCGCCTCTCTTCCCATTGAGATACATGGAGGACTTTGAGTTTCAAATTTACCGCTGTAAGTGAGGTGCGAAGCTCATTGGTCGCTGTGTGCTGGCGCCGACCAATGAGCATAGAGAGAGAAAAAAACGTACGTTTTTAAACTTTTCTCTCATATACATACAGCTTGTTAGCATTTTTACATCATTGGTAGTAGCTGAGTGCTGCAGAGAATTTTTTTTATATATATACATATATGTATATATAAAAAGAGAAAATGGAACAGCACAATAATATACTCATCCGCGGTGCAAGTCCTGTGTATTAGTGTCCAAACCAATTCAAATAAATCAAGGAAAACAGGCAGCACTCCAGTTCAGGTGAATAAAGGGTCTGTTTTTTATTCAGCGCCCATGTGGCACGACGTTTCGGTGCACTAGGCACCTTTCTCAAGTACAGAGTGCAGGCATACACAGTGGGTTTATATAGCTCACAAATTTACATAATTAACATTAATTCATTAAGACAATAACGATAAAACATCCATAAAATCATTATTGATTTGTGTACAAATAAACTGACATATACATATATAAAGTGCAATCATATAGGTGCTATTAGTGCATATAAAAGTGCTACGTTGCTGTAATAAAAGACTTCAATCCCTTAATAAGGTGCAGATTTGATCACAAGTGCACCTGTGTGAAGATAAGAACATTAGCATTAGTATAACATATGGGACTCACATACACAGTAACGTTGTACAAGCAGAGCTGCCTCCATTAGCCTCCATTTCCTCATTGTGACATGTGATTCCAGCTCTGTACCTCATTGGCCAAGATCGCCGCCCTCTACTATTGGATATGGCCGTGCATGCTCAGTATAACCTGTTCCATCCAGGCTTCACACTGAGCATGCTCAGAACCACCGAAGCCTCATACGCCATTTTGGAAGTGGGTAAACATTGCCCACACAGCGGTGTATCTGTTTTCTTTATAGGGAAACGATATATATCTCATAATAATAGGTTTATAACCTTTATTCCTTTCCCCAGGTATCATTATTAGACTATATATTAGAGTATATCCCAAATTTGATGACTTTATACAGTTCAATTAGTTATATATACATCCCATAGTAATAATTTTACCGCTGTGAGGATTTTCCCAGGCGTAGACTGTAGGTGGTCCTTTACATAGATTTTCCCACTGTCCAAGTTAATGCTGCAAGTTAATGCTGTAATAGATAAATATACATGTATAAAAAACTCATACATATGTAATATTAAATAAAAATTCTTTAATATAAAAAATGCACAATTCAGCTGATAGGATCGTAACCTAGGTTATTCTATAGGGGTTTTGTGGCCTGTAATTAATTTATATTGTATGGATTTTAAAGTCCACATTTAAGCCGCCTGGCCTTAATGTCTGCAGCTTATAAATCCATTCCATTTCTAATTTTTTTAAAACACTTACCCTATTGCCCCCTCGTCTGTTCTTTGGAACCTGGTCTATGATTCTAAACTTGAGATCATCCTCAGTATGTCCTGCATCCAAAAAATGTTTAGGAATCGGTAAGTTTTTTTGTTTTTGCCTTATGGAACTCTTGTGTAGTGCAAACCTAGTTTTAAAGCTGCACGTTGTTTCCCCCACGTACCACAGGCCACATGGGCACTGCAATTGATACACTACGAATTCACTATGACAAGTGAGATAGTGCCTGATTTTATATGTGACCTGGGTACGTGGATTGGTAAAACTAGAACCTTTTAGCATAGCTGTGCAATATACACAGCTCAAACAGGGAAAGCAACCCTTCCGACTCATACCAGAGAGGAATGTCTGTTTTTTTCCTTTCAGTGGTCCACAATCTGAGTGTACCAATCTGTCTTTTAAGCACTTACTTTTTCTATATGAGAATAACGGGGGGTTTTTGAATTCTTCTATTTCTGGCATTCCTTTTTGCAAAGTGGACCAGTGTCTACGAATAATATTCGCAACTTTATTACTACCTTCAGAGTAAGTCATTACCATAGGAACCCTATCTAGTTTCTTTTGTTTCTGTTTTGGGTAAAGAAGGGTATCCCTTTCAATCTCCTTTACCCTATTGCACTGTTTTTGTACAAGTGCCTTAGGGTAACCCCTATCTGTGAACTTTTTACACATTGTATTTAGATCCTGATCCAATTGGTCTTCCTCGCTCACTATTCTTCTCACCCTAGTAAACTGACTAAAGGGGATTGATTCCAATGTTTTCTTTGGATGGTTGCTGGTATAGAGCAGCATATTATTTTTATCCGTTTCTTTTGAATGTACTCTGGTAATTAAATGTCCATTATTTATATTTATATTAACATCCAAAAATTGGATTTCCTCTGTGGAGTACACCATTGTGAACTTAATATCCTCATTGACAGAGTTCACAAACTTGAAAAAATCCAACAGTTCTTCATATGAGCTCCCCCAAATAAAGAAAATATCGTCTATATATCTCATCCAACTTTTTACTGTCCTAAAGTGGTGAGATACATAGATATGATCCTCTTCTAGTCGGGACATGACCAAATTAGCATAAGCGGGGGCCATATTGGCCCCCATTGCGGTCCCCCGCTTCTGCTGGAAGAATTCATCCCCAAATAAAAAATAATTTTTTGTTAATACCAATTCTAATAATTGCAGTACAAAATGCTTTGAGTCTTCAGATAAGGTGGTGTCATCCAAAGATTTTTTTATACACAATAGACCGAACTCGTGTGCTATTGAAGTATAGAGAGATACCACATCAAAAGAAACCAGCATTTCTCCCACTTCTACCTTTAAATTTTTTATTTTGTTCAAAAAATCTGTTGTATCCCTAGTATATGATGATGTTTTAATAGCTAGAGGATTCAGTATTTTATCCAAAAATACCCCTATCCGGCTGAACACAGAGTCCGAGCCCGAGACGATAGGTCTCCCTGGGGGATCTATCAGAGATTTATGTATCTTTGGTAAAACATATATGGTAGGTGTGGTTGGCAAATTGACCAATAAGTATTCATATAAACTATCATCGATAATTTTCTTTGTTTTGGCATCATTCAAAATCTTTGATATGGTTCTATTTAGGTCAAATTTCGGATCATATGGTAATTTTACATATACTTCCGTATCTGATACCTGTTTTTTTAATTCGGCTATATATTTTTCTTTATCCATTACCACGATAGCGCCACCTTTGTCTGCACTCTTTATTTCTATTTTGTCATCTTTTGATAACTCATCTAGTGCTGCAATCTCTTCCTTTGTCAAATTAGGGTGTTTATAACTATTTGGGGATGTCTTTTTTAATTCTTCCAGATCCTTATTCACTGCATCCATAAATGCTGCTATATGTGGTGAATTACTAGGGGGTTGGAAATAACTCTTATTAAAGAGTCCTAATATTTTAGATTCAAATTCAAATGTTTGTTCTACTGCCTGCTCCTCTTCTTTTTTTGATCTCAACCAGTCTTTCAGCTTCAATCGCCTATAGAAATGATTGACATCAACTGTTAATTGGAACCAATCAATTTGTTTGGTTATACAGAAATTTAACCTTTGTTAAGTAAACTTAATTGGGTAGGTGTTAATACCTTTTGTGAGAGGTTAACCACTAACTCTGGTCTTTCTTCTGACGTTGAAGGGTTTTGTTCCTTAATTTTTTCTCTTTTTTGTTTCCTGTTTTGTCTTCTCCCCCCTCTCCTTGTCCGTCTGGTCTCGGCTTTATAGGATCTAAAATGTGAATCACAGTTAGTGCAAACAAGATTATGCAATTTGTTAGTACCAATAACCTTTTTACATGAAGTATTATTACAGTAATGACCTCTCCTCCTCCACATGTCGTTTTTATCACGTTGCCAGTTATATACATTCCCCAGTTCATAGTCCTCTTTATCTCTCCCCCATTTTTTTCGTTTATTCTCCTCAAGTTCAGTTCTTAGTTTTGAAACATGTGTATCCACAGTGTCTCTAAAAGTCCTCCATTCCTCTGTAGGTAAAGTACTTTTTAGTGTCCTCTCCAATGAAGCAATTCCTTCTTGCAAGGTTTGTAATTCTTCTTGCAGATATTCCATATTTACAAGTATGACATCAAAGGCATATTTGTTGGATACTTGGCAGAACTTGGCACAATATTTACGAGAATTCATCATCAAATTTGGTCTGATATTAGATCGCAGACCACGAGGTATTATTTTAGCCTTATAATATTCATTTAGGGTCAACAAGTGCAATTGAAGAGTCACTTCCCGTTTCAAATCATTTTCAAATTTCCTTTTGTGTTCAATAAGTGATGGTGTACACAAAAAATTGGCACCTCCTCCTCCTATGGCACCCAGGATACGCTCCTCCTCATCAGCTGGATATGAGTAAGCCACAGGCTCAACTACACTGTTTTCCATGGTTTAAACCACAACAAACAAAAAAAAAAAAAAAAAAAAATTATTTTGAAAGATCTTTCAAAAAAAAAAAAAAAAGTGCAAATTTCCCAAGAAACAATACAAAAAGAGAAAATGGAACAGCACAATAATATACTCATCCGCGGTGCAAGTCCTGTGTATTAGTGTCCAAACCAATTCAAATAAATCAAGGAAAACAGGCAGCACTCCAGTTCAGGTGAATAAAGGGTCTGTTTTTTATTCAGAGCCCATGTGGCACGACGTTTCGGTGCACTAGGCACCTTTCTCAAGTACAGAGTGCAGGCATACACAGTGGGTTTATATAGCTCACAAATTTACATAATTAACATTAATTCATTAAGAAACACTAATTGGAGAGAACTTTTCTTGAAGCGGTTTCCACTTCCACATAGCAGTTTCCCTTCAGGACTAGGCTTTGTACCATAATGACTCGCATTGTTACATTTATACACAGCCACAAAATGGAGCAATGTGTCCATGATTTCACTGCAACCAGAGATCTGTGACCAATATATCTGTGTGTGTGTAACGTGGCCTTAAGGCTGACATAACTTGTAAGTGTCAATAAATTAAAATATCATCAAAAAGATAATTTATTTCAGCAATTCAATACATAAAGCTTTATTATTATTATTATTATTATTATAAAGTGAAACACATATATTATATAGAGTCATTACAAGCAGAGTGATCTATTTCAAGTGTTTATTTCTGTAAATGTTGATGATTATGGCTTATAGCCAGTGAAAACACAAAAGTCATTATCTCAGAAAATTAGAATTATATAAGACCAACTGAAAAAATGATTTTTAACTCATAAATGTTGGTTTAATGAAACTTATGTACAGTAAATGCACTCAATACTTGATCAGGGCTCATTTTGCATGAATTACCTGCATCAATGCGGTGTGGCATGGAGGTGATCAGCCTATAGTACTACTGAGGTGTTATGGAAGCCCAGGTTGCTTTGATAGCAGCCTTCAGCTCGTCTACATTGTTGGGTCTGGTCTCTCATCTTCCTCTTGACAATACCCATAGATCAGAGGTCCCCAACTCCAGGCCTCAAGGGCCGCCAACAGTGCAGGTTTTTAGGATTTCCTTAATATTGCACAGGTGTTAATGTGATCATCTGTACAGGTAATGATTCCAACTCCTGTACAATACCAAGGAAATCCTGAAAACCTGCACTGTTGGTGGCCCTTGAGGCCTGGAGTTGGGGACCCCTGCCATAGATTCTCTATGGGGTTTAGGTTAGGGGAGGAGGTTACTGGCCAATCGAGCAACGTGATACTGTGGTCATTAAACCAGGAATTGGTGCTATTGACAGTGTGGACAGGTGCCAAGTCCTGCTGGAAATTGGAATCTCCCTGTCCAAAAAGCTTGTTGGCAGAGGGAAGCATGAAGTGCTCTAAAATTTCCTGGTAGACGTCAGCGCTGCCTTTGGTTTTGATAAAACACAGTGGACCTACACCAGCAGATGACATGGCTCCCCAAACCATCAGTGATTGAGGAAACTTCACACTAGACCTCAAGCAGCTTGGATTGTGTGTCTCTCCACTCTTCCTCCAGAGTCTGCAACCCTGATTTGCAATGACTTTTTGTGGCTTACCATCCTTGTGGAATGTGTCAATGACTGCCTTCTGGACATCTGTCAATCCCTATGATTATGAAGCTTACTGAACCAGGCTAAGGGGGCATTTTAAACACTTAGTAAGTCTTTGTGACCCACCCCAGGGTCGTGAGGTACCTGGTCCCGGGCATTGCAGTTCACAGGGGATGTCACGGGGTCTGTTGCCCGGTCTGGTGGCCCTGGTGGTTGCTGAAAAGGGATTTAAAGTCATTGGAAAATAAAAAATTATATGTGACGCCATCTACGGTTCCGGTAATGTTACCGGTGGTGCGGGACAGACCTCTGGGGTGATGGTGGAGCAGCAAGATGGTTACGCTGAAAATTAAGATGCCACACTCACGACCCTCGGTGGTGTGCCTGCCGTTCCTGTCTGGTCCATTCCTGTGCTCTCCTGTTTCCCTCAGTGCTCCCGCGCACAGAGCCTGAAGCCAGCTCCCACGGATCCTCTCTGTCTGAGCGACTCCTCTCCGAGTCCTCAGGAGCCTATACGGTGCCTTTTTCTGGATGCGTCGGGGGTTGGCCACAACTTCCTAAAGAGTCTCGGGCCTGCCTTTTGGCAGCTCGGGGGTGAACACCCGCACCGCTCTTGGAGCCGGTCCTCCGTTCCGGGACTGAACCCCTCCAGTCGGTAGTCATACCAGGTCCAGATTTGGGTGCACCGCAACACCTGGTGCCCCTAGGGTCTCTTTCTGCCCTGATAGCTTTTCCGCCGTTCAGCACTCCTGCCTCCCCAGTGGAATTTTGTGCTGACTGACCTCAATCTCCTCCCACCCACACACTTTTCTACCGTTTTTACTTCACCCATGGGACTGGGTCCTCCCTACAGCAGGTCCACCCATGGTCCCCTACCTACGGTGTGTGTGGATGTGTGTCATGAGGGACATTTATGCAGCATCCCAATTCCTCAGCCACAGGAATACTACACACTCTTTTATGGGTGCAGTACCCCTCCATGGCATCCCGACCAGTGGGGTGCCACATTTTCAGGTGTTTTGTGTTAATTATTGAAATTTTCTGAGAACCTGTGCTGCTCCTGTGACTGTTACAATGGCACAAGGTAATGTTTGTTGTGATTTTTTTATATTGATAACTACTTACCTTGTGTGTAATTTTGTGATTGAGCAGCCCACTCCGGGGATTTAATCAATGTTGTGTAACATCATACATATTTTGAGTTCCCCCCTCATGATTCCCCTGAGAAATTGGGTCCACCCACGGTCCCCTACCTAGGGTTTGTATGGATGTGTGTCATGAGGGACATTTATGCAGCATCCAAATTCCTCAGCCACAGGAATACTACACACTCTTTTATGGGTGCAGTACCCCTCCTTGGCATCCTGACCAGTGGGGCACCACCTTCCCTCTTGGTTAAACTCACTCGTCCGCAAGTGACCCGAACCGGTACAGCTTAAAATTTTTTCTTTCATTCTTATTAACACATAAACAGTAACCATACTCAGTGCTTTTCTTCCCTTACAGGAGGTACTTTTACTTATAACATTACCGGGTCAACGGGACAAAAAGAAAAATTCAAAAGCATGCAAACCCAGCCAAAACAGGGCTGGATTACAGTTCAGTCCTGGTGGTAGTGTCCTTTACTTCTGCTGTGTCTATATCACGACCGGGCCGCTGAAATACACACATCATAGAGTCCATGGCTTAACAGTTTCAGTCCATGCTCAACAACATAATAAAATTTTACACATCGTCCATCAAAGCAGTTGGCACACAAATATAACTATTTACAACCGGCTACTAATATTCTAGTCCACACATTTATAGACTCGCAGAGCATACCAGCCTCTGGGACCAAGGTGCCGCTCGTAATTAACTTTATCAAAACTGTACAGTTCTCTGTCAGGGTGTCCCTTGGGGAGGTGATCCTCCACATCTCTCCGGCTCACGAAAACCTCCTCGTACAGGCCTGGTTCCCGGATGAAACCCCACCCGTTGTCCAAATTAAAGGCTGTCACAGTACCTGTCTTACAGTTTTCCGATGACACAGGTGGCAGTCCTAGGGCTCAGTTCCTTGCCAACAGGTTTTCCTGCTCATGGGTCCACCATCTCTCATGGTGGTGCTGTCTGCCTGATCGGCCAGGAACCCCTGTTGAGCAAAGTCAGGCTGTTTCGGGGCTGACACTGTAGCACGATCCTGTGCCCTGGTCATGGTGGCAGCACCGACCCGCCTGATCGGTCGGTGCTGGTGATGATCCCACCACAGAGCTCAGGGCGCGGATGCCCTAACTTCCTCATCGCTGCCGGCCTCGTCCTCCTCAGAGTCTTCCTCCATGGAGTCCGGCTGGCTGGATGGCTCCTCGATCACGGCCTTCACCATCACGTTGGACTCTTGCGGATCTGGCAACTGGTCATCTCTGGCATCTCAGGGACGCCACACAGTCTTTTTAATCTGTACAAGTTTACTGGCAGTTCTTCAAAAACACAGTCTTTTTGGGTCTGCCTGGCCTGGGTAGTCGCTGGAAATTAAGAGGCCACACTCAGGACCCTCGGTGATGTGCCTGCCGTTCCTGTCTGGTCCCTTCCTGTGCTCTCTCCTGTCTCCCTTGGCGTTCCCACGCGCAGAGCCTGAAGCCAGCTCCCACGGATCCTCTCTGTCTGAGCGACTCCTCTCCGAGTCCTCGGGACCCTATACGGTGCCTTTTTCTGCATGCGCCGGGGGTTGGCCACGGAGGCCAAGAAGCTCGGGCCTCCGGTTTGGTGGCTCGGGGGTGAACACCCGCACCACTCTAGGAGCCGGTCCTTTATTCCGGGACTGAACTCCTCTGGTTGGTATTTGTACCGGGTCCGGGCGCACTGCAACACCTGGTGCCCCTAGGGTCCCTTTCTGTCCTGACGGTTTCTCGACCATCCCGCACTCCTCACTCCCCAGTGGAATTCTGTGCTGACTGATCTCACTCTCCTCCCACCCACACACTTTTCTACTCTTAATACTCCTCCCATGGGACAGGGTCCCTACAGTGGGCCAACCCACGGTCCCCTACCTAGGGTATGTGTGGATTTGTGTCATGAGGGACCTTTATGCAGCATCCCAATTCCTCAGCCACAGGAATACTACACACTCTTTTATGGGTGCAGTACCCCTCCGTGGTGTCCCGACCAGTGGGGCGCCACATTTGCAGGTGTTTTGTGTTAATTATTGAAATTTTCTGAGAACCTGTGCTGCTCCTGTGACTGTTACAATAGCACAAGGTAATGTTTGTTGTGATTTTTTATATTGATAACTACTTACCATGTGTGTAATTTTGTGATTGAGCAGCCCACTCCGGGGATTTAATCAATGTTGTGTAACATCATACATGTTTTGAGTTCCCCCCTCATGATTCCCCTGAGAAATTGGGTCCTGGTATTCTGTTACCTTTACAAATATGGTGTTTGAGAGATATATATACCTATAGTATATAGGTTTGCCTAGATAGCTACCAGTATAAGTAATTATATTTGAACTGGTTTGAGCATGACCACAGGTCCACCTAAGTAAAATCTACTGATTTATTATTTGTATAATAGGTTGTTCCAGGGGACCTTGTGGGGAAGATTGATATATTTACCTTTGTATATTACTTTTCTGTTGTTTGTTCCTCATCTGCACTTTAATTTAATAAAATCAGTGTGGTGCCCCTGCGGACCGGTCACCACTAGATGGCGCAGCAGCTGGGATTGGTAAGTCGGTCACCACAAACACACACCCAACACACTCCTACCCCAAGTCTAGGGACTCTATGCCCAGCAACGGGATGTCGGGAGGAGCCAGGTGGAGGGTGGAAAGTTAGGACAGAACCCGGTTAGGGGACGAAACAAAAGGACACAACACCAAATTCAGAGAGAGCAGTCAGCCAAGAGACACCAGAGAGTCAAGTTCAGTCAGGACTGAGACGACACGGACGTGGCAGCCTGTGCCACCTTGAGGCTTGTTCGGGTCCTGTGCTGTAGACCAGGGTGAGAAAAGGAAGGAGTCCAAGGTGTGCCCGAATCAGTGGGGACACTGAGGGACTGGTCCGGAACCAGAGTGCTGGCTCTGCTGAAGTGGCAGGAAGCTCTATGCTCCAACCACAAACCCCAGCAGGGTGCGGGGTCTTTATGTCCCGCGACCCAACCTCAGGAGCAGCAAAAGGAAGACCGCCGTATTAGGACTAGGGGACCCGGCAGGTCACCCACTGAAAACTCATGTCCGCTGGACCGTAGCTAGCGTGTGGACAGACCGAAAACGCCCATGAGAGGAACACGAAAGGGGGTGATGTGGATGTGCTGTCCCAGCTGCTTAGACCACACTGGAGCCGCCACTGTACTGACTGTGTTGTAACCATCTACTAAGAAAGGGAATAAACCCGGTTAAAAGCTCTACATTGTGTGAGACTGTGATTGTATCGTGAACCCTGCACGCCCAACGAGCCTTGCATATCCATAGACTATTTGGTTGCCTTGGAGACCGCTCTTCCCATGGAGAGCTGAACCATCTACACTGCAACTCCCATCATCCCGAGGTCCCAACTGCAGCAGCGGCTATACAGGTCGCATTTCACAGGTGGTGTCACGACACTCTTATTTTTGCTTTTATTTTATTTTTCTCCATTTTTTCCCAATTCCCCTTTTGTAACTGCTGCTTGACGAGGGGATCACGGACTGGGTCACGCCACAGTGACATCCCGCAGCCCCAGACCACAACGACGAGAGGGCCCAATTCCGAGTACCCAATGGTCCCCGCCAGGGGCGAGGCAGCCTTTTGGTGTCACAAACAGGATCTACCGACCCGGTAAAACCAGGTCTTGTGCGCCTTACAGACTGTGTTTTTTTGGGACTAAGCAATGGCGGCCCTTAAAGACTGAAACCATGTGCTGGCTGGGGGGCGTGCCACGGCCCCTCATCATGGGCAGGGCCAGCACTAGGCGCGAAAGGCCGCCCACACCCCTTCCATTCTCCAAGGATTGGGAGGACGAGCCAAACGACTGTATAATCCCGCCCAAAGGTGTGACTGCTGATGACAATGAAGAACGGAGACACCCATGAAGGGAGGGAGAGGAAAGAGCGAAAGAAAGCACGAGGAGCCAAGAAAAGGTGGCAGGAGGTCAAGAGACAACGAGACCCCGGAGATGGCAGAGCACGGGATGGACGGCGCAGACTCCCCCGGTTCTGTGGAGGAAAGCCAGTTGCCAGGGATGGATCCCACTTTCCTGTTGGAGGAGATTAGCGAGCTGAGTCGCCAGATAGAGAAAGTCCACTTCAACACCGTGGAAAGATGGCGGAAGACGCTCGTGGAGAAGGCGATCGCATGGTGGGCGACGTCGTGCCCTGCTTCCCCAATCTGGTAAGACGAGTCGGAGCCTGGTCCTGGGACAGGTACGATAGCCGCCCCACTGCTGGGGTATTCTATGCCGGCCCTGTTTGTGACCAGAGCGACACAGGATGTGTTGACGTGGAAGCAGCACTAAACACCGGACAGGCTACAGACTTTATGTTTTAACATTTGCCTTCCCTTTGTTTCCCCAAATTTTTCCTAAGAGTGTGTTGTGGCACCCCTACGGTTCAGTTGCCACAGGAACATCTGGTGCAGGGATGGATTTCCACATCAGGTAAACTTACACATGCAACACCTTCCACACCAGACCTGAAGGGGGAGCTCTACTTGCCAACTTCAGCCAAGATCCCCTATAAATTCATACTGGTTCATCCCAGGAAAGCAACCAAAGCAACCTGGACACCGGAGTCCGAGTCTGCAAGGGTCCAGTTAGCCCAGAAAAGAATACCAGAGGACCCGGGAGACTTCAGTCTCCTGGCAGATACTTGTAGCACAGCCACCAACAGAGCCAGGAACTGCAGAGGAGTTAGCGGTGCCCAGCAGAAGGTTCTCATCACCTTTTATACAAGTGAGGGACACAGCAGAGGTCAGGGCCAGGTTTCAAACAGGCCAGGACTAGAGAGCACACACACACAGAACAAGGAGGCCTCACAACTCATCGGGTGTGGAAATCCTGAACTGCCACCCGACCATCTGGACATTACCCTGGATGTTACTTTGCTTCAACATCACCAGTAATAGATACAGATACAATTTCCAGCGTGTGTGGGTCTGTTATTGTGGCCCCTTCTGCCCTTAACATAGACTGTGTGCCAGCGTCTCCGCCTGCAGAGCAGTGCTGACAGGCCAGCCTGAGGAGCCGCACACTTGTTTCCTTGCTAAGACTGTGACAGAGTTGCCTCCCTGTGTAAAATCCCTATTCATCCATCAGTACCCCGGGGACCCTGCGCCACCCATGGGGAGCATTACCAACAAAGCTGGCTCCTCATAACCCTGGAGGTCTGCAAGCAGCGCCGGTATCATTACTGGATACCGTAGGTGGCGTCATGAACTCTTTTATTTTTATTTAACCCCTTTTTTAGTGACCGCCAGGGCCATGGGACCGGGCACAGGCCACCCGTGACACCCCCCATGAAACTAACGCCCGGAACCGGATACTCTACGGCCCTGGGGTGGGTCAGTGTCCCTTATGTTGTTCATGAATATTATGATCTCGGACTATGCGTGATCAGGACTCGACTCTGTAAATAGTTAAGCTCACTTCGGTGCGCACTGTGTTGGTTTTATAGTATGCTTTTATGATACTGTATGCTTGACTTGTTTGTATTGACGAATGAACAATTGCACTTGTGACCGCAACGCTCGAAAACCACTGGCGTGGCCGAAGTACAGGTCAGTATAGTCCCTGTCACCACGCCCAGGGCTTGCTTAAGGGTTTTTCTTGTGGTGGGCTCCCAAAGACAAAGAGACAATAAGTGAAAAGACAATCACTGAACTGTTTGCACTTTTTCTACTTTTTCTACGTCCATACCCCTACCCGTATATCTAAGTAAGCTGGTTTTTGTTATGTAACGTTTTATCCACGAGCCTCCCGTTCTGGGATGAAGAAACATATTGTGGATTGTTATTGTTATTGTTGTATGCATTATAAAAAAAAAAGTGTTTTTTTTTGTACCACCGAACCAGATCCTAGCATGCGGACGTGCTATCCTTTGCTCAGGGCTAGTGTGGTGTCCCTGCGGACCAGTCGCCACTAGATGGTGCAGCAGCTGGGATTGGTAAATTGGTCACCCCAAACATACACCCAACACACTCCGATCCCAAGTCTAGGAACTCTATGCCCAGCAACAGGATGTCGGGAGGAGCCAAAAAACGAAAGGCCACAACACCAAGTTCAGAGACAGCAGTCAGCCGAGAGACACCAGAGAGTCAAGTTTAGTCAGGAGGAGAGGTGAGAACACCATCATACAGGACTGAGAGAACACGAACCTGGCAGCCTGTGCCACCTTGAGGCTTTTCCGGGTCCCAGGCTGTAGACCGTGGTGATAGAAGGAAGGAGTCCAAGGTGTGCCCGAATCAGCAGGGACACTGAGGGACTGGGCCAGAACCAGAGTTCCCGCTCTGCTGAAGTGTCCAGTAAGCTCTATGCTCCAACCACAAACCCCAGCGGGTCTTTATGTCCTGTGACCCAACCTCTGGCACAGCAAAAGGAAGGCCACTGTACTAGGGCTAGGGGACCCAGCAGGCCATCCACTGAAAACTCGTGGCCGCTGAACTGTAGCTAGCGTGCGGACAGACTGAAAAGGCCCATGAGAGGAACACGAAAGGGGGTGATGCAGATGAGCCGTCTTAGCTGCTTAGACCAAAACAGAGCCGCCACTGTACTGACTGTTGTAACCATCTACTGAGAAAAAGAGTAAACCCGGTTAAAAGCTCTACGTTGTGTGAGACTGTGATTGCTGCGTCGGAAGGGAGATAGAATGATTTTGTGAACCGGCAGCAGGAGACTGCCTGATTGTATCGTGAATCCTGCACCCTCAACAAGCCCTGCATATCCATAGACTACTCGGTTGCCCTGGGGACCCGTTCTTCCCATGGAAAGCTAAACCATCAGAGCTGCTACTCTCATCATCCCCAAAGGTCCTGACTGCAGCAGCAGCTATACCGGCCACATTCCACGGGTGGCGTCACGACACTCTTTTATTTTTGTTTTTATTTTATTTTTCTCCATTTTTCAAATTCCCCCTTTTAACTGTTCGATCGATGAGGGAAACTCGGACTGGATCACGCCACCGTGACATCCAGCATCCCCAAATGTATAGCAATATGGGCGCACACCTCTTTTAAGTGGGTGCAAGCTTCAAAAAATACATGTAAACACTTACCAATAAATCAGCTGCACACCACATTATATCCTTAAAGGGAATGCCAAAATGGCTGTGTGAATTTATTGCATCATATAATGAATAAAGGAAATATTTATACAGGTACTAAAAGCTGGCCCTAGTTCTAAAGAATAAATGTGAAAGCATTAGTTGATATCATAGCCATGAAATCATAAGCCCAGTAACTGTTTACAGAGTTCTTTCACTTATACTGGGTCCTATTCTCACCCTAATGTCTGCAACCTAGATGTGTGAATGGGAAAATGCCCTGTGCAGTTAAAATCATGGTCTTAAAGGGAAATGTCTCAAGACTATGTGTAAAACCCTGCCTTTAAAGGGAGTGTGTAACACCTGTGTGAATGTTCTCACATTAGTCACTGGGCGGGGTGCAGCTCCAAATATAATAACTAAATGTATAGCAATATGGGCGCACACCTCTTTTAAGTGGGTGCAAGCTTCAAAAAATACATGTAAACACTTACCAATAAATCAGCTGCACACCACATTATATCCTTAAAGGGAATGCCAAAATGGCTGTGTGAATTTATTGCATCATATAATGAATAAAGGAAATATTTATACAGGTACTAAAAGCTGGCCCTAGTTCTAAAGAATAAATGTGAAAGCATTGCACCCACTTAAAAGAGGTGTGCGCCCATATTGCTATACATTTAGTTATTATATTTGGAGCTGCACCCCGCCCAGTGACTAATGTGAGAACATTCACACAGGTGTTACACACTCCCTTTAAAGGCAGGGTTTTACACATAGTCTTGAGACATTTCCCTTTAAGACCATGATTTTAACTGCACAGGGCATTTTCCCATTCACACATCTAGGTTGCAGACATTAGGGTGAGAATAGGACCCAGTATAAGTGAAAGAACTCTGTAAACAGTTACTGGGCTTATGATTTCATGGCTATGATATCAACTAATGCTTTCACATTTATTCTTTAGAACTAGGGCCAGCTTTTAGTACCTGTATAAATATTTCCTTTATTCATTATATGATGCAATAAATTCACACAGCTATTTTGGCATTCCCTTTAAGGATATAATGTGGTGTGCAGCTGATTTATTGGTAAGTATCCAGCATCCCCAGACCACGACGAGAGGGTCCGGTTAAAAGTAACCCACTGTCCCCGCCAGGGCCGAAGCATGAGCACTTTGCAATTTCAAGTGTGGTCTCCAATTTCCTTACCCCAAATTTGATATTGAGGGCAAAGGTTCTTTGGTGTACACTTGACTCTATATTATATGCATTTCACTTTATGTATTGAATTACTGAACTAAATTATCTTCTTGATGATATTCTAATTCATTGAGATGTACCTGGACTACCTAACTTTTTTTTAACTCTGTGGGGAGAAAGGGACATTGACATTTTAAATATTAAACTATTCACATGCTGCAAAAATAAAGTGTTAATCTTATTTTGAGGGTCAGTATGATTACAAAGATGTCAAAATTATATGGTTTATTTATGTTTTAGTAATTTTAATATCAATACTTCATTAGTTCCGCGTGACAAGATGTCATTTTCAGTAGTTTCATATTGTGGTACATACATTTGTGATTATTTTTAAATATACCGTATTTTTCGGACTATAAGACGCACTTTTGTTCCCCCAAACTGTGGGGGAAAGTGGGGGGTGCGTCTTATAGCCCGAATGTATGGAGTGTGGGAGCAGGGAAGGTGGGGGCAGCTCAGGAGCGGTGCCGGGGGCTGGAGTGGGCTGCAGAGAGAGCGGGAGATCTCCTGCTCCCGCTCATTTAATATGCACTGCCGCTGTCCATCACTGTGGTGCTGAAACTGCACCACGGTGATGGACTGGGGGAGCAGCACATATTAAACTGTCTGCGCCCCCCCTGTGATGGCACATGCTCCCCCCCCATGTTAAATATGGCCCCCCATGCTGCTGCCAATAATAAAATAACAACCACATTACTCACCTTTTCCAGCGATGTCCTGGCTCCCTCCATGCAGCTGCACTCCTCCACTTCCAGGTTCTTCTCTCTGTGAAGCCGGTCATGTGATCGGCTCAGCAGTCTCATCATCTCTGTGCACCCGATCATATTACTGGCATTACAGAGAAGTGGAGGAGTGCAGCTGCATGGAGGGAGCCAGGACATCGCTGGAAAAGGTGAGTAATGTGATTGTTATTTTATTATAGGCAGCAGCATGGGGGGCCATATTTAACATGGGGGGGGGACTTGTGCCAGCCCTGGGGCACTTGTGCCAGCCCTGGGGCATGTGTGCCAACCCTGGGGGGCATGTGTGCCAGCCCTGGGGGGCATGTGTCAGCCCTGGGGGGCATGTGTCAGCCCTGGGGGGGCATGTGTCAGCCCTGGGGCATGTGTGCCAGCCCTGGGGGGCATGTGTCAGCCCTGGGGCATGTGTGCCTGCCCTGGGGGGCATGTGTCAGCCCTGGGGCATGTGTGCCAGCCCTGGGGGGCATGTGTCAGCCCTGGGGGACTTGTGCCATCCCTGGGGGGCGTGTGCCAGCCCTTGGGGACATGTAATGGCTCTGGGGCATGTGTGCCAGCCCTGGGGCACTTGTGCCAGCCCTGGGGCATGTGTGCCAGCCCTGGGGGGCATGTGTCAGCCCTGGGGCATGTGTGCCAGCCCTGGGGCATGTGTGCCAGCCCTGGGGCACTTGTGCCAGCCCTGGGGCATGTGTGCCAGCCCTGGGGGGCATGTGTCAGCCCTGGGGGGCATGTGTCAGCCCTGGGGGACTTGTGCCATCCCTGGGGGGCGTGTGCCAGCCCTTGGGGACATGTAATGGCTCTGGGGCATGTGTGCCAGCCCTGGGGCACTTGTGCCAGCCCTGGGGCACTTGTGCCAGCCCTGGGGCATGTGTGTCAGCCCTGGGGCATGTGTGCCAGCCCTGGGGGGCATGTGTCAGCCCTGGGGGGCATGTGTCAGCCCTGGGGCATGTGTTCCAGCCGTGGGGGGCATGTGTCCGCCCTGGGGCATGTGTGCCAGCCCTGGGGGGCATGTGTCAGCCCTGGGGCATGTGTTCCAGCCCTGGGGGGCATGTGTCAGCCCTGGGGGGCATGTGTGCCAGCCCTGGGGGGCATGTGTACCAGCCCTGGGGCATGTGTGTCAGCCCTGGGGGGCATGTGTCAGCCCTGGGGCATGTGTGCCAGCCCTGGGGGGCATGTGTCAGCCCTGGGGCATGTGTGCCAGCTCTTGGGGCATGTGTCAGCCCTGGGGGACTTGTGCCATCCCTGGGGAGCGTGTGCCAGCCCTTGGGGACATGTAATGGCTCTGGGGGACGTGTGCCAGCCCTGGGGCATGAAAGAAAAAGGGGGAAGGGGAACAAGAGGCGCAATAGTGCCTTATCACTTAAACACTTATAGTACGGTGGTATAAAGGAACCACTCACCTATTTCAGTTGTGCGACCCACAACTGGTATACAGACATATAGTGTTTTATCCGGATGGCTGCTGCTGGACTCCCACCGACCACTTGCACGTGGAATCACACAGTAAAAAAATGGGAAAGGAAACGGTGTTCACCAGTCCGCGCTGCCAGGATCCACTTATTCCAGGGAAGAAACTCACGATCAGATGTGATATGATCAAATCCTTTTATTGCATCCAACGCGTTTCAACGCCTTTCCTGGCGTCTTCCTCAGGTATACCTCCACCCCGCTACACAGCTCTTATTTATAACCACATCTATTATCATAATCTGTGGGTGTTCCTGGTCTTGTGACGTGAAAAACGTCATCAGGACAGGGAGGGTACTACATTTTGGCGCAAAAAACATAAAAGTCCTTATACACACATGAAAGTCCATAAACAATATCATTTGGCTGATCTAAAAAATCCATTTGATAAAACCATGAAAAAAACTTCTGACAAAATCATGTGGAAAAGCTCCTAAAAACAGCTCAGTGCATTTACATAACACAAGTAAAAAAATAATTAAGATCGCATCAACTGACTCCCCCAGGGGATAGAACTCATGCTGTCAGAGTGTCAATTCATATAACTGGATTACCATTGTTCTATGCTATCTGGGCTAACAATTGTGTGATTCACAGATGCTTTACTTGTTTAAAAATGTGTGAATGAGATTCTCTTTGTTTTGCAGCAGTAATCCAGATTACAGGTCTGAAGGCACGACCAAGCTCAGGCATAATTTGGAGAATAAATTATTAATTAAAAATGTTACTAATTTTATTCATAAAAGCCCTGGGGCATGTGTGCCAGCCCTGGGGCATGTGTGCCAGCCCTGGGGGGCATGTGTCAGCCCTGGGGGGGCATGTGTCAGCCCTGGGGGGGCATGTGTCAGCCCTGGGGCATGTGTGCCAGCCTTGGGGGGCATGTGGCAGCCCTTGGGGACATGTAATGGCTCTGGGGGACGTGTGCCAGCCCTGGGGCATGTGTGGCAGCCCAGGGGGGCATGTGTCAGCCCTGGGGGGCATGTGTCAGCCCTGGGGCATGTGTCAGCCCTGGGGCATGTGTGCCAGCCCTGCGGGGCATGTGTCAGCCCTGGGGGACTTGTGCCATCCCTGGGGGGCGTGTGCTAGCCCTTGGGGACATGTAATGGCTCTGGGGGACGTGTGCCAGCCCTGGGGCATGTGTGCCAGCCCTGGGGCACTTGTGCCAGCCCTGGGGCATGTGTGCCAGCCCTGGGGGGCATGTGTCAGCCCTGGGGGGCATGTGCCAGCCCTGGGGCATGTGTGCCAGCCCTGGGGGGCATGTGTCAGCCCTGGGGCATGTGTGCCAGCCCTGGGGGGCATGTGTCAGCCCTGGGGGACTTGTGCCATCCCTGGGGGGCGTGTGCCAGCCCTGGGGAACGTGTGCCAGCCCTGGGGGATTTGTGCCAGCCTTGGGTGGCATGTGCCAGCCCTGGGTGGCATGTGCCAGCCCTGGGGGATGTGTGCCAGTGCTGGGGGACGTGTGCCAGCACTGGGGGGCATGTGCCAGCGCTGGAGGGCATGTGCCAGCGCTGGAGGGCATGTGCCAGCGCTGGAGGGCATGTGCCAGCCCTGGGGGACGTGTGCCAGCCCTGGGGGGCATGTGCCAGCCCTGGGGGACTTGGGCCAGCCCTGGGGGACTTGTGCCAGCCCTTGGGGACGTGTGCCAGCCCTTGGGGACGTGTGATGGCCCTGGACATGTGTGATGGCCCTGGGGAATGTGTGCCAGCCCTGGGGAATGTGAGCCAGCATTGGGAAGCATGTGGCAGCCCTGAGGGACGTGTGCCAGCCCTGGGGCATGTGTGCCAGCCCTGGGGGACGTGTGCCAGCTCTGGGGGACGTGTGCCAGCCCTGGGGGACGTGTGCCAGCCCTGGGAGGCATGTGGCAGCCCTGGAGGATGTGTGCCAGCCCTGGGGGATGTGTGCCAGCCCTGGGGGGCTTGTGCCAACCCTGGGGGGGTGTACCATCACTTGGGGACGTGTGCCAGCTGTAACCAGAATAAGGGGGCCATATCTAGGATGTGGGGCTATATCCAAGGATGAGGGACCATGTACCAGGATGAGGGGGCTATGAAGGACATATACCCTATATGATTTGTAAGACGGACATTGACATTATAAGACGGACCCATTTAACATTAAAAATTTATTTTTCCTCTTTTCCTTCACCGAATTTGGGGGTGTGTCTTATAATCAGGTGCGTCTTATAAAGCGAAAAATACGGTACTTTTTGGAAGGAGAAATAAAAGAAACAGGCAGCAATGTTTTATTTACTTTCTTCACCTTGTGCAGGATAATTAGTGGCACAGTTTTATAGTCAGGTGGATACAATTATGGTGATACACAATATATACTGTAGCTCTTTAATGCTTTACTACTTTAGCGAAGAAAATAATTTTTAAAGAAAATGCATTTTTTATTGCCTTATTCTAACTTTAATTTTTTTTTTTGGGGGGGGAGGGGGAGCTGTATCTGGCTTGTTATTTTGCAAAAGAAATGTAGTTAATATCTTAGTAGAGAACCAACAGGATCTTAGTGGTAAATGGATGCTACACCTCAGCATTATAAATACAACGAACAAAAATATGTACAAATGCATCCCATAAAAAATGTCACAATATAGTCTAGATGCAGTTAAAATTAGAATTTAATATAAAGTGCAGTGCATCAGAACAACATTGCATGACATAGTAATATCATCACACAGATAGATCAGGCACAGAGGAAGAGGTGCCTTAGTACAGATCATAGGGTACATAAGATATTTGTCTCATTGAGCATACAGGATATGTAGAGCATTATAAACACAGACTTCATGTATATGGCTGGGCACAATTACAACCAGTAATAATACATCCCAAATATGACAAGTTAAACAGCCCAGAATAACCATAAGTCCAGTTTAACAGCACTTAGAACCACCTGCAATTCCCAAGTATACACTCAAAGATCCATACCCATTGTGATCAGTGGCAGAGCTGCATGTCAGGAGAACCCCGACACGTGTTTCCCTTTGTTCATCAGGGGCTATGGTGCATATGTGCAGAGGTCTAGGCTATTTATGGGTCTCCCCATGGTGGCTGCACCAATCGCGGCGCATACAGCGTCTCCGCCTATCAATCAGTGGTGATACATGTCTCGGCCGCAGCCTGGCACTCGGAATGAGGAAATCCCTCTGTTGACGTCTAGTTCCGGGTGCCGCCCTCTTGCGGCCGCGTCATGGTCACATGACCGCGGCTTTCGGCGCATGCGCACTGGCACATCCAGGCAGGGGAGGAGCAGGGCGGATGTGTTAAACTATGGTGAGGACAATTAACCCTTACCACTGATTCAGATGGTGCTAACCTGGTAAGCCCATCTAAAAGTGCCACTACATCCCCTATTGGAGCAGGTTCAAGCATCTCCCATATTAGAATGTACAGGGCAGGGACAAACAGCAATAAATACAAATACACTAATGTGTACGGCAACCAAGCAGAATCACTGTCCAGATTGAGGAAAAGCACTCTGACTACAACAGCCAATCACAGAAGCTCTCAAACAATGTGAGCTTCTCTGATTGGCTGTTTGTCTGACAGTGCAGTGAATATGTAATTAGCTTAATGGGCAGCCACGGAAGTAGCAGCGGGAGACAGGTGAACCCAATCTAGCTATTCTATCCTATCTATCCTGCCTATTCTTATCTCTGCGAGAGACACCATGTTAAAATCGCTCTCCCTATGCTGTCCCTGTGCTGTCTGTGTGGCCAGTCCGTGATTTTTGTCGGACCCATAGACTTGCATTGGCGAGTCTCGTCCAACACTTGCATGAAATTGCAGCATGTTGCGACTGACTCATCATCCGAGTCTCGGGCGAAGAAAACTCGGAAATGTACTCTCGGACATTGACTAATATTGGTCCGACTGCAATGTGATTTTTACTCGCATTGCAGTCGTCCAAGTTTCACGCCTGTGTGTCCGAGCCCTAAGACATGACATTGCTCTAGTTCAGTGCAAAATCAGCAATACATTTACAACACTAATGAACTTTTTATGCAAATTATATCTATATAAAACAATATCTAATAATACACATTAATAACTAAATGCTTAAATATTATATATGTATATATTATTCATATTTTTAAATTAGATAACGTCAAAAATATTACTTGCTCATAAGCCAGTAAACAACATACCGTACTAGCTAAACCCAACGTGTCAATCATGTGTCTAAAAATAAGCACAAATTCAGATGGTATATGCATGTGGTCATGATAATATGATACAGTCAGAGCCAAGACATTCTTTCCATTGAATAGAGCAATGTTGTATTGCATTCTCCTCAGGACTGGAGTCCTTAAGAACAATATTTCTAGCTGTATTGTCAGTACTACATGATGGGGATTTGGCTGTTAATGCCACTATCACATGGCAGTATTTTAGTCATTAAGTCTACAGCTAAATAAAGAGTTATGGCTCTATCAAATTTTAACACCAAAGATTTTTCTTGTATAACAGTAGTAAAACATAACCGACATCATTTTATTTTCCCCAGACTGATATTGACCTGCAAAATAAAGTTGAAATGCAAATTATACCTCATAATAAATTTAAATTGTTGTGTTTTCCCAAGCAAGCAAACAAACTTACAAGTTATTTAACCTCATAACGACCAAGTGCCTTAAAGGAACCCAATGCTGTTATAAATTGACGGCAGAGGGTTAAAGCTCCTGCAATATAGCACATTAGTATCTATTATATAATTGCGAATGGGTTTTTTGCCCCTTCTGAGTCCACTCGCACTGCGAGTCAGTGTCGTCATGTGGATACGCCCGAAGCATTGGCCGCGCAGCGGCCATTGCGAGCAGTTCTAAGGCGACTCGCTATGCCCGCGCAGCGGGCATGGCGAGTCGCCTTAGCAGCGCGAAGCATTGGCCGCGAAGCGGCCATTGCGAGTCTGAGACTCGCTCTTCTAGAATCCCGATGCATGTGCATCGGGCACCCAGCTAGTCAGACATAAACGGTGACTCTGGGGAGAAAACAGAAGCAGTTTACTACCTACCGCCTCTGCCTTCTATTTCACTGACTACAAGGCCGTCAATGACCAATCTGTAGTGTATAAAAGCATGGGCACCACAGGACCAATCACACCTGTTATCTGCCAGCATAGCAGAACTGCTGGTTCATAGACAAAAGGGTCATTATTATCATTAAAGTCCGACTCCTCAGCACAAAAAATAGGAATCCCGCGCCGTTGGATACAATATCGGAACGATATCGCGACGTGTAAACCCACCATTAGCTTTAATTCAGTGAGCTGAATAAAGAGATTTAATAAAAATGTGAGGAACTAACACATTTTTTAAACTTAATCCCTTCATTTCAGGGGCTCAAACATAGTTGGACAAATTAAATAATTGTAAATCATTTGTTAATTTCTAATACTTGGTTGAAAACCCTTTGTGGCAATGACTGCCTGAAGTCTTGAACTCATGGACATCACCAGTCACTGTGTTTCCTCCTATTTAATGCTCTGTCAGGACTTTACTGCATAGTTTTTCAGTTTGTTTATGGACTTTTCTATCTGAAGTTTAGTCCTTTAACAAGTGAAATGCATGCTCTATTAGGATGAGATCAGGTGACTTACTTGGCCATTCAAGAATATTCCACTTCTTTGCTTTAGTAAACTCCTGGGTTGCTTTGTCTTTATGTTTTGGGTCATTGTTCATCTATATTATGAAATGCCGAACACTCAGTTTGGCTGGATTTGAGCACACAGTATGTCTCTGAAAACACCAGAATTCATCCGGCTGCTTCTGTCCTGTGTCACATCCTACTATATAATCGCCCTATCGTGTCTGTTTGTCTCTCTGTAACGGAAATCCCGGGTTGCTGATTGGTCGCCGCTGAGCGCCGCGACCAATCAGCGACAGGCGCAGTCCGCCCGCAAATTGGTGCGGGATATGAACCACGCCTACCGATGGTAGCCGCGGGTCATCTTCTGCCACATGGAGGTCATCGGCGAGGCAGACGGGAAATGACCGGCGTTAGCAGCAGCGGAAGTACCCTGACCGCCGCGAACGATCTCGCTCAGTGTGACACGCAGCAGCGGCCAGACCCCCGCTGTGAGATCGCAGATCCTGTCACAGAGGTCAGCAGCGACGCAGCCGGCGACCACGTTCTGACGCTTCATCGATTCCTACAGTTTGCATCGTTGTCGGGATCGCTGGATGGATCGTCGCCAAGTGTGACGGTACCTTACTAATCGCTGGTGAGGTGTCACACGTGCAGATATATTGAACGAAGCCACGTCGCTGATTGGGGAAAATCCTATTCACTACATTATTTTTAAATCTTTATAAATGAACTACATATATATTCTACAATACCCGATGCGTTAGAATCGGGCCACCATTTAGTCATCAATAAACACTAGGGACCCAGTGCCACTGGCAGCCATGCAGTCTTGTATCAGTAAAAAAAAAAAGGTAGAAATGGAAAAATAAATTGCCCAGTTTTTGTCAATGAAGAATCAAAAAGCACTGCATCATTAGGGAGGTATTCTGGTTTACACAATATGACTCATCCCACTTGTTGATGTTTTGCATTTTAGATCTATATAAAGTCAAGGCTGAAAGAGTTGGTACCTTTGAAATCGTTCCAGAGAATTAAGTATTTCTCCCAGAAAATTATTGCAGTTGTACATGTTTATTTCCTTTGTATATATTGGAAAAACAAACCAAAAACTGAGAAAAATAGGCAAATTGGATGAAATTTCACACAGAACTCTCAACTATTTAGTTGCACACCCTTTGGGATAAAGAACTGCAATAAAGCACTTCCTTTGACCATCAATGAGCTTCTTAGGGTGCCTTCACACTGCGGCTTGATCCGGTCCGGGGCTGTCCGGGATGACCCTGACAGCCGCAGACTGGATCAGCACACAGGACTGGAGGACAAATATGCTCTCCGGTCCGGTGTGCAGCCGCACGCAGCTGCAGCCGCTGACAGGTCAGTACCGCGGCGCCATGGTCCTGACTTATCAGCAGCGGGAACTGTGTGCGTCTGCACACTGGACCGGAGGGCATATAGCCCTCCAGTCCTGTGTGCTGATCCAGTCCGCGGCTGTCAGGGTCATCCCGGACAGCCCCGGACTGAATCACGCCGCAGTGTGAAGTAACCCTTACACCTCTCAACTGGAATTTTGGACTTTTCTCTTGCAAACTGCTCCAAGTCTCTCATATATGAAGGACATCTCCCAACAGCAATTTTAAGATCTTTCCACAGGTGTTCAATGGTATTTAGATCCAGACTCGTTGCTGCTACTTCAGAATTTTCCAATGCCTTGTTGCCATTCATTTCTGGGGGCTTCTTGAAGTATGTTTGGGGTCATTGCAGGACCAGCTCCAGGTTTTTGTGGCGAAAAAGTCTCAGTGGACCACATGCACACACAGACACACACATACACAGATACTTACACATACAGGCATACGTATGTTACATATTTGAAGACAAATTCAGAAAAATACATATAAATAGACGTAAAGATATACACGGACATATTCACTGATGTATATAGATATATACGTCATACATGCGCACCCAGACACATTATTAGATATTTTTAATATGGAGAAGCCGGCAAGAGCTTCACTCCCCTCTCCCACTTGTATCACATCCTGATCAGGCAGTAACTAGATGCAAGCGGATGCAAACAAAAATCATTCGGCACAAACCGGATCCAGTTTGCATTCCAGTTTTAAAAAAAGAGACAAATCTCTGCCAGATTAAAAAAGCGCATATGTGAGAGTGCCATTACAGTATGACATTATTATTATTTATTATTATAGCGCCATATATTCCATGGCACTTTACATGTCAAAAGGGGAATACATAGACAAGTACAATATTTATGAGTAATACAAGGCACACATAAGTACAGAGGGAGAGAGGACCTAGCCTGTGAGAGCTCACAGTCTACAAGGGATGGGTGAGGATATAGTAGGTGAGGAGAGAGGACCCTGCCTGTGAGAGCTCACAGTCTACAAGGGATGGGTGAGGATATAGTAGGTGAGGAGAGAGGACCCTGCCTGCGAGAGCTCACAGTCTACAAGGGATGGGTGAGGATACAGTAGGTGAGGAGAGAGGACCCAGCCTGTGAGAGCTCACAGTCTACAAGGAATGGGTGAGGATACAGTAGGTAAGGGTCAAGCTGGTCGTGCAGCAGTTTAGTAGACTGAAGATCACTGCAGGTGACATAAAAATTAAGATCAGTGGTCACATTTCACAGCTGATAGGTGCAGGCATTAGTGTGGTCACCTTCATTATAAGGAATCTAAAATATAGTAAGCTATCATATAGCATATCTATGTGTAATGCCAGTCTGTTTGTCCCTTGTTTAAGCGGCATTGTTGTGCATGCTAGTGCTCTGTCTCTAAGCTCCCTCCCCCTACCCAGATAGGTTACCGTTGTCAATGTGTTAGGTCCGGTCCTCTATTGCATGACTCTCCCTGTGTGCAGTCCCTGGCTACCCCACTGCATATCCGTCCGTCCACATGTTGTGAGATCCCCTGTTGAGCTGCATGACTATCCATGTGTGTGGTCCCTGGTTGCTCAGCTGTGAAGTCTTCCATGGATTGCGAGGTCCTCTGCTGAGTCGCATGACTTTCCACATGTGCCAGGCTCCAGGCTGTTGCCTGGTGCCCTAGGCCTTAGTTCCAGTGTTGGGTATGCTGGGTCCCTGTTTGTGCCTATAGTGCACGCAGCCACACCTTCCCCGCTTTTTGTAGGGGTGTTTTGTGCACCTTGAGTTGGTGTCCCCAGACTATTTCTGTGGGGCCTCTCCTATTTAAAGTTTGTCTTCCATGTTGGGCGTCGCCAGAGCTTCGCATTAGGTTTGCAACCAAATTGTGTTGTTCCACCTTACTGCTCCTGGTCTGACTTTGATTTCAGCTCCAGTCTGTGCCTGTTGTGCTCATACTATTCTGCTCTGCTCGCACCACCCAGTCCCGGTCCACTTCTGCTATGCCGATGTCACTCAGCTCTAGTCTGTGTATGGTCTGCTTGCACTATTCTGCTGTGTTTGCAATACCCAGCTCAGGTACGTGTGGCGCCCCTGCGACCAGGAGGCCACAAAGGGAACTGCAGCCAGGAAGGTAGGAAAGACAGTTGCACCCCAACACCCTCACAGATAGCCCACACAACCCACATACCAGTAGAGGGCAGCACCCAACCCGGAGCCTGGGAACTCTAGGCGGGCAAGGGGTGGTGGGTTTAGAGACAGTGGGTGGGCCAACAAGCAGGTCAGGTGACAGAGGGTAGATATAGAGCAGGGAGAGGAGAAAGGAGTCAGTAGGCCGGTGTAGGCTGAGCAGCAAAGACAGAAACACACGTCCTGGAAGAGTGGGGTGGAAGGAGCGCAGAATCTGGAGAGCCAGTGTGAGCCACAGAGAGAAAGCCCATCCGGAGCCAGCACCCCAGGAGTGTGAGGGACGAGAGGGCCAGTAGCACTGGGCCCTGGAAACACGGCTGAGACGGCAGACTGCAGGCGGAATAGCCCTCCTATTGAACCCAAAGACACGGTTAGAAGGAGCCTGGTAGAGCCTCACCTGGGAGGACTATTGGCGGCTAGGCTAGCAGCAGAGTGTCGGCTCTGAAGGGGACTGTTGATTCACCCGGCATCCCCAGACAACCGACAGGGGACTTTAGCTACAAGTTAGGGTCCCTACCCCAAAGGACAGGCAGCTCAGTGGCAACCCAGAGGACCCACAGGGGCCCGAGCCACCGCCATACTGTCCGGAGTCACACACCAAGTAAGAGAGGAAGTTGAAGCCTGGAAAGGACAGCGACAGAGTGAGGGGTCATAGAAGGAACAACCTGGCTGCAGGGAGTACAGGAACCCGGAGGGGAGAGTTGTGCCCGTGTAAGACTTGTACTGTGAACTGTAACTGTAACTGTAACTGAACAAAGAAGGTTAAGAAGTAAACACGATGAACCCTGACTCTGCCTCCCTCGCATGATTCTCCCTGCACATGATTCCCTCCAAACAGGTCTGCAGAACATTATAACCTGGAGAGCCACAGCTTGCCAGCTCTGAACCCTGAAGGAGGATTTCTGCAGCATCAGGACAGTAAGTGCACTGCACCCAGCACCAGCCTGCATCACACACTACACCATAGACCTTGTCATCACTGCCTCAGGGAACCCAGTTCTACCTGCGGAGAGCTATTCCATCTTAGCTGCTATTACATCATCCCCGGAGGTTCTGCAGCAGCGGTGGTCCCACCACTGACCACTGTGAGGCAGCAACCGGGGAACCCGCTTGCAAACGACAACAAACACGTGTTTATAAGTTTAACCAATGTCTACCCGTTTATTTTCACATATTAACAACATAACCCGGGTAGCATGTTTGACACATATCACATTGATTAAAAACACTTTACATAAATACACCATACATTTACATTTAACATCACATAACACTTATATTGCACATAACGTCTTATAGTAACCCGGGACCTGTAACCATCTCTGTCCCCATTGGAGCTCTACTAACAGCTCCCGTGGTGGCTACGGCCTCCGGCCTACTCACACTATACATACGTTACAGTACGACGATGACCCCTCCGGGTTCATAACAGGGATTGAGCAACCTGAGTACCGGGTATGTCATGTATCCCCAAGGGGCTCTTTCCTGGATGCATCTCCGCCTACGTCCCGGTCAGAGTCCACCTGGTTCAACCATGGTGTCCCCACTCTAGGAGCCCTTTTTAACCCCTGCTTCTGACCTTCGTTACATACGCCTCAACGGGCCCTGTGGGTCCCAATGGCGGTACCTGCCGCCTGGCTTTAGTCCCCCAGCATGATGATATACATTCACCCGTAGTCAGGATTCCTGCCTGACCGGGACCTTACATACCGTATGTGATCCATCATTCAAACGTCCATGGATCACACACCTGCTCACAGCCCATCATAACACATCCATGGACTGTGGCCCCTCCATGGCCCATTACAGGGACTGGCAAACCATAGTACACGGGAACCTCATCCAATACCTACTAGGAGCCCTATTACCCCTGTGTCTGGCACCACAGGCACACCCACACCATTAGAGGTCGTGGTTGAGGGACGGGTACCCTCTGCAAGCAGCAGGGCAAGCCTCCCTCTCGTCCCACAGGGACGGAACGCCTCCAACATCATCCATACTAGCTGGGTCGCTCTCTCCCCACATCATTATACATGGGTCTTACATATAGGCCATCATCTCTCATTCAGGGCCATTACCTAAGCCCTCATACACATAGTTAAACACGTTCTGTTTCATCAGGTCCTTTAACCGAGCACTCTGACTCGGACCCAAAGGCGGTCTATGCCCGCCTGGCACACTACATACGATTGCCTCCAAAGGCTACATACATTCGCCTCCCGAAGGGCTACATTCATTCCGGTTCATCAGGACCTTTATGTGACTCCACTGAGTCGGTCCCAAGGGCGGTCTATACTCGCTTAGCATGATTTACACACAAGGTGCACAGTTCACACAATCATTCAGGAACTGCTTTTCTTACCGGGCACGGATCCGGGTCTCGCTACCTGTGTCACAGGTTCCACCAGGCATCCCCACAGGCTCCTTCCCGGACTTGAGGTGAACCACGTCCGGTCTAGCGTCCACGGGTCAACCACGGCTTCCCCCTCCAGGTGCGGACACGACCACGGACCTCGGCACCGGCATGGAGCTAGCATGCTCCCGTGTCCACACACAGAGCCTTGGACTGCTCTGCACTCAGGCTGCTCTCAGCCCACATGCTCTCAGGCTGGCAATCTCTGGGTGAATCTCAGCAGGATCTCAGCTTCTAGAATCAATCTCAATCTGAATGAATCAATCACTCACCTGGCTGCCTCTTATCGTGCCAGCCACTCCCACATGGACACACCCCCTTAGCTGCCGGTAATCAGCCTTTCACACAGCTCAGGTTAACTCCCTGTGTTCCGGGTTGTCAGCACTCAGCCCTTACATTCCTTAGGGCTTCCTCGATCTCATCCCACTCTCACTGCCGCTCATTAGGCTCATGAAACCCTGTCCAAAGTTGGTTCACACAGCATTATCAGTCAAACCGGCCAGTGTGCACAGGATCATACCTTGATCCTGCATGTGACGCGCCCCGGCCATGAGGATCATGCCGGCGGTGCCTCACACCACACACCGTGGGTGGCGTCACGACTGACATTATCCCCTGTAAATATTCCCCTTATTGTTGCCAAGCCCGGGACACGGTCCGGACCAGGACCACCTGTGACATCCCCAGTAACAGACCCGGTCCGGTACCGAGTACCCTGTCCCAATGGGCTCGACATACGCTCTTCTTGGGTCTATGTTAACCAGCTCTGATCCGCTTCTGCTGTGCCTGCACTATCCTGCTTGGTTCCATTCCAGCCAGTATCCAATTGTCAGTATCTGATGACGTATGCCTGGTGCATGGAGCTGTGTCCGATGTCCAGAATCTGATGACCTCTGCCTGGTGCTTGGAGCCGTGTTCGATATCTGGTATCTGATGTCCTGCCAATGTCCTGTTGATATCCTGATGTCTTGCTGATGTCTTGTCAGTGTTCTGATGTCATGCTGATGTTCAGTCAGTGTCCTAATGTCCTGTTGATGTTGTGCCTGTGTGCAGATGTTCTCTTTGTGTCCACAGTTCCAGTCCAAGTTTATGGTCGTCCAGTCCTGTTCCAGAGTTGGTGCTGCCTGTGTTCCTGGAAGTGTCCAGCCTTGTATTCCAGTACCAGCCCTGCTTGAGTTTCCTGGATCTGACCAGCCTGTGTCCTAAGTTGACCTGTCGGTATTCCTGGACCTGTCCTGCCCGTGTCTTGATGTTCCTCCTGTGTCCCGATGTCTGGCCTGGATCCTGGTATCCATGTAGTGATGACATCTGCCTGAGGTTGGTGTCTGATGTCCTCCTGCTGTGCCAGTGCTACACTTGAGACCCGTGTCAGAGGCCCTCCTGATATGCTTGTGTCAGATGATCCTGTCACTACATCAACCGGAGATGACCTTCCTGCCATGTCATTGTGGCGTCCCGCAACTAGTGCGTCACAGGAGGGTATTGCATCCCAGACTGCAGATGTAATATTCTCTGACTAAGCAATGACATGGTTAAAACTCAGAGCTCCATACCCTACATGCACATCAGAATAGAGGGCCAGTAAGGTCGTGGTGAGTGGAGTGTAGGTGTAGTGTGTGAGAGGAGAATGTAGAAGAAGGAGGAAGGGAGAAGAAGTGGTCGGGAGGAACGCAGGAGAGGGGGCTCTGCACAGTCCCGTGCAGCCCCTAGACCACCTCCGGTTGGCGCCAATGCTTGGTGCCCTGAAACCGGACTCTGGGCAAACATCCACGGCTCAAAATACACCCACGCCCATCTACAACCGGATCACTGGTTCCGAAGCTAGTAGTCGTTTATCACTGCTATGCAAACCAGGAGTAGAGGGACCGGTCTACAGGAGTACCCCACCGCCGCCGCAAACAGAGCCGTCTTGCCAGCGGAGTACCCACCAAAAGGACCCAGGTTACCCCTCACACCGGAACGTACACACCGGCAGGGAAATTTAAGTAACCCCTTGTACCCGACCTTGGCACACAAAGGCGACATCGGCAACTCACCTAGAACAAGCTTAGAAAGGAGGAACACCGCGGAGCTCTGAATCCTTACCGGTCATTGCTAAGTCCACCCGGTCCGTTACCCGTTATCTGTATACCATGTATCACCTGCTGGTTACAGTAAAATACCAGTTACAGAGACTATCAGTGTTCGTATTTCTTCAGAACTGTTTAATCCCGCGTACCAAGAGTAACTGAGCTGCCTCACAACATCTTGGCTCCGGGGACTCCCGCTCGTCCTGTGGGGAGCGTTCCATCTTGCTGCATCACATCCCCTGGAGGCCTGAGCAGCGCCGGTGAAATCACCGGAATTCCCGCAGGTGGCGTCACGACAAGAATGAACCCCTTATCTGTTCGGCCAACTTTATTGATCTGGACCACCGGGCCAACACAGCCTCGGGCGCGGTACCGTGACAGGGAGCAGCGACAGCCCGAGACGTGCACACCCCAGCTATGGTGAGTCAGAACTTGGCGTCACGAACAGGATACGAGCAGGCCCGTTCCTTAATGGGTATTGTGTGCTTAAAAAGACTTTTATTTCATCAAAAAAGACTTTGTTCGTCCAAAAACAAACTTTTCCCGCCTTTTCAACATTGGGCCAAGATGGCGACCAAGATGGCGGTCCCCGCCATGTGAACCACCACGTGCAGGCCCAGGGGTGAGCCTCCGCCCCTCTTCGTGGGAGGGCCAAGGCAGAGGCGCCAAAATCATTGTCCGCCCCGATTGCTAGAAATAACCATGGGGGCGGGCCAAAGACTTTATCTCACCTATGGATTACAAAAGCTACTAGGAAGTAGGTGTGGCAAGGCTTTTCTAACAGCTCTTCAACAAGAACGGTTACCAGTTAGAACGGGTGCGGTTCTTCCAAGAGAGACTATGGCCAGCATGAAACTCCACCAGCTGATGCAGGAGGTCGAAGCCGAGGCTAGAGCAGCCATAGGCCACCCGGGTCCGGGTCCCGTCCTCACGATAGACGGCAACCCCGAATTCTGGGAAGCGGTGCTGCAAGACCTGAGGGTGAAACTTATGGAGACCACAGAGTGGACGATCCGCAGCTGGAGTGCAGGTCTGGCCAGCCGACTCCATCGGGCTGTCCAGCAGCAACTTGCAACTCGGGCCCACACAGCCTCGGGAGCGGTACCGTGACAGGGAGCAGCGACAGCCCGAGACGTGCACACCCTGGCTACGGTGAGTCACCATCGCCTGACATCTGCTTGAGGACGGTGTCTGAAGTCCTCCTGCTGTGCCAGTGCTATGCCTGAGGCTTAAACATGTAGCCTCCCTGCTATACCCATGCCAGAGGACCCTGTGATGACATCAACCCGAGCAGACCTCCCTGCCATGCCTTTGCTAGACAACGCCAATCCTAGATGTCCTTCTTTCCAGTCTGGAGTCAGGAGCCTTGTATTTGTAGTGACCCGGTCCAGATTATGTCTGGCCCTTTAAGTAACCCTGGACCGTGAGTAGCTCCTGTACACTGCAACTCACTCCTCAGCTGTCCTTCTACCGTTATATTGTTTAATTGAATCTAAAACTTACTAATATCATATATTCCTCAGGTATGTGTTTCAGTGTTGTATAAAGTGCACTTTTCATTTGTTATGTTCCAGCACCATCTGTTGGTGAAATGCATGATTTATCCCCTTTGCAATGTAAAGTCTGACACAAGAATTGAGAGTTAATCCTATTGGTCAGTGACCATGTCACCAAGATTCAATAGGAGGAGCTACCTCCAGTCTTGGTCTAGACAAGGCAGAGATTTGGAAAGTCCCCAGAAATTCTGGTACAATATGTGACCCAGAGCAGACCTCATGTGAGGGGTCTCCTCACCTCCTCCAGGCTCCATGCCTGGAGGTTCATCCTTCTGTTCTTTTTGTTCATCTCAAGAGTTACAGCCAGGCCTAATGCCTAGGATTCTTCCTATAGCTTCTACAGCTAAGGTGGCTAAAGACTGTTAACCTTTTTTAAACCTGGGTCTTGCGCTGTCCAGATTAACACGTGCTTCTCCAGCATTAGGTCACACTAAATGTGTACAGAAGTACCTATTGCTCCGTGTGTTGAGGAAATCGAGGGATGCCAGCCTCACCGCAAATTATCCATTATTTGCTTCAAGTATATACTTCTGCACAGACTACGACAAACTGTGAAATGGATACAAGACACCAGGTATGTAAATATTTTTGGTATATGTGACGCCCCTGCAGACCGGTCGCCACTAGATGGCGCAGCAGCCGAGATTGGTAAATTGGTCACCCCAAACATACACCTAACACAATCCGATCCCAACTCTAGGGACTCTATGCCTGTTAGCGGAGAAAACAAAAGGCACAACACCAAGTTCAGAGAGAGCAGTCAGCCAAGAGACACAAGAGAGTCAAGTTCAGTCAGAGGGAGAGGCGAGAACACTGTGGCGCCCCTGCAGGCCGGTCGCCACTAGATGGCACAGCAGCTGGGATTGGTGAGTCGGTCACCCCCACGCACACCCAACACATCCCCCAATCCCAAGTCTAAGTTACTCTATGTCTAGCAACGGGATAGCGGGAGGAGCCAGGTGAAGGGTGGAATGTTAGGACAGAACCCGGTGAGGGGTGGGAACACCACAACAAAAAGGACACACAACACCAAGTTCAAGGGAGAGGAAAGTGGAGTGCAGTATTGAGTGGAGAAGGAGAGTAGCAAGAGAAAAAGAGTTGAGACCCGTCAGCCAAGTAGTCAATGAGACCAGACTGAGAGAACCCGGACCCGGCAGCCTGTGCCACCGTATGGCTAGCCTGAGTCCCAGGCTGAGAACCGAGGGAAGACAGAGGGAGTCTAAGGTGTACCCGAGTCAGTGGGGACACTGAGTGACTGGGCCAGAACCAGAGTGCTAGCTCTGCTGAAGTGGCAAGGAAGCTGTATGCCCCAACCACGAACTCTCATCGCAAAGCATTCACTGATCTCAGGGAGACCAGTTCAAGAAAACACTGCGGGCAGCTGGCTAAAGCGCTCAAACACAGTGAATTCCTAGGCACATTGCCCCCTAGGAATTATGAACTCTGGCGGGGTGCGGGGTCTTTATGTCCCGAGACCCAACCTCCGACACAGTGAAAGGAAGGCCGTCAAAATAGGGCTATGAATATGCAAATAGAGTCTGTGGAGCCTCGGTTAGGAGTCTTAAACACAGGACTAGCCATATATCCCTTGCGGAGAACACCATAACCACCATATTAATTGGCCCTTTTAGTCAATATCCAACTCTTTTACAAGTTTAGAGATATGACAAGGGAATACCAAGGCCAAGTATCCATCCACAGACAGCTGTTTCGGGGTGTTGCCCCTCATCAGTGTGGAGTAGGATTCTGGCTAGGTGGGAGCAAGGCCTAGTAGACCAACATCGCAAAGCATTCACTGATCTCAGGGAGACCAGTCCAAGAAAATACTGCGGGCAGCTGGCTAAAGTGCTCAAACACAGTGAATTCCTAGGCACATTGCCCCCTGGGAATTATGAACTCTGGCGGGGTGCGGGGTCTTTATGTCCTGAGACCCAACCTCCGACACAGTGAAAGGAAGGCCGTCAAAATAGGGCTAGGAAACTCGGAAGGATGCCCACTGAAAGCCCGTGACCGCTGGACCATAGCTAGTGTGCGGAATAGACTGAAGAGGCCCGAGAGGAACATGAAAGGGGGTGTCGCAGATGAGCCATCCCAGCTGCTAAGACTGGAGCCACTGTTTTACTGAACTGTGTGTGTGTTGTGACATCTGACGAGCAAGAAAGTAAACCTGGTGAAGCTCAGAATTGTGTGAGACTTTGATTGTGCGCCTGACAGGTAGCAGACTGATTCTGCGAGCCTGCAGCAGGAGGCTGCCTGAGGGTACTGAGGACGTTGCACTACACTTTCTTCGCCGTAGCCCTGGGGATCAGCCCTACCTGTGGAGGGCGCACCATCTCTGCTGGAAACCTCATCATCCCCAAAGGTCCCGACTGCAGCAGTGGCTTCCTCTAGCCGCAAACCACGGGTGGCATCACAATAATTCTTTAAAAACAGTTTTTCCCCCTTTTTATTAACTTGGCCGGGACCACGGAGCCAGGTCACGACACCGTGACATCCTGCAGCCCCAGATGACGACAAGAGGGCCCGGATCCGAGTACCCCTGGTGGGCGACTCAACACCATCATACAGGACTGAGAGGACACGGATCTGGTGGCCTGTGCTCCCCTGAGGCTTGTCTGGATTCTGGGCTGTAGACCATGGAGAGAGAAGGAAGGAGTCCAAGAAGTGCTCGAGTTAGCGGTTACACCAAGGGACTGGGCCAGAACCAGAGTGCCGGCTCTGCTGAAGTGGCCAGGAAGCTCTATGCTCCAATCACAAACCCTGGCGGGGTCTTTATATTTGTGACCCAACCTCCTGCGCAGTGAAAGGAAGGCCACCGTATTAGGACTAGGGGACCAGGCAGGTCGCCCACTCAAAGCCTATGGTCACTGGACCGTAACTAGCGTGCGGACAGATTGAAAAGGCCCATAAAAGGAACACGAAAGGGGGCGATTCTGATGAGCCATCCTGACTGCTTAGACCACTGTTAAAGATGACATTATGAGTACTATGCAGCTTCCGCCATATTGTATCTAAAGAAGCCATATTTGATAATGTCTATTCTGACTTATTAGCTATGTAACAGTTTATTCAGTGAAGAGGAGCACAGCTAAGCACATTCTTGTATTTGTCCTTGTCTTCTTAGATAAGACCACCAAGCCATATGTAAGCCCAGTGTACAAGTTCTTATCTTCTGTAACTCTCTTAAAGGTCACTAATTAATCATCTCAAAACTGTCTACACTGCATATTCATCATATTTGTCATTGTATGATGTAACCTATTTTTCCTTCTGTAAACGTATATAAGCTGATACAAATAGGGATGGGCGAATCTACTCGCTAGGACTCGTTACTCGGCGAGTAGTAAGGGACTCGCAGGACTCGGTACTCTGCGAGTTTCCCAGTGATTACTCGCACGAGTCCAATGCAAATCAATATCAATCCTAGTTTTGTCAGAAACGCTGACAAAACTAGGATTGCCATTGTTTGCATTAGACTCGTGCGAGTAATCACTGGCTACTGTGCCAGTGATAGCAGGGAAACTCGCAAAGTAACTGCTGTTTCTTTGCGAGCCGAGTCCAGCTGTCTTCTCTGTGCAGCTCCAGGGTCCTAGAGCCCGCCTGATCACAGACATGATGTAGCAGTGCTGAGATTGTTCTCAGTCTGCTCATTCCCTGTGCATAGACATCTATATTTATGCACAGGGGATGTAGCAGAGAGGACATCGCGTTTTGGACTACGTCGGACAGAAGAGGATTTTTTTAATTAAAGATGGAGTCCCTAATGGCTTTTTTTTTTATTTCAAATAAAAAATTTTCTCTGTGTTGTGTTTTTTTAACCCTTTATTGGAGATTCTTAGTGGCTGGGTCAAACGTGGCCTGACATTAAGAATCTCGGGCTTAATACCAGCTTGTATAACAAAGCTGGTATTAACCCCTTTATTACCCAGCGTGCCACTGCCACCAGGGCCGCTGGAAGTGCGGGGTTCAGCGCCAGAGGATGGCGCTTCAATGAACGCGCCATCTTCTGGGGCGGCTGCGGGCTGCAATTTGCAGCGGGGGGTGCCCAAAAAGCTTGGGCATCCCTGTGCTGCGGATTCCAGCCCCCAGCTGCTTAGCTGTACCTGGCTAGACATAGAAATTGCGCGGAGCCCCACGCATTTTTTTATTATTTAATGAATTTCAGAGTCAGTGTCTCAGAGTCGGAGTCGCCTCAGAGTCGGAGTCGCCTCAGAGTCGGAGTCGCCTCAGAGTCGGAGTCGCCTCGGAGTCGTCTCGGAGTCGGAGTCTCCTCAGAGTCGGAGTCTCAGAGTCGGAGTCGCCTCAGAGTCGGAGTCGCCTCAGAGTCGGAGTCGCCTCGGAGTCGGAGTCGCCTCGGAGTCGCCTCGGAGTCGGAGTCGTCTCGGAGTCGGAGTCGTCTCGGAGTCGAGTCGGAGTCGGAGTCGTCTCGGAGTCGGAGTCGTCTTGGAGTCGAGTCGGAGTCGGAGTCGTCTCGGAGTCGGAGTCGTCTCGGAGTCTGAGTCGTCTCGGAGTCGGAGTCGGAGTCGTCTCAGAGTCGGAGTCGTCTCGGAGTCGAGTCGGAGTCGTAGTCGTCTCGGAGTCGGAGTCGTCTCGGAGTCGGAGTCGTCTCGGAGTCGGAGTCGTAGTCGCCTCGGAGTCGGAGTCGTCTCGGAGTCGGAGTCGTCTCGGAGTCGGAGTCGCCTCGGAGTCGGAGTCGTCTCGGAGTCGAGTCGGAGTCGGAGTCGTCTCGGAGTCGGAGTCGTCTCGGAGTCGAGTCGGAGTAGGAGTCGGAGTCGTCTCGGAGTCGAGTCGGAGTCGGAGTCGTCTCGGAGTCGGAGTCGTCTCGGAGTCGAGTCGGAGTCGTCTCGGAGTCGGAGTCGGAGTCGTCTCGGAGTCTGAGTCGGAGTTGAGTCGGAGTCAGAGTCGTCTCGGAGTCGGAGTCGTCTCGGAGTCGAGTCGGAGTCGGAGTCGTCTCGGAGTCGGAGTCGTCTCGGAGTCGGAGTCAAAAAAATGCGTGGGGCTCCGCGCAATTTCTATGTCTAGCCAGGTACAGCTAAGCAGCTGGGGGCTGGAATCCGCAGCGCAGGGATGCCCAAGCTTTCTGGGCACCCCCCGCTGCAAATTGCAGCCCGCAGCCGCCCCAGAAGATGGCGCGTTCATTGAAGCGCCATCCTCTGGCGCTGAACGCCGCTCTTCCAGCGGCCCTGGTGGCGGTGGCACGCTGGGTAATAGAGGTTAGGGCCAGCTTTGTATTATCAGCTGGCCCTAAGCCCGAAATTTATGGCGGTCACGCCAATATTAGACATGACCGCCATGAATTTCTATTAAATTGTTTTAAAAAAAACACAACACAGAGAAATTTTTTTATTAGAAATAAAAAAAAAAAGCCATTAGAGACTCCATCTTTAATTAAAAAAATCCTCTTCCGTCCGACGCAGTCCAAAACGCGATGTCCTCTCTGCTCATCCCTGTGCATAGATATAGATGTATATGCACAGGGAATGAGCAGACTGAGAACAATCTCAGCTCTGCTACATCATCTCTGTGCACAGACATTCATGTCTGTACACAGGGAATGAGCAGACTGAGAACAATCTCAGCACTGCTACATCAGGCAGCAGGCGGGCTCTAGGACCCTGGAGCTGTGGCAGCCAGCACAGAGGAGACAGGACTCTTATCTGTGCGAGTTTCCCAGCGATTACAGTTGCAAAGTAAACGAGTCCAATGCAAATAAATGAGAAAACTAGGATTGCTTCAGGCTGAAGCTTCCGAGACACATCTGCGATTTGTAAATCTCACACTACTCGCTATTACTCGCTTCCCCATTCATTAACATTGGACTCGCTAGACTCGCAACGAGTAGCGAGTCCTGTGCTCGGACTCGCTAGAGTCAAGCGATTCCGAGTAATTTAGGATTCGCCCATCACTAGATACAAACAATAAATGATGGAGCTATTCATTTGAAGACCGAGTCTGTGTCATCAATTGAGTTATAGCCATTACCAGGTATACCTGTGTAGAGCTCTTTATATCAAATCAGTCTACTCTGGTTAGGTGTTTTTTATACATCTTTAACACCACACTGGAGTCGCCACTGTTTTGTTTGTAAATTAACCACCTACTGAGTAAGAGAGTTAAGGTGGGGTCACACGCGGCGATCTGGCCTGCGATGTCGGAAGCGATGCGCGGGTGCCCGCTTGCTTCCGACATCGCAGGCCAGCTGTCACACGGCACGACGTTGCCGGTGACGCGGCTGCGATGTGGGCGGAGCCGTCGCTTGCTGGGCAGGGCTCAGCCCAGCGAGCGATGGCTCAGTAACCCTGTGATATAGGCTGGATCGCGCCACCAACAGTGTCAGACGGCGCGATCCAGCCTAATCGCTGGTCACAGGTTGACAGGTTTATGAACATGTTCATAAACCTGTCAACCTGCGACCAGCGATAATTTGCAGTTGCGTCGCGCTGTCACACAGCGCGACGCACTTGCAATATCGCCCGCGACTTCGCTGTGACGTCACTTTGCGGCGATGTCGCGGGCGACATCGCCGCGTGTGACCCCACCTTAAAGGGCCTGTCACACGCATCAATATCGCCTGCACGATTTCGGCTGCACGTGACGTTGCAGCGATATTGATGCGTGTGACATACTGAATCAACCAGCGATAAATCGCTGGTTGATGATTGCCAGGTTTTAGAATCTGTCCTAAAACCTGGCGACTGTCGCCCGGTGGACACGCAGCATCGCTGCGTGTGACACCGGGAGTAGCGATATTCCAGCTCCCAGCGCCTCTCACAAGCGCTGGGAGCTGGTATCCAAGGTAAACTGCGGGTATCTAGGCAGCGCGTGCTGCCTAGATACCCGACGTGTACCTTAGTTACCAGCCTCCTCCGCTCACCGGCTGGTATCTAAGGTACACAGCGGGTAACTAGGGTCCCTAGTTACCCGCTGTGTACCTTAGATACCAGACGGTGAGCGGAGGAGGCTGGTAACTAAGGTACACGTCGGGTATCTAGGCAGCGCGCGCTGCCTAGATACCCGCAGTTTACCTTGGAGACCAGCCTGCTCCCGCTTCCAGCAGGCTGGCAGCGGGAGCAAGACATCGTGGAAACGATATTTAAATCGTTTCCACGATGTTTCTGGTCAATTGATCGCTGGTGAGTCTGTCTGTGTGACAGCTCACCAGCGATCAGCCGTCAATGTCGTCAGCGATCAGATCGCTGACGACATTGACACGTGTGACAGGCCCTTAAACCAAGCTAAATCTCTATGCTGTGTGAGACTGTGATTACTGCGCCTGAAGGGAGATAGACTGATTACTTGAACCGGTAACAGGAGACTGCCTGAGTATTGTGAATCCTACACCCCCAACGAGCCCTGCACATCCATAAACTCTACAGTTGCCCTGGGGAATCACTCTTGCCGTGGAGAGCTGAACTATCTACGCTGCAACACCCATTGACTCACCGTGGGCCGGGTATCTCGGGTCTCAGGCGCTGGCTGTCAGTCACGGTTCCGATGCCTGAGGTCGGGGGCCCGGTGGTCAATAAAAGGGTGAGAATAAAATAATAAAAGGGATAAAGTTATACGTTCGTGACGCCACCTGTAGGGTTCCGGTGATGGCACCGGCGCTGCTTGGGCCTCCGGGGTGATGGGCGGCAGCAAGGTGGAACCGCTCCCTACAGGACGAGCGGGGTCCCCGGGGCTGTGGAGCTGCAACGGTGGAATAGGGCAGCTCAGTTGTTCCTGTAAGGCAATGCAGGTTGATGACAGTTCTTGAATAAGGCTCGGACACGCTGTTCACTCTGTACGGGTTCTTTACTCTGGTAAACGGCAGCTTTACAAGGTATGTGATGGTGTGTCGGCTGAGGCAGTGGACCGTGTGGCTCTGGCAATGAGCAGCGTCCCTCTGAAGCTCCTCTCGTGTTCCTTCTCTATCACTGTCTGTCCCTCTCTCTTCGCTGCTTTGGTATACCTTGCCAGGGTACTGAGGATCCTCTGTTGGGTTCGGAGCCATGGATTCCGACTCTCGTTAGGTCCCTGACCCTCAATGGCGGGTACCCCCTGGTATAGCTGCGATGTTGGTAAGTTGTGAGTTGTGTTCCTTTAAAGCCATCAACCACTCCGGGTTCTGTGGTGCAGGGTTAAATCGTCTGAACCACCTCGGAGCCGGTACTCCGGGTTGTGGACTGGGCAAGGGTATTGTCTTACCCGTCCTGCTCTTGGCCCCTTTCTCTTCTGGGTCACCAGTGCTCGGTGCCCTCCCTGTTAGCCTTCTCAGTGCTCTTCTGCAACTCCTTCCACTCTGCTATGTCTGTTACTTTCACTTTGCCTCTCTGAGCTTCTCTCCTGTCACGACTTGACTTCTGCACTGTTCTGTTCCACTTCCTGGTCTAACTCCTTGCAGCTCTCGCACTCACTATATAACCTAGCTCTCCTCCCACCGGGACCTGTTACCCTAGCAAAGGGTGTCTGATTGGTCCCCTATCACTAGGTGTTGTGTGTGGTATTGGAACTTCAGGATTCTTCTACTCATTACCAGAGCAAAGGATATGGCACCTTCATTCAGGGGTGCAGTACCCTTTTGTGACGCACTCTTAGTGGGGCGCCACACCATCATCCCCAGAGGTCCCGACTGCAGCAGCGGCTATACTGGCTGCATCCCATGGGTGGCGTCACAAGTCTTTTATTTTTGTTTTATGTTATTTTAATCCATTTTTCCAATTCCCCTTTTTAACTGCTCGCCCGACGAGGGGATCACGGACTGGGTCACGCCATCGTGACATCCTGCAGCCCCAGACAACGACAAGAGGGCATGGTTCCGAGCACCCCACAGTCCCCGCCAGGGGCGAGACATATATATCTCCTTTTCTGCTTATATGCCCCAAAAGACTTTGAACGTTATTATAATTATCTACACCAGGGATCCCCTACCACCGGGCCACAAACCTGGACCAGGCCACATGTATCTCTGTGCTGGTCAACCCTGCGAGCGGTGGATGCTGCCTGATTCGCTGCCCCAGTGATGTCCCGCCCACTGCGATCTGCACCTGCAGCATTATGGCTCTCTTTTTCAGCTGCGTGCATACATGTACACCGGACCAATCAGCCAATCATAGAGCAGCAGCCAGGCCCTGATTGGCCAGTGGCTGTTGCGCTGTGATTGACCCGGTTGCTGCACTGTGATTGGCCGATGGCATGCAGCTGAGGAAGAGGAGAACCTAATGCTGTAGGTACAGCGACGGACCGGTAAGCAAAGGGTGTGTGTGTGTGTGTTGCAAGAGGAGGATGGGGGCTGCAAGATGAGGAGGATTGGGCTGCAAAAGGAGGAGAATGGGGGCTGCAAAAGGAGGATTGGGGCTGCAAAAGGAGGAGGATGGGGGCTGAAAGAGGAGGAGGATGGGGGCTGCAAAAAGGGAGGATGGAGCTCAAAAGGAGGAGGATGGGGGCTGCAAGAGTAGGAGGATGGGGGCTGCAAAAGGAGGAAGATGAGAGCTGAAAAAGGAGGAGGATGGGGGCTGCAAGAGGAGGAGGATGGGGCTGCAAAAGGAGGATGGGAGCTGCAAAAGAAGGAGGATGGGGGCTGCAAAAGGAGGAGGATGGGGGCTGAAAGAGGAAGAGGATGGGGGCTGCAAAAAGGGGAGGATAGGGGCTTCAAAAGGAGGAGGATAGGGGCTTCAAAAGGAGGAGGATGGGGGCTGCAAAAGGAGGAGTATGGGGGCTGCAAAAGGAGGAGGATGGGGCTGCAAGAGGAGGAGGATGAGGGCTGAAATAGGAGGAGGATGGGGGCTGTGGCACCCCTGCAGATCCAGTCACCACAGAGGTACTGCATCCTTGTTAGGGTGAAGTATCCAATTCACTGGTAAGAGGGGTACAGACCGGTACCGGGACACCCAGATCACACTAGGAACGATTGTAGTGGGGTTGGGTGGTGAAGGAAGTAGTTAGAGGGAGCACTTGGGAGGAGTGAGGTCAGGAAGAACACACGTAGATGATGTGGGACACATGACAAAGGGTATGAAAGAGGGAGAAACATCTAGAACGTAGGAGACGACAGTGAGAAGAAAGACAGTTAACAGAGAGAGTGACCAGCTGTGGAAAGGTGGTAGAACAGCTTGGGAGAGGTCTTTGAACACCAAGATCGAGTTGGAGGGCAGCTAGAGAACGTACGCCTGAGAAGTGTCCAGAGGACTAGAGCAAGTGGCAGCCCGACGTACGTCCAAACCTTAAAGCAGAACATCACCCAAGTGGCTCCAGGAGGAAGAGGGCAGGGCTGTGGAGTCGGTACATCAAACCATCGACTCCAACTCTGACTCCTGAATTTCACGGACTCCGACTCCAACTCCCATTCTGACTCCCTCAACTTTGACTCCGACTCCTTCATATATGGCTCATGTTTAAGTGATACATTTATTGTAGTACAATGTGAACATCAGGCTTTCATCATTATTAAGATACAATAATCAAGATATTTAGATAGAACATAATAATTCATAATAATATTTTCCACATTCTGCATTGAACTACTGTACCCAATGGATTACAGATTTTAGGAATCGGAGTCTGTCCATTTTCTACCGACTCCAACTCCGACTCTGCCAAAATGTTCTCCGACTCCACAACTCCGACTCCACAGCCCTGGAAGGGGGGTGCCCTGAGGCACAGGAAGTGAGCAATCCACCCGAGGGTCTCGTATCCATTGTCAGGCGCAGGCAAGTGGAGGGACTTGGCCGCAAGGGGCACCGGGAACCGAAAAGACTAGTGGAGAAGACCAGGCTCACCTAGCAACCCAGAAACTGAGTGACACTTTCATGGTGACATGGTCGACAACCGCACACATCTGCTGAAAAGGTGGCAACAATAGGGTTAAGACACTGCAGGGGAACCTCTAGGAAAAGCCCATATTTACTGGCTCAGAGCTCTGTGTAGCAAGGCGCAAGGGAGGACAGGAGAGGCAAGCGCTGTGTGAGACGACCTGGAAAGGACAGAGAAGGGGTGCCAGGTATGTACTATCCTACTACCAGTGAGTAGCTGGATCCCTGCCTCCAAGAACCCAGTGCTCAGCGGGCTGTTACACAAAGACTGTGAGTAAAAGAACTGAAGATTACAACCCGCTGTGTCTGTGAACTTTCTTTACGCGTCAAGAGCACCAAAAACACCACTACCAACTCACTCAGGTACCCTTGGCCACCCTAGGGGTCAGCCCTACCCATAGAGGGCTTAAGAGCTTTGCTGCCTAACAACCATCGACCCCTAGGAAGACTGTCGAGCAGCGGTGGCCAGCTATAGCAACCTGCAGTCACCCTGCTCACAATGAACCCTCCACGCCAGATTCCTATCCCTAGGAGAGAGAGCCACCCACACCGAATTTTTAATGACACTGCCAGGGTCAAGGAGGTGTGTCTCAGTTCCTGTGATCCCTGTGATGAAGCCTCAAAACAGCCCGATTACGAGTATCCTAAGGCCCTTGAGGGGTGTGTCAGGGCTGCAAGAGGAGGAGGATGGGGGCTGCATGACAAGGAGGAAGGGAGTTGCAAGAGGAGGAGTTTGGGGGCTGCAAAAGGATGATGGGGCTGCATGGGGATGATGGGGGCTGCATGGGGATGATGGGGGTTGCAAAAGGATGATGGGGGTTACATGGGGATAATGGGGGCTGCACATGCCCGCCATCAGGGGGTGACACGTCTGCCCGGAGTCAGGGGCCCCGAGCCTCACTGCAGGGGGCGTGGCCATTTTCATAAGGGAGAGGGGGCCTGGGCATGACTGTAGGGGGCGTAGCTGTTTGCATCACGGACCAGGGCCTGCCCCCCTGGCCAGCAGTGAGTCTCTGTCTGTGCACATGTCAGCAGCACAGCAGGTCTCATCATGCACAGGGAACCCGGCTGCCCCCCACCCGCTCTCACTACTGCACAGGGGGCGCCCAGGGCCCGCCTAGTGCACCCAACCCACGGCCCACCCACGGTATACTTGCCAGGCCAGTATTATTAGTATTATGCTGTACCATATTTTTTTGCTTTATAAGACGCTCCCCAAATCTGATGAAAGAAAAGACAGAAAAAAATGATTTTTAATGTTAAATGAGTCTGTCTTATAATGCCAGTGTCCGTCTTACAATCAGTATATTTGTCCCACCATAATGGTATATATGTACTCCATCCTGAACCCCCGTGGCTTACCAAGGGGGAGAAAGAGGGTTGAGGAAAGGTTGTGGTGGTGCAGGAGGCAGGTTTGCAGGGACCATGGGGGGAGGGGGGCCACACTGCGGGCCCAGGGGCCAGGGCTGCGGGGGTCTCGCGGTCATTTTCCATGTGCCTGCAGGCATTGCCAAGCTGTGGGCTAGCCTCTATCGTCCAGACTTCCAGAAAATAGCTGCGGTGGCGGTGCATGCGCAGATCGAGATCTGCGGCCATTTTCTGGAAGCTTGTGGCTCCTGCAGAGCTCAGCTCACCCCCAGTCTGTGCCCCCTAACACTCTGCTGTGCTGTATATGCTCTCTGTGTCCTGTATATATAGCAGTCTCCTATGTGATGTAAGGTATTTGATTTACGAAATTTATTATCACAGTGTTAACTGCGTTCAAGACCAACGCAAACCTGGAAGATCAGTTATCGACGAACATCGCAGGCGCACAAAGAAGCAGTTGCAGCCATCAAATTAGGTGAGTTAATTAAGTAAATGTAGCCGGGTAATTTTCATTCTTTCTCTCTCTTTCTCTCTCTCTCTCCTCCCATCTCGCTGCTGTCTCCGGATCCCTGAGAATCACGGATATGGAGGCAGCAATGCCATCCGGAGTTATAAGTCTGGAAGTCAGAAGCTGCTCTCACAAGCTGTGAATGAAAGTCGGGGCTTGGGTGAGGGTGGGGCTTGGCTGGGGGCAGGGCTAGGGTGAGGGTGGGGCTTGGGTGAGGACAGGCTTGTGTGAGGGCGGAGGCCTAAGTGGGCCCCAAACTTTTGCCAGTCAAGGGCCCTGAAATTCCTAGTGGCAGCCCTGGGGCTGTAAGAGGATGATATGGATATTGTGCGCTGCAAGGGGATGGAAAAGTAAGACATTCCCTGCAAATAAGACATAACGCATCTTTCAGGGAAGCAGGGTACTAAACTCCACCCCTTCTCCATAGCTCTGCCCCATATGACCAAAGTCCCCCTTCTTTCCCCCCGCTGGGCCATGGAGAAATGGTCTTGCATGAAGCTGGTCCCCGATGCAAAAAAGGTTGGGGACCACTGATCTACACTACTGATTCTAACTTAAACAAGTTCTTAAAGTTCCAGAACCGTAATGCTGTGTCAGAATCCATTCCTGAACCACGTCGACTTTAAGCAATCCATATTATATCTCCCTGTTCTGCTGAAGTAAAGCAGCTGTTATCCTCGATACCTGTTGTCTGTGGTCATTCAATCGGCTGTGGATGCTGCGAGGGGTTGGATAGCAGAGAATCGGATAGCCCCCATAACAAGGTTATTATACATTTATGTTACCTTTCCCTTTTTTACCTTGTATCTTGTGACTGTCTTGACCCTTGTGTCAGTAAACTTTGTTTTCCTTACCTGATGTTGTGCGGTGTCTTGCAGTCCTGTCGTGTGTACTACCTTGCCCACTTGCTTAGCTGCCACGGGCCCTGGTCGCTGCCCTTTCCTAGTCCGGATAGGTTTGGATCCCCCCTGTGGTCCATTGGGTCCACTCTCATCCTTGGACGCGCCACGTCACTGTTGCGTGCCGGCAAGAGAGCGTAACACTATTTGAACATTTTTACAACTTGAAATCCATTTTTTATCACATACATAAAACCTAAAAAGTGATTTATGTTTGTGTCTGATATACACTATCCCCTTTAACTGAAGCTGGTACAAAAAAAACAATCCATGTACTATTTGTTTCAAAACCAGAGGAGTTTGGAAAAAAACATTTTCACGTACACTGTTAAAGAATTCTGAATCAATAGAGGAGGCCTATGTTCAGGGTCTGAGTTTCCGGGTCCTCTGCGTGGTGAGCAGTTTCAAAGACCCTCTCTCTCTCTCTGGAGGACCTGTTTTGCATTGCACAGACAGCTCATTGATTAGAAATGGATAATGCTCAATTTCCTATGTGATGGTGCTGAAGAGAAATGAAACATTAAGGCCGGTTTCACATTTGAGTACTGCGTCCCTATGTTTAACATGGGGACGCATGGTACCTGCAAGCCTCCTGAAATGCCCAAACAAAGCATAGAGCTTAATGGAGCCGCACTGCCATCCGGATGTACCGCAGCCAAACGCAGCATGTCTTTCTCTCCTTCCCCCCCGTCTCTCTCTGTCTCTCCTTCCTGACCGTTATAAAGGAGTTCTATGGGTCAGCAGTGTCAGTCCAGTGCATTTCTATGGACTTCTCTCTTCGTCCGCAGCCGCTGAATACATGCTGTCTATGCCAGCGTTTGTATGCATTTGTGGAGCCCACTAGGACGGGGTACTGGTACCGGACCGGGGTACTGCTGGGGATGTCACGGAGGTCCTGGTCCGGACCGTGTCCCGGGTTCCTCAAGTAAATGGGATATTTGTAAGGGATAAAGTTTGTCTTGACGCCACCCACGGGTTGTGGTCAGTGATGGGACCACCGCTGCTGCGCTGCAATGCCAGGAGGATGGATGGATGATGAGGCTGCAGCCAGATGGATGAGCCCACCGCGGGTCGGGCTGCTACTGGCAGGGTAAGAAGTACCGTACAGTTTTGTATACCTGGAATCAGACACGGACACTGAAGCAGGGTTCACCGAGTTTACTTGTAAGTCCTTCAAGCAGTTCACAGCAATTCACAGTGCAGTTCTCAACACAGTTCCATTAACTCCGGGAACACTCAACCCTGTGCAGCCAGGCTGTCACTCTGAGACCCCTCACTCCTTCTAAGTGCCCTTTCAGGCTGTTCTCTCCCTCTCTGTTCCTCTCCGGATTGTATAGCGGCAGCTCAGACCCTTGTGGGTCCTCGTGGTTGCTGCTGTGCTTCCAACCCTTGTGTTGGGTACTCCAACCTGAAATTAGAGCTCCCCGTCGGTTTGTCTGGGAAGCCAGAATATTGCTTCAGTTCCCCTCAGAGCCGACACGCTGGTGTTTGCCTAGCCTGTGTGGCACCCTGGCACCCTGGTTGGGGCACCACAGAACTCTTAGTACACAAATGGAATGTACACAGCAAGCAGAACTCACTAACAAACACACCTTTTACACCCCCTTTTCACTCCAGGCCTCTAGGGGGAGCCCCACTGGTTACCTTAGACCAGTTCCCCCTATAAATACGGGTCCTGGAGAGAGAAACGGCGGAGTGTGCAGTCACTTTAGAACTGTGAACAGCTAGGAGAGCTGACCTGGTACTAGAGCCACATCAGGCCCATACCAGCACACCCGGGAAGTGAGGGACTCTCGAAATAAGAGTCTTAGGAACAGGAGATAAAGCCCTGACAGGGATAGAGGAGTTATTTCAACTCGCCCTAACAATCCGGTCACTGGGTCCAAGCTGCAGGAGCCACGTCGCAGGCTGCAGAGAAACCAGCATCTTAACCAGGGGGTCTAGCTCCCTGCCCACCTGAAGCACCACCAGATGAAAGCCTGAGGAAGGGAATAGTAGCTACGCCTAACTCTTGATAGTGCCCTCAGTGCAGCGAACTCAGGTGAAACACGTCCCACCAGAACGTGCAACCCGGTCCGGCAGGATTCCATATCCACCAGACCTCACCAGAATCGTACAAACAAGGAAGCCTACACCACTGCTTGCTGTGGAACCTCCAGGAGTGCCTACTTCATCACCCGGTCGAGTGTACCTGTTGTCACCAGTAAAGGTACTAAAAGACTCTATGTGTCTGTGCATTATTCCTGGACTAACACGCAGCAACTACCCGAGCTGCCGTATTCCATCTAGTGCAGCTCCTGGCCCCGGGGACTCCTGCTCATCCTGTGGGGAGCATCCCATCTAGCTGCCGTACATCCCCCGGAGGCCCAAGCAGCGCCGGTGCATTCACCGGACTCCCACAGGTGGCGTCACAACAAACAAGAATCATCCCAATCCTACAATCCCCTTTTCCCCAGGCGCGGAACCGTGACAAGTGCTGCATCGCCTGGGACCTGAGAACCTGGCAACGGTGAGTCACCTGCAGTAGCCCTATCTTCGAAGGTGCTACCAGGCTCCGTCTAACCCGTGTGACTCCAGCACAAATCAGGGAAAACTACTGCGCCTGTAGTTGGTCGGTGCTGCCGTGTTCCTCGGACCCAGTACTGCTGGTCCAGTCTCTGCCCTCACACTCCTGCCGGCTATGGACGAGCTTTCTCTCCATGGTTTCTACGACTCTGTGGATTCTGCATCTCCATGAAGCCCAACCCCACCGGGATGTGTGTCACTCTCTGCTTGATGTCTTTACTTCTCGTCTCACTCTGGCCTACTAACTCCTTCCTCCTCTTTTCCTCTTTTTAAGCTTTCTGTCACCTGATCTACGTTCGTTCCCACCCACTTTCCTCTAAACCCACCACCCCTTTCCCACCTAGAGTCCCGGGCTCCGGGTTGGGTGCTGCCTCTAGTGGTGTGTGTGTGTCCGTGAGGGTGTTTGGTGTACAAACCGTCCATCTTTCTGCCTGGCTGCAGTTCCCTATGTGGTCAACCTGGTTGCAGGGGCGCCACATATTCATGGCTGCGTTTGCGCTGTTGTATGCGGCAGGAATGCCAATGTGAAACCGGCCTAACTTCACTTTTCACCATAGGACACCTGTCATATTTCATTGACAATAAACATATTACAAAGTAGTGATTGTCCAGAGCAGAGAACCCATCTAACAGCCTTACACTTGTCCAGTCAACAACCATCTCTCCCAACTGTACCAAGAATATGCATTACTATTTCAACAAGGAGATGGGAGTATGTACATGCAACCTTCAAAAGAAGCCTAAAGATCCACCTCTTCCACCAAGCCTACAACCTCCTATGAGACTCAGTCCACCCACCGCCTCACGACCGTCACCTCCCCCTCCTACTGTATCCCCACCCACCCCTTGTGGATTGTGAGCTCTCGGAGACAGGATCTTCTCCCCTCTTGTACCTGTACGACCAAATTGTCCACATTTATTGTTACTTGTCCTTGTCTTCCCTTTTAGCATGTAAAGCGCCATGGAATTTAATAGCGCTATATAAATAAATAAATGTTCAGTACTTTTTCTCACCTGGCTATAGCTTTTCTTCTGACAGACCACAAGGGTGGACATGTTGATATTTAACATGTCCAACAATTTTTTAAGACTTTAGGAATGCCCATTGGCTACTTTTATGTGACAAAGCCTTTAAAGGGAATCTATCAGCAAGATTTTGCTATGTAATCTGAAAGCAGCATGATATAGACGCTGTCAGATTACATAGACTGCAGTAATGTCTCATTTAGTAGTCTGCATGGATTTAATTTGATACCATTACCAATTTCTTATTTGTGTGGCGCCCCACTAAGCGTGCGTCACAAAAGGGTACTACACCCCTGACCGAAGGTGTCGTATTCTTTGTTTTAGTAATGAGTAGGATAATCCTGAAGCTCCATCCACCGCATGCAACACCTAGTGTTAGAGGACCAATTAGACACCCATTACTAGGGTAACCGGTCCTGGTGGGAGGAGAAGCTAAGTTATATAGCAGGGGGAAAGCAGCAAGGAGTTGGTGAAGTCAAGTCGAGACGAGGGGGAAGCTACAGAACAGAAGCTGAGAAGCAAGAAGGAGCTGCACAGAGCTGCGCAGCAGATGTAGCAGAGTGGAAAAAGAACAGCAAAGTAAAGAGACAGCTAACTGGGAGGGCACCTCAACCTGGTGACCCAGAAGAGAAAGGGGCCAAGAGTAGAACGGGTAACTCAATACCCTTACCCAGTCCAAACCCGGAGTACCAGCTCCGAAGTGGTCCAGCAGGTTACAACCCTGAATCACCAAACCCGGAGTGGTCGCAGGCTGTACAGGAGCATGACCCACCAACCAAACAACTACCGCAGCTTATACCAGGAGCACCCACCATTGAGGACCAGGGCCCGCAGAGAGAGAAATGGCTGCAGCGGTGACCCAACCGAAGGTCTTCAGTGTTCCCATTTGGGTATAGCAGAGCAGCGAAGCAAGGGGACAGATAGTGATAGAGAAGGACACCAGAGGAGCTTCAGAGAGACACTACTCATTACAAGAACCACCCGGTCCACTACCTAGCAATAAGAACTGCATTACTTTGTATGCTGCAGAATACCGGAGTAAATACCCGTTCAGAGTGAGCAACGTGTCAGTGTCTCATTCACCTGCCTTGCTCCACAGTTACTGCGCTGCTGTATTTCTCCATTCCTACTTCCAGTACCCCGGGGCATCGCTCCTCCTGTAGGGAGCCACACCATCCAGCTGCCGCCCATCACTCCGGAGGTCCCCGCAGGGCCGGTGCCATCACCGGAACCTACAGGTGGCGTCACGAACAAACTGTAAAACCTTTATTTTAATTTTGCTTTTATTTTCCCCATTTTTCATTGACCACCAGGCTCACAGCCTCAGGCACCACTACCCGTGACCTTCAGACTGCACCTGAGTCCTGAGTCCCCTGGCCTGGGTGAGTCATTTGCAATTCTAGCATTCCTCAAATTGCTGAACCCTGTATAACCTTGTCCACATGAATGATCGACATCTTTTGGTGTACACTGTACATTGAAAGAAAGCTCCTAATCAATGGCGAGACTGTGGTTACACACAGCAGGAGGACTAGGAGGCATGAGATACTTAAAGAGGAACTCTGGGGAGATATTTTTTTTTAATACAGTCCCTGCCCTCCTACATTATGAAGCAGAGCTGTACACTACAGTTCTAGGATCTATAGATCACTTATCTATTATATAATCGCGAATGGATTTTTGCCCCTTTTGAGTCCGCTCACGCTGCGAGTCAGCGTGGTCATGTGGATACGACCGAAGCATTGGCCGCGCAGCGGCCATTGCGAGCAGTTCTAAGGCGACTCGCTATGCCCGCTCAGCGGGCATGGCGAGTCGCCTTAGCAGCGCGAAGCATATTGCGAGTCAGAGACTCGCACTGCTAGAATCCCGATGCATGTGCATCGGGCACACAGCTAGTAAATCAATAAAATCAAATCTGCTCCTCAGCTCTCATCCCTCCGTTCGTGGACAGAGAAATTCAGTGAAGCTTCTGCAGAGATCAGGAGGTGTGTCGGGGGCGTGGACCCTGGGGGCTCCAGGATGATCTTACATTCCCACCCCCTCACACTTCTGTATGACAGCCAGCCCCATAGTCAGACAACAATTCTGTCCCCTGATACTTTCTTTGGATTGTCACTGTCTCCTCAGTTCCAGCAATGCATCCAGACGTCTATGCAGCATCAATCAGGCATGGTATAAACCCCAAGGTTCCATTATCAGGGGCAGTATGTACTGTGATCATGGGGCCGGCACCCACTTCCCCTGCCCACACAGAAGTGTGATAGGGCGGGAATGTAAAATGATCCTGGAGACCCCAGTGTCCATGTCCCCAACACACCTCTTGTCTCTGCTGCAGCATGAAGCTTTTCTCAGACCCCTAAGGGAGGGGTGAGAGCTAAAGAGCAGATTTTTATAAGTGATCTATAGATCCTAGAACTGTAGTGTACGGCTCTGCTTCATTATGTAGGAGGGCGGGGATAGTACAAAATGTTTTCTTTCTCCAGAGTTCTCCTGTAATCCTGTAGTGAAAATCTTCTGCTGGTAAAACAATGATTTTATTGAAAAAGCAAAAAGCAATGTAGTAAGTGACACATCACTGTAGTCAGGGTCTCTGTGCTTTCTGGTGCATCACCTGCAGGCATACTCGATAGAACATAAATGTAAAAACTTGAGAACAAATGAAAGTGCTCAATGGTATTTGTAAAAATACGGTATGCCGTTGAAGTCTGAACAGCCCAAAAATGCAAAAAAAAATGCATTGTTAATAAGAATTATTTATTTTGTATTGGCACAAATATAAATTCCAAAATAAAAATTTGTGTGAACCCAGTAAAATGCTACTCGTTTTTTTAGATCTGGACATTTTTTTTAACTGAAGGCTGTATACATCTGTGACATTTCCTCCAAAGAAAACTAAATTTATATTTTACTATTCACTTCAATATCATTTTGGGCGGAATCTGTCAGCAGGTTTTTGCTACTTCATCTGACAGCAGCATAATGTAGAAAAAAAGACTCTGATTCCAGCGATCTGGATTCTTAAATGTAGGATGTAACAGAGCTCAGAAAGATAACACCAGCCAAAATACAGCTTTATGTGTACATTGTATATAAACAAGAAGCTGCTTATCACTGGAGGGGCGTAGTTGGACAAGGGCTTACAACCCTGTAGTCTGGGCAGTGATAATATCCTGATCATTCAACCTTCATTGTAAGTAAGCAATATCACACAGCCTAATAAGTGACACATTGCTGAATTCATTGTTTTAAAAACCTACATCATGCTGTCCTCACAGTATATAGCACAGACATTTTGACAGACTCCAAATAACCTTGGCTATCTTCTTTCTCTTTTTAACCCATTCCCGACCTTTGACGTTGTGCAACGTCATGAAAGTCGGTGCCTTAATGATTCATGACGTTGCACAATGTCATGGCGGTTACCGCGGCACCATAACCGCGGTAACTGCCATCGGACGCCGATGCTCTGTGATTCCTATCACAGAAGACCGAGGCTCGAGTTCAGGGGGCTGTTGAAACAGGGATCGACCCCTCCAGCGCTGATGGGGACACTCCCCATCATCTTCATCAAGATGGCGGCGGCGCAGGCACTTTTGCCGGCTGCCGCCATATGTTCCCGCCGCCGTCTCCGCTGCCGCCAGGTGAGCTGTCGCTTCTCTGCAGCCCGATCCCCCTGCATGGGGGGATCAGACTGCAGAATAGTGATCTGGCAGCCTAGGCACTGTGATCCACTAAGTAGATCACAGTGCCTTGACTGCCAGATGGCTATTCTGCAGCCCAATCCCCCTGCATAGGGGATCAAGCTGCAGAAAGGATCTGATAGCCCAGGCACTGTGATCCCTGTGCCTGGGCTGTCAGATCCCTTTCTGCAGCTCGATCCCCATGGAGGAGGATCGGGCTGCAGAATAGCCATCTGGCAGCCCAGGCACTGTGATCTACTTAGTGGATCACAGTGCCTAGGCTGCCAGATCACTATTCTGCAGTCTGATCCCCCCATGCAGGGGGATCGGGCTGCAGAGAAGCGACAGCTCACCTGGCGGCAGCGGAGACGGCGGCGGGAACAGTAAAACGACTACTATAAACGGGGTCGAAGCACAGACACTGACTTCTAGCAGAGAACAGTAAAGCTGCATTCAGACACAATGTCAGATATAGGATCTGAAGTTTATGTGACACGCTCCCATGTAAGCGCATCTTCACGGAAGTCTGTGAGCAGTGCTGCAATTGCCATCGCCAGGGCGAAGGCGGAAGCCGCCAAAGTGAGAGCTGCTTACGCTGAACAGGAGTGGTTATTAAAGAAAGAAAAGGCACGTCTGGAAGCCGACCTCGCAAAACTCGCTATAGACACAGAAGCAGCGGCAGCAGAAGCAGAGGTACAGGTTTTAGAAGAAGCAGCACGCTGCGATAGTGCAAGGTTCAGCTTAAGGCTAGGACCTGAACTTAATCATCGTGATATCTCACAAGCACTTCAGACTACGTGCTACAGCAGGCCACATTAGATGACAATCTACATTCAGCTCCAAGAGAGATGCCGAATCCTGTCATTCAGCCATCAACCTTCATTCATCAATCATCCCACATTAAGCATGAAAGTAATTCTGTCCACCTTCCATCATCAGTGAGACCAGCACCCGAACCTGTAGATCCCTACTACACAGAGAACACTTTCAAGATAGAGGACCCCGACGGTGACTATCGTGACGAAGATGCATTTTACGGCAACGATAGCTCACGGAGACCTCATCACAGCAACAGGCACCCGGACCGCCTTCTCAGAGAACAAGAGCTACCAGCTTTCCTCAAGTTCTTTGCACGTCGTGAGTTACTCACCAAAGGTCTCTTAAAGTTTAACGACCGTCCCGAAAGTTTCAGAGCATGGAGAGCTTCCTTCAGAAACGCCACCGCTGACCTAGACATCTCTGCCAGCGAAGAGATCGACCTATTGGTTAAGTGGCTAGGAAATGAATCGGTAGAACACGCGAAACGCATCAGAGATCTCAGCATCAACCCGAGGAAAGGTTTGTGCATGTTATGGGAGAGACTTAATGAGTGCTATGGCTCCTCAGAAATGATAGAAGAATCCCTCTTCAAAAGGTTGGAAGACTTTCCTATAATCTCTAATAAGAACTTTCCCATGCTAAGAGAATTGAGTGACCTCTTAGTAGAACTCCAAGTCGCCAAGACTGAAGGAGACCTGCCAGGACTCGCATTCCTAGACACAGCCAGAGCCATCAAACCCATAGTGAAGAAACTACCTTACAGTTTGCAAGAGAAATGGTTGAACTGGGGTTCGGATTACAAGCAGCGTCACAACGTGGTGTTCCCTCCATTCCACATCTTTGTAGATTTTGTCCGCCAGCAAGTCCAAGATCAGGAGCAATCCCAGCTTCATCTTTCTGCAGTAGATCCTGTCAACCCAAGAACAAGTAAACCTGTTCCAGTTCGCAACCCCAGAGACTCACCTGTCACCGTACACAAAACTAATGTGTCTTCTGCAGACTCATCACACAAGACCCACAGTACAATAGACCCGAAAAGGGAGTGCCCCTTACATAAAAGTCCTCACCCACTACAAGAATGCAGGAGTTTTAGGGGAAAATCCCTTAAAGACCGTAGACTCTTCCTCAAAGAAAATAACATATGCTACAGATGTTGCGCATCTACATCCCATTTAGCTAAAGACTGCAAAGCCAGTATTGTTTGTTCGGAGTGTAACAGCCAAGAGCACAGCACAGCTCTACATCCAAGGCCAGCCCTGCAGACCCCCTCATCCATAGACCGACTTACAGAGCACGGCGGGGAGGAGAAAGACGGTACACCTCCTGAAGTGTCACCCCAGTGCACTCAAGTCTGGGAGAAGGTCTTATTAACAAATCCTGCTCAAAGATCTGTTTGGTTACAGTTTACCCTATTGGCCACAGAGAAAAGGCGGTTAAACTCTACGCTATACTCGATGACCAGAGTAATAGATCACTTGCCAGTCAGTTTTCTTTGACATCTTTAAAATCGAGGGACTTCAGCTCGCCCTACTCACTAAAAACATGCACAGGAGTGAGTGAAGAATCTGGGAGGAGAGCGACAGGTTATCAAATCGAATCCCTGGATGGGAAGACATCCTTAGCCCTTCCTATATTAATCGAGTGTAATTCTATCCCGAACAATAGAGAAGAAATCCCACTCCAGAAGCGGCACTATATCACCCTCATTTGAGAAGCATAGCGCATCTCATTCCCACACTCAATCCCCAAGCCAAGTTAGTCCTTTTGCTGGGGAGAGACATCATCAGAGTCCACAAGGTGAGGAAACAGATAACCGATCCTCATAACTCACCCTACGCTCAGAAGCTAGTAGTTATAGGGGACGTTTGCCTCAGAGACGCTCACAAGTCAAACAACGTTCACACTCTCTACACAAACAGTTGGAGAGTGGCCATCCATCCTTTTTCCTACCCTGCCCCAACAAATTCCTTGTGAAGGAGAAGCACACCAACTCGGCACAATTAAATGGCAGAGAAGACAACGCCACTGAATCGAAAGTCCTAGACTCATCCACAGACTCTCTTCCTGTACAACGCAGTCTAGGGTTTAATTGGGACTCAAAGTCTGATGGTTTAACTTTTCAAGTCAACCTAGAGAAAAAACCCTTCACATGATGAAGCTCCTGTCCACAATCAGCGATCCTGATGACCCATCTCTGCTTACTCCTCCAACTCTCCTTACCCAGAAGTTTAATGTGAGCACGCCGACGTCCGGAGAGTCTACTACTAAAGACTTGTTCAAATCCCAGTGGAAAAGAGTTCAAATGCTAGACCTGTTTCTGAACTTATTCTATTGCTCTAGTTGAAGTTTATGTGGCATCCCCCGGATACCAGACGGGGAGTGTCGTGCCTTTCTTTGAAATACGTGCGTTTAGTTTGCTTGAGACAATACTGTATATTGTTTGCTTGTTCAGCAATGATTTATCCCATAGCGCCATCTGTTGACAATGTTCCCACATTACATTATGTTTACTGCATAGTCTAATTTTGGTCTCTCCATGCCTATGTAATCCCATGAGGCTGTGCTCTAGGACTCTGCCCCTTCTCCTCCAGAAGCCATTACAGCCTCATACAAGCTGACATCCTGGTGTGCTGACCCTTCTCTCCCTAGATTTCAGCTTATCTGCATGTTTCCCTCAACATAGCACAGTCGGTGAGTTTAATATGCTGCTGCCCACCTATATGTAACAATGTAATGTTTTGCACTTCATGTATACTTATGTTGTACTGAGAATTTCTATCTGTTTTTTCTAGTTTTACACTTAACCCATTATTAAAAGTTGAAAAGGACCCCAGCGTCCATGTCAATGCATTGATGGGAAAGAGTTTACCTGTCTGTTAACTCGTTCTTCAGGAGTACAGAGCGAGGGTGCCAGAACACCTGCGATGGTCTTCTCCTGGGACACACTTCCAGATTCTGGAGGGAAGCTATCAGCAAGTAGCTTTCCGGGGTCTGGGTAACAGCATCTTTCTTGGACTTGGATGTATCAGTCTCGAGTATGGTCACTGGATCCGTGTTCACAGCTACGTCCGTGTAGCTCGTTATCTCAGGATCATCACTGGATTCAGGGTACTCTAATGTGGGCATATCATCCTCTTCCACAGGGTCTAAGCAGAGTCTTTTCACTTTAATGCCGTATGGGCCACGTTCACCTTGGACAATATGGTATGACACCCATTCTCCTATTTGCACTTGTCTATCTGGATGGTCTGACGGTAGTTGTTCTTCTACCTCTCTTTTATTTATGAATATGTCACATCTAGTACCTGGTTCACGTGCAAATGCGAATCCTCGCTCTTCAATTACTTTCACTATCTTGCCCTCGTGCCGTGGGGATCTCTGAACTTCTCTGTCTCTGCGGGCTACATTCTTAGCTTCTTTAGCACAGGCGACCATTATCTGTTTCTTCACCTGCCGCTCAATCTCCTCTTTCTCCCACTTTCTCACGCACCTGTGGATATATTCCTCACGTGTAATCAACTCTGCAGGGCCCACTCTGCTGCTGGGGTCTCCTAGGAAGCCCATCAGGTCATCACAGTCTTCGTCCCGCTCCCATCAGCACCGGAGCTGCTCCCCTCTCACCTCGGTCGTCTTAGGCGCTGGAATCAGGGGCTGCAGTAACGCCAGGTGTCCCTCTGGTAGAGCTCCGAGTGGGTCCGTGTCTTTCTTGGCAGCTCGCGGTGCAGTACGTGGCATAGATAGATCCACCAACGTTGCGGTACGGCATGAGGCTTCACATTCAGTGCGGTCACGTGTCATTCCAACCCAGCCGGGTTGTATGGACAGAGTCTCATAGCTCTCACATCGATCTGGATCCGGGTCCGATGCTCCTCCTGGGCCCGTGTCATCTGCTGGGGTAGCAGCCGCAGCACACCCCGCCGGGTGTCTTGGACGTAGGGACGCTCTCCGCCTTCTGCCATCTCGCTCTGGTCACACAGGGTCTCTCCTCGGCCGGGTTCCTCCACCGGGTCACTCCGTGGGCCCTCCGGGATCACTCATGTTCTTCCAGGTGCAGCGTTCTCCTGGGCGTCCTCCGCTTCCGTCCGCATGTACTGGAATGGCGACTGCTTCTCTTCCGGTTCTTCGTTCCGCCCCCTCCTGATGACGATTTCCTTCTTCGTTCCCGCTAGCTTGTTAGGAGGAGGGTCTAGGGGCGGAGGCTCTTCCTTCAGAGTGACAGCTGGCTCTCCCGGAGTTAAGGGGAGCCAGGGCGGGTCCTTCTCTTCGCGCCTTGGGCCAGGCTGGCCCACGATGGGAGTTTCGGGAACGCCTCCTCTGCACATGGCGTTAGTCTCCCCTGGCCGCCATTAAGGTCAGATTTTGGCGGGAAAAGTCCAGAACACGTACTTTAGGCGCACGGGGTCCAATTCTTTTGGACCAGGTAGATCCTGTTCGTGATGCCAGGTTGTCGAGCCCACTGGGACGGGGGTACTCGGTACCGGACCGGGTCTTTACTGGGGAAGTCACGGGTGGTCCTGGTCCGGACTGTGTCCCGGGCCCTGGCAATTAAAGGAGGATATTTACAGGGGTTGTCAGTCGTGAGGACACCCACTTGATGCGGCCAGTGATGGGGGCCGCCGCTGCTGCAGAACCTCCGGGGATGATGTAATGGCAGCTGAGGTGGTATAGTTCCAGTGGGTAGAACTGTGTTCCCCGGGGCAGTAAGGGTTAAGTCTATTGTGGAGTGTGTAGCACACTTACTTGCAGACGCTGCAGGGATCTCTCCTCCTGGCTGGTGCTGACAGGCTGTATCCTGTAAGGAGAGAATCTCTTTCATGCAGAAACACAAGGGAAGCAGTTCCAGGGTTTTCCGTGTTTTACTCTCAGTTCTTTCAGACACTTTCCAAGTCAGTTACAGTTCAGTGCAGTTCTTACAAGTTACAGTACACGGGCACATTCTCCCTCTCCGGGTTCCCTTTGCTCCCTGCAGCCAGGCTCCTCTCTCTGTGACCCCTCACACAGTCTGCAGTGTCCTTTCCGGGCTATAACGGTCTCCATCTCCACGGGTGTGTGTGAAACGCTGGACAGTATGGCGGTGACTCGGGCCCCTGTGGGTCCTTAGTTTGTCACTTAGCTGCCTGTCCTTTGGGTAGGGATCTCAATCTGGAATTAAGACCCCCCGTCGTGTTGTTTGGGGATGCTGGGTAAACTACGGTCCCCTTTAGAGCCGACACTCTACTTCAGCCCAGCCTCCAGCAGTCCTCAAGCCTGAGGCTCTACTAGGCTCCTTTCTCTCTCTGTCTCTCGGTATAATAGGAGGGCTACTCCGCCTGCAGTCAGTTGCTTTAGCTGTGTTTCTAGGGCCCCGGGTTACACCGTCCCTCTCGGCTCTCTCACACTTCTGGGGATCCGGCTCTGGATAGGCTTTCTCTCTCCTCTGGCTCACACTGGCTCAGTACAGATTCTGCGTTCCTTCTGCCCTCACTCTTCCAGAACGTGTGGCTCTCTCCTGCTCAGCTTCAGCTCAACCTGCTGCTGTTCTCTGGCCTGAGCTCCTCAGCTTCTGCTCTTTGCTGTTCAGCCTACCTCGGCCTACTCAACACCTTCCTCCTCCTCCTTTCCTATATACTGTCAAGTCACCTGACTACGGGTGTGCCCAACCCACTCCTCCAAATCCACCACCCCTCAATCTCATAGAGTCTCTAATCTCAGGGCTGGATGTTACCTTCTCTTACACGTGGGTTATGTGGGCTGCGAGGGTGTTGGTGTGCAACAATGTCCTACCTGCCTGGCTGCAGTTCCCTTTTGTGGCCTCCTGGACGCAGGAGCGCCACACATACATATTTTTTTTTTTTTTTTTACCCCTGCTTTCCTAGTTAGGAGCAGTTTTACTGTACTGAGCATGCTCAGTACAGTAAAATCGGGTCCGAGGTCACATCAGATCTTTCCTCGGACCCTGCTCCATAGACCCCCATGTTAAAAACATCGGGTCGGGTCGGATGTGCACTAAATGGCATCCGATTTGGTCCAATCCGATTTGGTCCGATTTTATTTTCGGTGCAACAATTGGAGCATGCTCCGATTTTTGCACCGATAAAAAAATTGGACAAAATCGGACAGAATCGGATCGGACCAAATCGAATGGCATTTAGTGCACATCCGATTCGATCCGATGCCCATAGGGCTGCATGGGGGCCAAAATCGTTCCGATGCTGTCCGATTTGTATCGGACAGCATCGGAAAAGAGAAAATCGTAGTGTGAAAGTAGCCTAAAACACAGGAACACTCAGAAAGGAGATGGAGTGTGAGGAGAAGAAGAGGAGTGAGTAGTGATGGGCGAATCCTAAATTACTCGGAATCGCTTGACTCTAGCGATTCCGAGCCCAGGACTCGCTACTCGTTGCGAGTCTAGCGAGTCCAATGTTAATGAATGGTGAAGCGAGTAATAGCGAGTAGTGTGAGATTTACAAATCGCAGATGTGTCTCGGAAGCTTCAGCCTGAAGCAATCCTAGTTTTGTCATTTATTTGCATTGCTAGTTTACTTTGTAAGTAATCGCTGACTCGCACAGATAAGATCCTGTCTTCTCTGTGTTCTGGCTGCCCCAGCTCCAGGGTCCTAGAGCCTGCCTGCTGCCTGATGTAGCAGTGCTGAGATTGTTCTCAGTCTGCTCATTCCCTGTGTACAGACATGAATGTCTGTGCACAGAGATGATGTAGCAGAGCTGAGATTGTTCTCAGTCTGCTCATTCCCTGTGTACAGACATGAATGTCTGTGCACAGAGATGATGTAGCAGAGCTGAGATTGTTCTCAGTCTGCTTATTCCCTGTGCATAGACATCTATATTTATGCACAGGGGATGTAGCAGAGAGGACATCGCGTTTTGGACTGCGTCGGACGGAAGAGGATTTTTTTAATTAAAGATGGAGTCCCTAATGGCTTTTTTTTTTATTTCTAATAAAAAATTTTCCTTGTGTTGTGTTTTTTTTAAAACAATTTAATAGAAATTCATGGCGGTCATGTCTAATATTGGCGTGACCGCCATAAATTTCGGGCTTAGGGCCAGCTGATAATACAAAGCTGGCCCTAACCTCTTTATTACCCATTTATTACCCAGCGTGCCATCGCTACCAGGGCCGCTGGAAGAGCGGGGTTCAGCGCCAGAGGATGGCGCTTCAATGAACGCGCCATCTTCTGGGGCGGCTGCGGGCTGCAATTTGCAGCGGGGGGTGCCCAGAAAGCTTGGGCATCCCTGCGCTGCGGATTCCAGCCCCCAGCTGCTTAGCTGTACCTGGCTAGACATAGAAATTGCGCAGAGCCCCACGCATTTTTTTTAATTATTTCATGAAATTCTGAGATTCTGACTCTGAGACTCTGACTCTGAGACTCTGACTCTGAGACTCTGACTCTGAGACTCTGACTCTGAAATTCATGAAATAATTTTAAAAAAAATGCGTGGGGCTCCGCGCAATTTCTATGTCTAGCCAGGTACAGCTAAGCAGCTGGGGGCTGGAATCCGCAGCGCAGGGATGCCCAAGCTTTCTGGGCACCCCCCGCTGCAAATTGCAGCCCGCAGCCGCCCCAGAAGATGGCGCGTTTATTGAAGCGCCATCCTCTGGCGCTGAACCCCGCTCTTCCAGCGGCCCTGGTAGCGGTGGCACGCTGGGTAATAAAGAGGTTAGGGCCAGCTTTGTATTATCAGCTGGCCCTAAGCCCGAAATTTATGGCGGTCACGCCAATATTAGACATGACCGCCATGAATTTCTATTAAATTGTTTTAAAAAAAACACAACACAAGGAAAATTTTTTATTAGAAATAAAAAAAAAAAGCCATTAGGGACTCCATCTTTAATTAAAAAAATCCTCTTCCGTCCGACGCAGTCCAAAACGCGATGTCCTCTCTGCTACATCCCCTGTGCATATATATAGATCTCTATGCACAGGGAATGAGCAGACTGAGAACAATCTCAGCACTGCTACATCATCTCTGTGCACAGACATTCATGTCTGTACACAGGGAATGAACAGACTGAGAACAATCTCAGCACTGCTACATCATCTCTGTGCACAGACATTCATGTCTGTACACAGGGAATGAGCAGACTGAGAACAATCTCAGCACTGCTACATCAGGCAGCAGGCGGGCTCTAGGACCCTGGAGCTGCACAGAGAAGACAGCTGGACTGGCTCGCAAAGAAACAGCAGTTATCTGCGAGTTTCCATGCTATCACTGGCACAGTAGCCAGTGATTACTCGCAGGAGTCTAATGCAAACAATGGCAATCCTAGTTTTGTCAGCGTTTCTGACAAAACTAGGATTGATATTGATTTGCATTGGACTCGTGCGAGTAATCACTGGGAAACTCGCAGAGTACCGAGTCCTGCGAGTCCCTTACTACTCGCCGAGTAACGAGTCCTAGCGAGTAGATTCGCCCATCCCTAGTGAGAAGTAGAACACCAAAAGAGTGAGCAGTCAGAAAAAACAGCAAACATTCCCAGGAGGAGAGGTTCCCTGGAGGAAGCAGAACCCTAGAGGCAGATTTCCTAGGGGAGAAAGCTGACTCCATAGCCGAAGGCGAGGGAAGAAAGCCACAAGCAGTGACACACCACAGTGAGACCGAATGAGCCTGGTGAGCCCACATTCTACCTGGGTTACTGGAAGGCTAGCCCAAAGACAACCAGAGAGTCGGCTATGTAGAGGTGACCGGGGTGACTCTAAGACACCAATCACGAGACACACTGGTGTGGGGCAGGTACTCTATGACCTGCAGCCTACCTGCAACCGCGGTCTAGGAACACAGCCATCGAACTAGGGCTAGTGACCCTAAGGCTGCGTTCACACAGTGCGTATTTTGACGCGTATTTTCTCCAGAAGAGTGTGCATCTGTATTTCCCAGCAAAGTCAATGGACATTCACTTTTGCCATTCACACGTCGCGTATTTTTACGCAGCGTAAAAATACACGCGTAAAAAAAATGAACATGTCAATTCTTTCCAGTTTTTTACGCGCGTATTTTCCATAGGCCCCATTATAAGCACTGGAAATACGCGCGTAAAAAAACGCGTGCGTAAAAATACCCTACGTGTGAACGCAGTCTAAGACAGAGGGAAGCATCACACAAAAGCTTGTGACGGCCAGACCGAACCCGTGAGTGAGAACAGAGAGAGACAAGTAAGGCCTGAAAGAAACTTGGAGGGAGGCAATGCAGAGGAACCGTCTGAGCTACAGTAGAACCCGGGTGCCTGGAGCAGTGCTGACTTGTAAGAACTGTGACTGTGAGTACTGTGACTTGTAACGTGCTGCTAAAAGAACTTCAGTAAAGTACCCGGTAAGCTCACCATTACCTGAGACTGTTCTTTCCAACCCCGCTGCAGAGATCTCTACCTGCGGAGCAAAATCCCTGCTGTTCCTGTGTGCTGACTGGAGCAGCTTCAGTAGAGGAGCCGATGCAGCATCCAGAGTACACAGCCCCTTACACTACACCTGCCCTGGGGACACTCAGCCCTACCTGAGGAGGACTTACCATGCACGCTGCCCTAAGTCACCATCCCCAAGCAGGACTACGGCAGCGGTGGTCCCACTGACCACATACCCTGAGTGGCGTCACGACAAATCCCCTGTAAATAACCCCTTTACTTGCCACATCTGGGACAACGGGACACCTTGACACCAGAGACAGTACAACCCGGTCTTGAGTATCCCGGTCTCTAGTGTGCGACATGTACAGTGCAGAGCTGTATCTCCTACATAGCAGAGATGTGTGTACAGCGCAGAGCTGTGTCTCCTACATAGCAGAGGAGTGTGTGCGCAGTGCAGAGCGGTGCATGCGCACAGTGCAGAGCGTGCGCACAGTGCAGAGCGGAGCGTGCGCACAGTGCAGAGTGTGCGTACAGTGCAGAGCAGAGCGTGCGTACAGTGCAGAGCAGAGAGTGTGTACAGTGCAGAGCAGAGAGTGTGTACAGTGCAGAGCGTGTGTACATGCAGAGCAGAGCGTGTGTACAGTGCAGAGCAGAGCGTGTGTACAGTGCAGAGCAGTGTGTACAGTGCAGAGCAGTGTGTGTACAGTGCAGAGCGGAGTGTGTACAGTGCAGAGCGGAGTGTGTACAGTGCAGAGCGGAGTGTGTACAGTGCAGAGCGGAGTGTGTACAGTGCAGAGCGGAGTGTGTGCACAGTGCAGAGCGGAGTGTGTGCACAGTGCAGAGCGGAGTGTGTGCACAGTGCAGAGCGGAGTGTGTGCACAGTGCAGAGCGGAGTGTGTGCACAGTGCAGAGCGGAGTGTGTGCACAGTGCAGAGCGGAGTGTGTGCACAGTGCAGAGCGGAGTGTGTGCACAGTGCAGAGCGGAGTGTGTGCACAGTGCAGAGCGGAGTGTGTGCACAGTGCAGAGCGGAGTGTGTGCACAGTGCAGAGCGGAGTGTGTGCACAGTGCAGAGCGGAGTGTGTGCACAGTGCAGAGCGGAGTGTGTGCACAGTGCAGAGCGAAGTGTGTGCACAGTGCAGAGCGGAGTGTGTGCACAGTGCAGAGCAGTGTGTGTGCACAGTAGCAGAGCAGTGTGTGTGCACAGTGCAGTGTGTGTGTACAGTGCAGTGTGTGTGTACAGTGCAGAGCGGAGTGTGTGCACAGTGCAGAGCGGAGTGTGTGCACAGTGCAAGAGCGGAGTGTGTGCACAGTGCAGAGCGGAGTGTGTGCACAGTGCAGAGCGGAGTGTGTGCACAGTGCAGAGCGGAGTGTGTGCACAGTGCAGAGCGATGAGTGTGTGCACAGTGCAGAGCGGAGTGTGTGCACAGTGCAGAGCGGAGTGTGTGCACAGTGCAGAGCGGAGTGTGTGAAGTGCAGCAAGTTGTGCACAGTCAGCGGAGTGTGTGCACAGTGCAGAGCGGAGTGTGTGCACAGTGCAGAGCGGAGTGTGTGCACAGTGCAGAGCGGAGTGTGTGCACAGTGCAGAGCAGTGTGTGTGCACAGTGCAGTGTGTGTGTACAGTGCAGTTGGTGTGTGTACAGTGCAGAGCGGAGTGTGTGCACAGTGCAGAGCGGAGTGTGTGCACAGTGCAGAGCGAGTGTGTGCACAGTGCAGAGCGGAGTGTGTGCACAGTGCAGAGCAGTGTGTGTGCACAGTGCAGTGTGTGTGTACAGTGCAGTGTGTGTGTACAGTGCAGAGCGGTGTGTGTGTACAGTGCAGAGCAGAGTGTGTGTACAGTGCAGAGCAGTGTGTGTGTACAGTGCAGAGCAGTGTGTGTGTACAGTGCAGAGCAGAGTGTGTACAGTGCAGAGCAGAGTGTGTACAGTGCAGAGCAGTGTGTGTACAGTGCAGAGCAGTGTGTGTACAGTGCAGAGCAGTGTGTGTACAGTGCAGAGCAGTGTGTGTGTACAGTGCAGAGCAGAGTGTGTACAGTGCAGAGCAGAGTGTGTACAGTGCAGAGCAGTGTGCACAGTGCCGCGCTCTTGTCCATGCAGCACACAGCAGGGGGTCACGTGCTCCTGACGTCACGCCGGGCCCTGCAGCTGTCTCTGTTCCCAGTACTGGTGACAGAGGAGTCTCCTCCAGTGATGGCAGCAGGGGGCCGGCTGTGGACTCTTCCTCCTCCGTCACCTGAGGCATTGGGGAGGGCAGAGCTCAGGGGGTGGGAGGACTTGCTGGAGGAGGAGGGGGAGGACGTGCTGGCAGCCCGGCTCCACATGATCGCTCTGCACTTTCTTTCCTAAGTTTCTCTGTCCCTATTCCACCTTGTGAGGCCCATTACTGACCTGTGCTCCACCGACCGTACAGCACTGTGTATAACAGCTACAGCAACTTCTCCAACTGAGCAGTGCCGGCACTATCTGCACAATGGTGGCCCGTGTGTTGTTCCGGGCGGTGATCATGGGGCCCCCGGGCTCCGGGAAGGGGACGATCTCCGACAGGATCGTGAAACACCTCTCCCTGAAGCACCTGTCCAGCGGAGACCTGCTGAGGCTGAACATCCAGAGGAGGACAGGTACAGGAGTGACAGCTGGGGGGGCAGAGGGGCAGGGGAAGGGCAAAGGAGGCTCCTCACCTGTCAGAGCCACCAAGACATGGGCAGATGCAGTGATGTCATAGGCAAAACTGGTGACATCATGACCAGACTAAGTTATGACAGCATGCATTATCTCCCATCATCCCAGCAATAATTCAGCAAGAGTCAGGAGACTGTAGGAGTTGTCTTCATCACCCAATCAGATCACTTCTTTCACTGTGTGACAGCTGAATGTTGATGGTTGCTAGGGGCAACCACATTGTTGAACACAGAATGCACAGTAGAGACCCAGTATTATGGGTCATAACACTTCAGGACAGAGGGGGCGCTAAATAAGACAAAAAACTGTTCCAGAATCAGTGAAGCATCAGAAATTGGGGGAAATGCTGAGCATGAAGTAAAGTGAGCCTGTCACCAGGTTTATACAGCACTATTGTATATAAGACCCCTGGTCAATCTGTATAACATAAAAAGACCTTTTATTATACTTACCTGGGGAGCTGTCCGGACCCATGGGCATCACCGGTCTCAGTCAGGCACCTCTTTTCTTATTGTGATCTCCATCCTTTTCTTCTTCTAGTGGGTGATGCGTCCTATGTCACCCACACACACAGTCAGACCCCTCAATTGCTTGCACTCCTGTGCACACGTAACTTCCCTCTGTCCTGCTGAGAGCAAAGTGCTGTAATGAGCAGAGAAAGGTCAAAGGACGCATACATAGCGCGTAAGCGTGGGCATTTTTTGACCTTTCCCCGCAACTGCACATTACGGTACTTTGCTTCGCCCCCAACAAAACAAAGAGAAGTGCGCATGTGCAGGAGCGTAATTAAGGAGACTGTGTGATGAAGGACACCCACATAAAGCAGAGAAGAGGACGGCATTCATAGAAAGAAAGAAGGTGCTAGATGGAGACCAGTGACACTGATTGGTCTGGGCAGCCCCCAGGTGAGTATAATAAAATCTAAGGTTTTTTGCATTATACCGACAGGACTGCTACTAGGTATTTCGGGGCCCCTCACTGGGAAATGTTTTCTCCTCATGAGACTCCACCCCAGCTCTACCTCCATCTCTCAAACCTCCCAGTACTCCACCTCCCACTATTGGAAAAACTCTACTTCTGCATCATGTCCTCACCAATCACACATTAATAGTTCCCCATCAAACACCAGATCACATACAAACATAGCTAGGTTTGTCTTGGCCGGGAGCACAGTCATCTCTGTGATAATACGTTTTGTAAATCATATACACTACACGGGAGACTGTGTTATATACATCACACAGGAGACACTGAGGACTTGTATAGCACTGCAGAGAGCTAGGAGGCACATAGACTGGGGGTGAGCTGATCTCTGCAGGAGCCATAAAGATATATGATCTCTCCCTGGGCCTCCATTGTTTGAGGGGGTAAGCTGAGCTCTGCAGGAAGGAGCCACAGGAATGTTATTGCAATCATGGTGGTTTAATGCTTTAGTACAGCTACTCTGCCATGGGACACAATCCACTAACATTTTGAACGTTGTTTTCTGCTGTTTCTTCCGGAGGCAGTGGGAAGCATGGTATTACTGAGTAATGTGGTATGATTATTATTCTGAGCTTGTTCTTATACACTGGGCCAGCTCCACGTTTTACTGAGCCCCAGGTGAAGGAGACTTAGTGGGCCCCTTTAACACATATCATAATTCATGATTATAATATAGAGGCTGCAGGCTATTCAAATATACCCTAACCCTCCATATAGCATAATGCAGCCTCTATAATCCTCCATATAGCATAATGCAGCCTCTATAATCCTCCATATAGTATAATACAGCCTCTATAATCATCCATAAAGTATAATACAGCCTCTATAATCCTCCATATAGTATAATACAGCCTCTATAATCCTCCATATAGCATAATGCAGCCTCTTTAATCCTACATATAGCATAATGTAGCCTCTATAATCCTCCATATAGTATAATACAGCCTCTATAATCCTCCATATAGTATAATACAGCCTCTATAATCCTCCATATAGCATAATGCAGCCTGTTTAATCCTCCATATAGCATAATGCAGCCTCTATAATCTTCCATATAGCATACTGTGGCCTCTGTTATCCTCCATATAGCATACTATTGCCTCTATTATCCTCAATATAGCATACTGTGGTCTCTATAATCCATGTGGCTTCTATTATCCTCCATATATCATACTGTAGCCTCTATTATCCTCCATATAGCATATTGTGGTCTCTATAATCCTCCATTTAGCATATTGTGGCCTCTGTCTACAGATTGGCCTGGAATTTGTATACAGCATTCCAGAATTCTGTATAAAAGGTCTTACTGGTGGTGGCCACAGATTACATCAGGAAATCCTGGTGACCGGTTCACTTTAAAATCCAGTGATAGGTCCTCTATAAAGAGGACAGGATTTCCAACTCTTTGTAGAAAAGTGTCTCTGCAGATACGTAAGTGACGTCCAGAATATACTCTGTGCTCGGTATCAAGCCATGACCTTGGTCTAATGTCTACGCTGTCCTTGAACACTACACCTGACAGCGGTAGGAAGTTCTGTACCTTTATGGCGCACCATATGGCAGGACAGAATTGCATGAGTTCAGAGGGTGAAACCTACCAAGTGTTGCATGGCAGTTTTTAGATTTGTCAAACAGTCATACCTTGGTGGAATGGAAGCAGTTAACTGTGACTACAATCGAGCCTGTAGTTTACACCATGGTCCTTGCTCTATAGAGTTCATGAAGCTGTATGGTATGTGTGACAAAGGTGACTGATGAGGTGCGACATTTCTATAAAAATGACTGTGGCTTGGTGTGTTGGAGTTGCTAGAACTAGAAGTTGTAAACACGTGAGAAAATGAGTTTAATTCACTGACCGGCCACTGCTCCAGAATTACATCTCTGCTGCTCTCTCCAATCCTTGGTGACTGGCTGCAGTGGTGATCTCATGACTGCTGCAGCCAATCACTGACATCCGTGATTACTCCAACATGGTTTGCAGACCCTGCAGGCAATCACTAGCTTCAGGGTTTATCAAATGTAAGGCTTCTTTCACACATCCATGCAAAAAAACACACGTGTGAGGAACTGGTTTTTTTTTTTTTGTTCTTGTGTCCAGCATCATAGGTCATTCGTGTTCTGTCCGTGCACTATACCCGTGACGTGCGGATAGTACTCAGACATGACTTTGTATACTCGCCTGTCCCTCTCTTCCGGAGCCACTCTAGCAGTCCGTGCAGTGAATATTCATGAGCTTAATGAGTGGAATGGGAAGTGAGAGAGACAGGACATCACTGGAGTCAGGTAAGTATAATTTATTTTTTTAACTAAAAACTCCCTGCCCTGGTACAGGCACACAGATGTCACATGGATGACATCCGTGTGCAGGACGTTTTTAGTATGGACCCATTGACCTGAATGGGTCCGTGTGTCCATGTTGCGAGCCAAAAATGGACTTGTCTCTGTGTAGAGGACATGGACACTCATCTGCTCCACATGGAAGGCACGGTCCGTTCAGAAACAGGGACACGTGAAAACGAGCATAGAGTAAAATGTATGTACATGTGGCTACTCTGACGGCACACGTACCAGAGACTCAGACATATGAAAGAGGCCTAATCGACAGAAGATCAGAGTCCAGTGATTGGCTGCAGTGGTCAACTGCTGCAGAAGGGACATCACCGCTACAGTGATGTCAACAAAGACTGGGGTCAGTGGCAGAGAGGCAGGGCTGGAGCAGCAGTCAGCGCTGTTTCTTATTTGTGCTTTCGGCACATTTAGATTGTCATCCATTCCGTAATGTTTAGTGTAATTGCAGGTAATAAACGAGTATACAATATAATGCTATCCTATCCCATAGCGCTGTAAAGTGATTGTTGACACTGACATCGGCAGGGTTCCAATTGGCCATTATGTGTGTTTTTATGGTGAGTAGTAGGAAACCCCATGGAGCATGGGGACCACACAGAAACTTGCAAATTTGAACCCAGGATATAGTACTGCAGGGCCATGGTGCAAACCACCGAGCCACTGTGGCGCCCCACTGGTCAGTGCGCCACAGAAGGGGTACTGCACCCAGATCAGTGTGTGTGTGGTATCCCAGTGACCAAAGGATGTGATGTTAATCTGAGGCCCTCATCCCTGCATTCACACACCTAGAATAGGGGGACTAAAGGGTTAACCTGTTTGCCTGGGAGACCCAGCCCCGGTGGGAGGAGCTTCAGTGTAGTGGGAAGAAGGGAGTTAGGCAGAACAGCCATGGAGAGAGTCTAAGGAGGAAGGAGAGAAAGCCTGCGGAAGATGAGGAGCGTCATGCTCGCTTCAGACGAAAGCGCATAGAACAGACAGCGGGTCTGAGACTGTGCAGGGTCACACATTCCCGGCAGTCAATACCGGAAGGTGGGGAATTCCAGATTTCCCAGCCATACAGTGTCAGGAGGCAAAGCAGCGCATAGAGTTCAGCAACACTGACACCCAGGAGTGGGGTGTAAGTAAAGGACTCGAGCTGCCTGTCATACGGCACACACAGGAGAGAGGGCAAGCAGCTAAGGCTGGTTTCACACTACGATTTTAGCAGTTCCGATGCTGTCCGATAAAAATCAGACAGCATCGGAACGATTTTTGCCCCCATGCAGCCCTATGGGCATCGGACCGAATTGGATGTACACTAAATGGCATCCGATTTGGTCCGATCCGATTCTGTCCGATTTTTTTTATCGGTGCAAAAATCAGAGCATGCTCTGAATTTTGCACCGAATATAAAATCGGACAAACTCGGATCGGACCAAATCGGATGCTATTTAGTGGACATCTGATTTGGTCCGATCAATTTAGCATGGGGCCCTATGGCGCAGAGTCCGTGGAAACATCTGATGTGTCCTCGGACCCAATTTTACTGTACTGAGCATGCTCCGTACAGTAAAACTGCTATAAACTGGGAGAGCAGGGGTTAAAAAAAAAATAAAATGAATGCTCACCTATCCCCGAGGCCTCCGCCGTCTCCCGCAGGCTCCCGGTGTCCTCGCGGTGTCTGCAGAGGTCTTCTTCTTCTGTACAGGACCTGCCGTGTGCAGCTGTAACCTGCGGTCACGTGATTGTGACATCACGGCAGGTCCTGTACAGAAGAAGAAGACCTCTGCAGACACCGCGAGGACACCGGGAGCCTGCGGGAGACGGCGGGGGCCTCGGGGACAGGTGAGCATATACTTTTTTTTTTTTTTTTTCTTTTTCAGCCCGGAGGCAATGATTTTATGCCGGAATCAGATGCCTATTTGGCATCCGATTCCAGGCATCAGAAGGGAGCCGATGCTGTCCGATTTTATCGGACAGCATCGGCTCCCTTCAAAATCGTAATATGAAGGTAGCCTTAGCTTCAAGCAACTGCAGGAGCCACAAGTAGAAGCGGAGGAAGAGAAAGTGAGGACCTGAAGGAACATCAGAGAGGGCCTTAGAGAGACTTTACATCCTTTGGTGGCTAGCCAGCCAGCTACCCGAACTGTGACTGTGTACCTTGGAAACTGTTTGGATACTCACCAGTAAAGTACCTGGTGAGCTCACCATGGTCTGAGACTGTTCCTTCAAGCATTAAGCAGAGACTTCCACCTGCAGAGTCGGAGACTGCTTTCTCCACACACTGGCTGGAGGAGCTGCAGTAGGAAAGGAAGTCAACTTCACCAAACACAATCCCTCGCCAGGCCCATCCATTACCACTACACCTGCCCTGAGGACCCTCAGTCCTACCCAAGGAGGGTTTACCATCCACGCTGCCCCAAGTCACCGTCCCCAGCAGGAATACGGCAGCGGTGGTTCTACTAAACACATACCCCGGGTGGCGTCACGACAAATACATTGTAAATACCCTTTTTTTGACTGATCCCAGGCCACGGGACCAGGTCACGACTACCGTGATCCCAGAAAGACAGCACCCGAGTACCCCATAGCCTGGGGGTGCATCACCACCATGTAATTCACTATTGTAACCCTGAGGAAGGTGCAAGGATTAGCACCGAAACGCATTGATGTAAGGAGGAATAAAGGAGCAGCAGATACAAGTGTTGGCTCCCTGTGTATCTTTTGTCTCCTATCTTGAATGATTCACTATTGGGCACACTGTGCAGCACACCACATTGAGCTGCCTGTGACAAACAATATGACCAATTTTTTTTTTTTTTGCCATGTAATTACGTACACTATTTTTTTGTGTTCATGTTTTAATTTTTTTTTGCTGTACTTCAGTATCCAAACTTGTAGTGGTTTTTTTTTTTTGCGCTATAGTCTGAAGTCAACAGGAAGTTTATTCAAAGAGTAGAAGAGGAAATCCAGTGAGACGATGATCCGTTTCCAAAAGCGGTATTAGCACCTAGCACTTTGCCTGCCTGTAATATTGTAGCTTTTATGTGCAATAAAAAATACCGCTTTTGGAAACGGATCATTGTCTCGCTGGATTTCCCCTTCTTGTCTGCATTCGTCCCGGAACCAGGGCAGTACCATGCGGGACTATCCCTTGGAGCCAAGGTTATTATTTTCGGTGAGCTGAAATTCCACTTCCCTATTCCCCCATTTTTTTATTCAAATAGTATTTCAAGTATTTTTTTTTCAAGTTGATTTTGGTTTAGAGTCTGCTCCACAAGCTACATAAAAACCCCTCAGGCCTCGATTCATCAAGATGAGGAGGTGCACTAGAGTCAGGCACTCCTGATTCATCAAGATGAAGAGGTGCACTAGAGTCAGGCGCTCCTGATTCATCAAGATGAGGAGGTGCACTAGAGTCAGGCGCTCCTGATTCAACAAGATGAAGAGGTGCACTAGAGTCAGGCACTCCTGATTCATCAAGATGAGGAGGTGCACTAGAGTCAGGCGCTTCCTGATTCATCAAGATGAGGAGGTGCACTAGAGTCAGGCGCTTCCTGATTCATCAAGATGAGGAGGTGCACTAGAGTCAGGCGCTTCCTGATTCATCAAGATGAGGAGGTGCACTAGAGTCAGGCGCTTCCTGATTCATTAAGATGAGGAGGTGCACTAGAGTCAGGCACTCCTGATTCATCAAGATGAGGAGGTGCACTAGAGTCAGGCGCTTCCTGATTCATCAAGATGAGGAGGTGCACTAGAGTCAGGCGCTTCCTGATTCATCAAGATGAGGAGGTGCACTAGAGTCAGGCGCTTCCTGATTCATCAAGATGAGGAGGTGCACTAGAGTCAGGCGCTTCCTGATTCATCAAGATGAGGAGGTGCACTAGAGTCAGGCGCTTCCTGATTCATCAAGATGAGGAGGTGCACTAGAGTCAGGCGCTTCCTGATTCATCAAGATGAGGAGGTGCACTAGAGTCAGGCGCTTCCTGATTCATCAAGATGAGGAGGTGCACTAGAGTCAGGCGCTTCCTGATTCCTCAAGATGAGGAGGTGCACTAGAGTCAGGCGCTTCCTGATTCCTCAAGAGAGGAGCGTGACTATATTTCGGCGGCTTCCTGTTCATAGATGAAGGTCCCTAGATCAGGCGCTATGATTCATCAAGGTGAGTAGTGCCTAGAGTCAGCGCTTCCTGATTTCTCAAGTGTGAGGAATTCACTAAGTCAGCGCTTTCCTGATTCATCAAGATGAGAGTTGCACTAGTAGTCAGCGCTTCTGATTCATCAAGTTGAAGGTATAGAGTCAGCCTTCCTATCACAAGATGAGAGGTGCAAGACCTCAGGCGCTTCCTGATTCATCAAGATGAGGAGGTGCACTAGAGTCAGGCCTTCCTGATTCATCAAGATGAAGGAGGTGCACTAGAGTCAGGCGCTTCCTGATTCATCAAGATGAGGAGGTGCACTAGAGTCAGGCGCTTCCTGATTCATCAAGATGAGGAGGTGCACTAGAGTCAGGCGCTCCTGATTCATCAAGATGAGGAGGTGCACTAGAGTCAGGCGCTTCCTGATTCATCAAGATGAGGAGGTGCACTAGAGTCAGGCGCTTCCTGATTCATCAAGATGAGGAGGTGCACTAGAGTCAGGCGCTTCCTGATTCATCAAGATGAGGAGGTGCACTAGAGTCAGGCGCTTCCTGATTCATTAAGATGAGGAGGTGCACTAGAGTCCAGACACTCCTGACTCATTAAGGGGTGCACTTCTAATGAATCAGGAGTAGAGATGAGTGGACCTGTGGAAGTTCAGGTTCAAGCGGTGCAGTCAAATGTTTTTTTTGCGCACTGTTCGAGACCCAAACTTGACCTGAACCTCAATGGAAGTCAGTGATTGGCAGTTCAGCTCTCCACCCACATACAGTCAGCCTAACTAAAACTGTTTCAGGGGTGGAAGGGCAGGGATACATATATATTTTTTCTATTTTGGCCAACACTTCACCATAAAAATGTATTTTTAAGTCCTGTGCAAGACAATCAAACACTGCACGCAGCTCACACTGGGCCAAGCACCAACTGTACCTGACCACAGCGATGCTTGCAAGTGCTGTGGTAACGTAAAGCACCAGATCTCCAGCCCTAATAGGTCTGCTCATCTCTAATCTAGAGCATGGGACGAGTGGTGGCACCTTTGTGTGCGTCTGGCCTTAAACCCTGCTACAGTCCCTGATAGTTTATGTGCTCACGGTCTGGAGGCTACGTGTTGGACCTGCAGGAACGTGCAGGTGCCCACGAGAAGACTTGCAGCCATACTCACCATCCGTGGTGGGTGCAGGGCGGCTTCTCCCCGCGTGCACCCAATGGGGACAGCTTCAACTCTGCAGCATGAAATGAACATGCTGCGTAGATATTGAAGTCCATAAACCCGCACTGCCGGTGAAATAATGCTGCGGTCGGGAGAAGCATAGTGGGCATGGGATTTCTACAAATCTACACTGCTACTGTACAACGCAACGTTTTGGACACAGCGTTAAGACGCTGCGTCCAAAACTCTGTGTTTCCTGATCATGAGCACACACCCATAGAGTGAGATTTGTAGCATGGTGATCTCCACTGGTTTTGTGAATTTGACAAGGGGGGGGCTACACCCTGTCTTTGCCCCAGCTTCTACCATTTGTGTGAGCTGGGAAAAAATAGTTTGAAGATGAATTGCAAAACACTTTTCAAAGCTTTTTATGCCTGAATACTTTCGTATTGGGCCCATACTGTGCACATACATAAACAATCGTGAATTAGAAACCATGCAAGACTACACAAGCTATCAGATAAGTGCCGCCATAGGTTGATGAATATAGTGCTGCTGTCACTGAATGGACCCAGTATATAGACTGACCAGTTAGCTACTGTGGTGTAAATTACACTTTTTTTTCTATGATTTTTACGCAGCAGTTGCTCCACAACACAAAGTCTGAATTGGCCTACTAAGGCATAGCTTTTAGTAAAGTTGCCACATAATAAGACATTGGCGGTGGCTGTAGTCAGATGTCCAATCCTTTGTCGTTGTTTCAATGTGATTGAAGAAAGTCAGACGACGGTATTATACAATGGAAAATAAGCCATCCTCCAGTTCTGTCTAGTGCTCACTGTAAACATGAGGCCTATGAAATGCATGGAATGGGGCAGCCATATTTGGCAGGCTGCGGAGTATAGAGGGAGCTTTATCTAGCTGTCAGGACACTAGGTTGTGGGTGGCTTATTATCTCAGAATGGTCTTACACATTATTATGGTACATTTAGGGCTCTTTCTGATAAGTGGATTATATGAACGTGTTTTGTACATACTACAATAAGATGGCTCACTGACTAATTCAATAGGGCTGCTCAGATGACAGGATTTTTTCATATAGACCGAGTTTCTGTGTGAAAAAATGATATCATGCACGAGCTTCTTGCGTATTTCAGATGAGACTCGATTAGTCAACTCTATGGGTGTGTAAATAAATAAAATATATTGCATTCGATTCTTACGGACACGTTGCCATTATTACAGGAGTCCGCCAATGAAGTTTTATTCATACATTATATCTCTGTATGTGTGCATATAGTATGGTCTATAACTATTCTCACCTACCGCTGTATTCTCCGGTAGCCCGCACCTTTTCTCAGGGATGTCATCGTTCTTCAGACTCTGTAGTCGCTCTTCATGACCCGTAGATGGCTTTTACAATGTAAGTGTATGGATCGTCTGAATGAGGCTCACGTATAGAGTAGAGAATGAGCCAGGTAGTCTGAAGTCCAGAGGCGTTCTCTAAGAAGAGAAATTGAATGCCGCTGACTACCGAAGAAAGTGGTATTAGGTGAGTATATTAATACTCCGAATGCATATAACCGCAGCTTTAATAAAAAAAAAAATCTTCATGGTAGGGATTCGTTCACATAGCAAACTGCATTTGATCATGTACAATCCGAACTTCTGATGTATAAATGCTAATGTCACACAAATGTAAAATACGGGCACACAGATTTATTACAGATTATAATACAGATTAAAATCATCTGTTCTATTAATTTGCTAGTCTGAAACCATGAGAAATTTCTAGAAGAAATTTCCATGGCTATAAGCTGCAAATATGTGAAAGGGCCTGTTTTTTTTTTTTTTTCTTTCTTTCGTAAAGTAGACCCCCATTACAGTTTTAGGTTGGTAGAGGAAACAAAAAAAACAGTGGGGCCGGCATCAGCAGGTGTTGCATTATTGGCTGTAGTATGGTAAGAGTAAGATGGCTAGGCTTGATCGTGGTACATGGTGTAAGTGCACTGCCACAAAAAAGTTGGGTTTCCCTTTAGTTGAGAGTATAAATGTTTTTAGGTCAATATAAATGTCTTAAAGGGGTTGTCTGGGCTTTTCCTAAAATTGGTGTGTGTATCTAGGCTGCAAAATGCTAACAGTTTACACTCTGTTAGCATTTTGCTATGGTTACCTAAAATTTCAGCATCAGCGTGTAGAAAGAGCTGCTTAGCCACCATCTAGAGGCATGTTGTTTTGGAGCCTAGCTGTAACGTCCCAACTGGTCATTTACATCCAGACTCCAACAGTCCCTCCCCAGTCTCCAATAGAACCACCTCCATTCACCTATGTAGATGCTGATTGAGCTGCACTGCACTGAGCAGTCATCTCCTCTCTGCATCACTGTGCCAAAGCCGCCCCTCTGTGAAGGAGATGACTGGTCTGTGCAGTGATGCGATGTGTGTGCGGTTGATCTTCCTCCCTGTGCCCGGGCTATCAGTGAAGCGATCCTCTGTATCACTGCCACGGCTGCCCCTCTGTGGCTTAGAGCTGGTGTGTTGTCTCCGAGCTCATTGTCCCTCCTGTTGAGTAGTGCACCTTTTTCTTCACTTTAGGAATTTTGAAAGCTAGTCTTTTTTTTTTTTTTTTTTTTTTTATAGAGAGATCATCTTAAATAAGATACAGAAGTAAGAGAAATCGATCTCACATTACTTAGAGATATTGGTAATGTAATGAAATACATCATTGAATAAATAGCGGTCAACCTAGTTTCATGACTTTCATCATAAAATGTGTTTTCCTTGCAATGTCCTTGTTATGTAAAAAAAAAAAACATCAGAAAATAAAATGGAGTAACTTGTAAACCTAATCGTATTTTCTCTGTGCATGATGAAATAACGTCAGTTCTGCTAATACTTACGGTATATAATGAAATCGTTTTAAAATCTCCTCCATGGGTTTCAGATTTTCTTATAGCTGTCAGGTTTGTTAATCCTTTCCCACCTTATATGTCTTCACCTGTCATAGCACATTGATGGCCTGTCCATGGGATATGTCACGTATATGATATCAGTGCGAGTGCAAACCCCGGCTTTCTCATCAGTCAGTTATTTGCTCTGACGACCACTGGATGTAAGTCCTGTGACTAGTGGTGAGCGAGCACTAAAATACTCGTGTACTCGGCCGAGCATCGAGCCAATGTTACCTATGGGAGACCGAGATTTTCCGGCATGACCCAGCAGCTGGATAAACCCTGAAAATGTCACAAAAGTATAACAACAGTGCTCAAATGACATGGGAACCGCATGGGGAAGACCCCTGTAAGCATTTCGACTCCATGTCACTGCTGTGAACAATGTTGCCAGAGTGTTACGCCACTTTTACGGACTCCAATAAAATGTTCAAAATGAAACCCATATTATTTCCTGGGGAAGATGTTAAGGGCTCATACCACTTGTGAGACAGAGTTGGTGTATGTTCGTTTTTTGGATTAATGAAAGATAAAAAAAAAAAAGAAAATGCGTGGAATTCTGATGGCAAAATTGGAGGCACTCCGATGCCCCTGGGAGAAACGTGGATGAGGGCCTCTTTAAATATGTGCCATAATAGAAAGTGGGCCTTTTCTGGTATTGCCTAGGGAGGGCTGCCAAAATTGAGAGGCACTCTGATGCCTCTGTGAAGAGACGTGGAGGAGAGCCTCTTTAATATTGTTCCATTACAAGGAGCGGGTTCCCATATTGTAATGCTTGCACGAAGTATGGACTAAACATTTACCCCTGGGGTTACATGAACCTACTGTCTACTTTTTAATGGTTAAGGAAATCATAAAACATGTAAATATATATGTTTCGTGGCATCATGGTCGCCCTGATGAAATGGTGGTGGCGGATGGGAGAAAGGGGGGGAGTACAGCAAACAGCCCAAATCAGGAAGTGTGTACATGTGTGGGTGTGAGGAGGGGCGTCGGAATATACATCCCAATAAATACAATGGCTCAACTTTACATTACGCTGCTATCATTTGGTGGTGTGCTGAAGTCAGGCCAATAAACCTTGTTCATCTTGATCAGAGTCAGCCCGTCAGCATTTTCAGTTGATAGGCGGGTGCGTTTATCAGTAATGATTCCACGGCGGCACTAAAAACCTGCTCTGACAAATGCTAGCGGCAGGGCAGGCCAGGACTTCCAAGGCGTAGGACCAATTCACGCCACGTGTCCAGTTCGATACCAAAAAATGTAAGGCACAGAGGAATCCCGGAGCACTTTTGTATGGTCGCAAGGTACTCCTTCACCATCTTTACAAACTTTGCAGTCTTGTGACAGCACCCCGCCTCAGGGCTGTGATATCGGAGGGCTGAGAAAACTCTCCCATATCCTGAGAGTGTTCCTCTACCTCTGCTGGATTGAATGTTGTGGCTCTCTCTCCCGACGCCTTGGTTGGCCACCAAACTGTGACCCTGCGCCAGTGTTTTCAGAGGGAATTTTTTGACTAATTCCCCAACAAGGACTTTGGTACTGCGCATTTTTGTAGACCTCTCCACTGGTGGAATAAGAGAATAAAGTTCTCTTGTAACGTGAGTCTAAAAGTGCCGCAAGATGTTGATAACGCGAGGGTCACGGGACAGGCAGCGTAACATAAAGTCAGCATGCGCGCCAGACTGGTAACAGGCAAGACTTCAGGATCATCAACAACAGGTGACTGACCATGTGGCCTCATCTCCTCTTCCTCCTCGTCCCTGTCCTTGGCCATCCACGCTGGACCAACGGTATGCGGTATGCAGGTAGTACCGTCAATTTGCATGAAACTAGCTTCAGTTCTTCTAACTCCTCTTCCTCATCCTCCTCTGGCCATTGTTCCCAATGCACATTTTGATGAGATGAGCCTGGGCTGTGTGTAATCATTACTATGGTTCCTTGCTCCATTCATCTGCTCCGCCTGCAATGCATCATCTTTGATTTGAGTAGAGAGCATTTTAGAATACAGAGAAGCGGGATGGTGACGCTAATGATGGCGTTGTCGCCGCCGACCATCTTGGTGGAGTCCTCAAATTTTGGAGGACTGTACATATGTCAGACATCCATGTCCACTCCAGAGGTCTTATGTGTGGAGTTTGAACCGAATACCGATGGCCTAGTTGATGCTGGTAGTCAACAACTGCCCTTTTCTGCTCGCAAATCCTGACCAATATCTGCAGGTTGGAATTCCAACACGTGGGGACATCACACACCAGTCTGTGAGCCGGAAGCTGCAAACGCTGATGAAACCCAGCAAGGGCGGCTGAAGCAGTAGGTGAATTTCTAAAATAGGCACACAGGCGGTGTACTTTGATGAGCAGATCGGGCAGCTCCAGGTAGGAGTTAAGAAACCGCTGAACCACCAGGTTGAGCACATGGGCCAAACATGACACGTGTGAGCTCGCCTCAGAGCCGCCACCAGGTTCTGGCCATTGTCACACACGACCATGCCTGGCTCTAGGTTCAGCGGTGTGAGCCAATGATCTGCCTGCTCTTTCAGAGCTGTCCATAACTCATTAGCATTGTGGGGTTTGTCACCTACGCATATTAGCTTCACCACAGCCTGTTGCCGCTTGGCTGAGGCAGTGCTGCAGACCTTCCAGCTTGGGACTGTTGTGGAGGCTGAAGAGGAGCAGGAGGAGGCTGAGGAGGATGATGTTCCAGAGCTGTAGACTGTGGGGGCAACCCTGACTGAGTTAGGACCCGCAATCCTTGGCATAGGGAGGACGTGTTCCATCCCAAGGTCCGACTGGGTCCCGGCTTCCACTATATTAAGCCAGTGTGCAGTCAGCGAGATGTAGCATCCCTGCCCACAACCACTTGTCCACGTGTCCGTGGTTAGGTGGACTTTGCCAGAAACACCGTTGTTAAGGGCACGGCTAATGTTTTGGGACACTTGCTTGTGTAAGGCGGGGTCGGCACACCGGGAGAAATAGTGGTGGCTAGGGACCAAGTAACGAGGGATGGCCGCAGCCATCAGGTTGCTGAATGCTTCCGTCTCCACTAGCCTAAAAGGCAATATTTCCAGCGCAAGCAGTTACGAAATGTGCGCATTTAGGAGTGTGGCGTGAGAGGCGTTGGCAGAATTTTTGCGCTTGCGTTCCAATGAAATGGGTATTGATATCTGAACGCTGCGCTGGGACAAGGCCGTGGTTGATGATGGTGGCATTTCTGATTGTGCAACGACAGGTGCAGGACAGGAGGCATCTTCACATGCACTATGGACAGGGGATTGGCTTGCATGCACAACAGTGGAAGAAGCAGCGGTGTCACCCGCAGACACTGTTCCTGGACCCTGTGGTACATCCCACAAAATCGGGTGCTTTGCTGCCATGTGCCTGATCATGCTGGTTGTGGTCAGGCTGCTACTTTTGCTGCTCCTGCTGATGCTGGCATGGCAGGTGTTGCAAATGGCCTTTTTTGAATTCTCTGCAGACTCTCTAAAAAACTGCCAGACTCAGGAAGACCTAACTGTTGTACTGGCAACTTGCTTCGTGTTGCTGTTACGAGGAACGGTTGCCCGCCTTCTATTTGCGAACACCACTCTGCTTCCGGCCTGTTATGATGCTACGCCTCCCTCCTCCTGTTCGCAGCTGTTCTTGCTCTGCATGTCCTCCTGCCAGGTTGGGTCAGTTACTGGATCATCCACCACGTCGTCTTCCACTTCCGCACCCTGATCCTCCTCCTGACTGTCTGGCAATTGTGTCACATCATCGTCTACCTCTTGTTGTGACACATTCCCACCGTCTCCTTCATGCAACTGTGGCTGCTCAAATATTTGGGCATCGCTACATACGATCTCCTCAATCCCCAGTTCAAGTGGAGCGGGTGAGAGGCCCGAATCCATGAAGGGCATACTGAACAGCTCTTCAGAGTGTCCAAGTGTGGGATCACACTCTGCATGGTGGGAGGAAGGAGGATCAGGGTGACGAATATGCGGTCCAGTCTCATGGCTACTGACACTTGACCGTGTGGAAGACAGGGTGTTTGTGGTGGTGCCTGACTGACTGGAAGCATTATCTGCTATCCAACTAACAACCTGTTGACACTGCTCTTGATTTAAAAGTGGTATATTGCTGCGGTCCTCTAAAAATTGGGACAGGAAGGTTGAGCGAGATGATGTGAGCGTTTCTCGTGGTCCAATTCGAGCTTGCTCACGGCCTCGGCCTCTGCATGCATCACCATCACGTCCACTTCCTGGTCCCTTGCCACCAACCTTGCGCATTTTGAATGGTGTGCTATATACACTTCCTGTATACAAGTAACTAAAGGATTCCAATGAATGTTTTTTTTAAATGGATTGATGAAATTAGATATTACCAGCTAGACACCTGCTACAAATGCTGGGTACAGGTAGACCGGTCTTGTGAGGTATAGAAAATTGGCTTATATTACCCCTCCTGACTATACAAATTTAAATTAATCCTTAAAGGTACCTGTACACGCCGCCACTATCCCTGGCAACCGTTATCAACCGTACGTGCACGTGCACGTTTTTAACGGTTGCTTACGATCACCGATACCGCATGTATACGCCGCCATTGCGTTGTCAACTGAAGGTATGGTGGTTCCCCGGAAGTTCCCACAGATCCTGCGGATAACTGCCTGTTGAATCCCGTCGCCCCTTCACACGCCACAATCAGTAGGGGAATGAGGGCGTACATGTTCTGCGGCACCAAAACATAAGCGTGACGGAGTTGTGTATTCCGTGACGCTAACACGCTGATTGGACAACACAATAGCGACATGATTGGCCAGCCTGCGCAGGAAGGCTGGCTAATACATGACGCCATTGCAATTGTGTAGTGTGAATGGCCAGCTCTTTAAATATGGCGCCCTGTGAAGGCACAGCCAATGGTAACACAGTAGCCCCCACCAATCATCGCTGATGGGGCGCGGTATCCAGCACTCTGTGGCACGCCCCGGGGACATCACTAGGCGACGCAGATTCCATCCCTGTCCCCCGTTTACACGCCACTACCATGGCGATTGTGCCTTTGTGTTGCCTTGGATTTTAGAACACTGCTCGGAAACAGCTACTCGAAGCAACTACGAGGAACCCGATCACTTTCCCAAATTACACGCCGCCACTTTGTAGCAATTTCAAGGCAACAGTCACAAAAATCCCCATTGCCAGGCAGTTGCTACCACGCAGTGGCGGCGTGTAAAGGTACCTTTATAGAACTGTTTTGGGATGGAGAGATAATAATTTAGATATTACCGGCTACACACCTGCTACAAATGCTGTGTACAGGAGACAGCGTCTTGTGAGGTCTAGAAAATGGAGCTATATACCCTTCTTGCCTATAGAGATTTAAATTAATCCTTACAAGAACTGTTTTGGGATGGATAGAGGAGATTTAAAGCCAGCACAACAGCCACAGGTGTGATGCTGGCTGGTGTACTAGCACACCTAACCTTTCTATATACCCTGCCTCCCTGCCTGCTTGTATACAGCTAATTAGTCCTCAGAAGGACTGTTGTTTGTCTTAGATTAGCAGCCTTGCACCTGCACTAGCTGAAAGGCACAAAATCTGTCCCTGAATCAGCAGCAGCTCTACTTACACTGTCTATGGCGCAGAGTGACGAGCACAGCGCGGTTAGGTTTTATAAAGACCTGATGACGCTGTGCGGCCAGCCAATCACTGTAATGCCACAACCAACATGGCTGTGGCATTACAGTGTCTGGTAGCCAATCCCTGCATGTCGCCTGGCTCTGTAAAGAGCGCCAACATGCAGGGAGGTGGACCCGAGCATGAGACCGTGTATCGCGCCATTACTCGGTGCTTGCCGAGCATCCTGAGTACCGTGATACTCGTGCGAGTACAGAGTAGTGGCGAGCATACTCGCTCATCACTACCTGTGACCCAATTCATCAATGTGCTTTTGTCAGAATTTGGTTGAGAGACACCCTGAAATGTCACAAAATATTTACACCACTCAAAATTGCTTCTTGGCAGAGATGGCTGGGAATGGTGTACAATCATCAAAAGTAGCAAAAGCTGGGATATCTGACTAAAGTACTCTAGAAATGCAGTCTAGTTTCTGGCCCGAGTGACATTTCTGACTGTGGCACACTGCACTTGAAAGATGCCCAGAAATGTATTAAGAGGCACAAACATCTTAATGAATTAGGCATAGTCTTGTTGTAGTGCATAGTTTAACCAGACTTACAAAATGTGATTCCAACAAACACAAAAACAGGAGTCAGGCCAAATCAATTTCAATAATGCAATTTTTATTCAAACATCCAAAACTGATTAAAACGACAATGAAACCGAAAAATAGCAGGTATACCCTTGATGGTTTTCTATACAGAAGGCTCCTAATTAGGGAATAACCAATACAGCCAAATGGTGCCTCAACCACACAAAACTCCAGTGTGCTAACAATGTATTACTAACATAGTGGATGCAAGTGCATCAAACAATTGCTGAAAATACTACATCAAGGGTAGATGGTTTTACCTGACTATGTTCGCCACCCCTAACGCGCGTTTCGCGTTAGCTTCTTCCAGAAACCTTTTAAATACAGCCCCATTCATTGTGTAACAGCTGCTGCTGGTTACTGCAGAATAGATCCTATTGTTTTGAATAAGGCCTGTTTTGCAGTATCTGACAACGGCCGCCACACTTTGAGCTTCGCAATTCCAATGTGTTTACATTCAGCCGTCGTCATAGAAAGTGACAGCTGGTGGGTGGAGGTTCCAGGTTTCAGACTACCACCGATGTCAATTAATAACGAATCCTAAAGATAGGTCATCTGTATAGGTTGACGGACAACAACCTGTTAACCTTTTCAGGATTATTTTTTGAACATCTTTCATTTTAATATTCTCTCAAACGCAATTTTTTTTTGCAGCTTATATATTGAAAACGTTTGATATATATATATATATATATATATATATATGGTCTCAATCAATCAAATGGTGAAGTAAAGTTGTGGTTTATTTGTTGACATGTTTCAAAGCTCTCTGCCCCTTCCTCAGGACAAAACAGCATTACCTGTAATAAACCACAACTTTAATTCAACGTTTGATGTCTTCCAAATGTTAATGCCCTTTGAAGTCCGGCTGCACGGTCATCCACCCTTTCAACTACTGTTTCAGGTGAGTGTTTGATGCCATTAATTGGGATAATACAAACCAACAGTTCGAACAACCAGTTGAAAGGGTTAATAACCGTGCTGACGGACTTCAAAGGATATAAAAACATGGAAGACCTCAAACGTTGAATTAAAGTTGTAGTTTATTACAGGTAAAGTTGTTTTGTCCTGAGGAAGGGACCTGAGAGCCTTGAAATGCATTGACAAATAAACCACAACTTTAATTCAACGTTTGATATCTTTAAAATTTTTAAGTTCAGCAGCACGGTTAACCCTTTCAACTATTGTTGGTTCATATTATCCCAGTTAACGGCATCACGCTGGTTCATATATTCCTTGCAGCTGTGATATGCTTCTACGGTGGTTGTGACTCCTCACAACCATTAAAGTTGAGCCTTGATACCTGTAATTGCTACACTTATCCCCCAGATAATACCCTATCTGCGCTTTTTGCTCATGTTCTTTTAGTTTGGTTTTGATTAACTGGGATGGATAGATCAGGTAGAGAAGATGCGTGAGATGGAAGAAAGATCATAAGTTCTGATTAGTCCATGTTGAGTTTTAGGACGTGAGGATATGGCTGATAGAAGCTCCAGGATTCTGGACAGGAGAGAGGTGACGTCTGGACTGGAGAGGTAGATCTGCATACAGGTGATACTTGAAGCCATGGGACTTTGAGTTGATCTAGGCAAAGGGTATAAATGGTGAAGAGTAGGGGTCCTGGGACAGAGCCTTGTGGGACTCCAACAGAGAGAGGGCAGGGTGATGAGGTAGTGTGAGTGGGAAACGCTAAATGTGCGGTCAGAAAGGTATGAGGAGATCCAGGAAAGGGCAAGGTCTTTGACGCCAAGTGAAGAAAGTATCTGTAGTAGGAGGGAGTGGTCAACTGTGTAGAAGGCAGAGGACAGGTCTAGAAGGAGGAGTATAGAGAAGTGTCTGTTAGACTTGGCAGTATGTAAGTCATTAGTAATTTTGGCCAGGTGGAGTGGTGGGTCGGAAGCCACATTGTGGGTTGTCAAAGAGAGATTTAGATGAGAGGTGGAAGGAAAGTTAAGCATGGACATGCTGCTCAAGGAGTTTAGGAGCAGCGATATGGGGCAACAGCTGGCCATAGCAATCAGATCTAGGTTTGGCTATTTGAGGATAGGCGTGATTGTGGAATGTTTAAAAACAGAGGGGAAATGTCACGATGGTCTCGCTTACCTGGAAGACTTATGACTGGTTTGGGACATCTGAGTCATTCTTTTACTGAGACTGCATTTTCAATGTGTTTCTTTCCTTTGGCAGTTCAGGAGTTAATGTCAGTCATTGCTGCTAGCAAGCTAGCTAGTTCTTTTCCAGGTGTGGCCACTCCATGATTACTCCCATCCCCTTTATATGGTCACATGGTTCCAGCATGCTTTGCTGGAGATTGAACCTCATTTCTGGCCTGGCTTCCTGAGGAAAAGGAAGCTCTCTGTAGAATCTGACTGTTGCCAAGCCATCTGCTGCCTAGGAGAAGTGGCAGCAGGCGTGAAGTTGCCTTTGTTCCCGGTCTGTCTTCCCCACTAGTGTTCTCTACAGCCATCCCCTATTGAGTGCTAACATCAGGGCCAGAGAGGGACTAGGTATCCTGCTCGGCGACGAATTGAAAGAACTCGTATAGGGACGGTAGGGAGATCAGGGCACAGCCGCAAGTGAGTGCAGGAGGTCACCTTTTCCCTGTTCCCTATGAGCAGGGCCCTTCGCTGTATTCCCACTCCCCAGTGTCTCTCCGTCCATTGTTTTGTGTAGTGGTCATCGATATGGTAGACATCGTTGGTCCGTGCGTCACTGTCACGCACGGTAGCCGGACATCCCCCTTAGTTCAAGCATGATAGGAAGGTACCAAAAGTTAGTGATAGGTGGGTTAGGGTTGGGATAAGCGTGGTGGTGAAGTTGGGGAGGAGGTGGGAGGGGATGGGGTCAAGTGCACAAGTGGTGAGGTATGATTTGGAAAGGAGATGTGTAAACTCTCCTTCAGTGATGTGGGACAAGGCAAATATGAGGGCAGAGAAGAGGTCTGGTATATGAAGTGGATGGGGTGGTGGAACAATAAAGGCTTGCCTTGTTTCATTGATCTTGTTTTTAAAGTAAGTGACGAAGTCCTCAGCGGAGATGAAGGAGGTCGGAGGGAGCAGTGGTGGGCGAAGGAGAAAGTTAAGTACTGAACAATTGTTTGGGGTGGTAGGATAAGGAAGATGCAAAGGTTGTAAAGTAGGTCTGTTTAGCAGAGGTGAGGGCTGATTTGAAGGTGAGTGTTACTTATTTGAATATAGTAAAGTCATCCTGCAAGTGTGTTTTCTTCCAACTCCGCTCAGCAACCCTGGACACTCGGCAAAGTTTTTTCGTTAGGTTGTTGTGCCAGGGTTGTCTATTGATTTGTCGCAATTTGCTATGTATGAGAGGGGCGACCGAGTCAACGGCTGATTTGAGGGTGGCATTATAGAAAGCGGTGACGTTATCTGTGTCATGGAGTGAAGAATGAAGGACAGTGGTAGAATAGAGTCTGAGAGTCTGTGACTAGCTAGATGTGTGAGGTTTCTGCGAAGATATGCTAGTAGTTGGACATGGGGAGCAGGCGAAGAGGACAAAGATGAGAAAGTGGGTAGATGATGGTCAGATAGGGGGGATGTGGTGAGATTAGATAGGGAGCAGGTGGGTGAAGATGAGGTCTAATGTATGTCCGTCTCTGTGGGTGGCTGTGGAGGACGACTGAGTGAGTCCAAAGGATGAAGTAAGCGAGGAGTTTGGAGGATGCCAGCTGGCAGGTGTCAGTAGGCATATTAAAGTCACCCAAGATGATGGTGGGAATGTCAGCAGAGAAAAAGTGAGGAAGCCAGGTGGAGAATTGGTCAATAAAAGCAGTAGTCAAATCTGGAAGTTGGTATATAACGGCCATTTGGAGATGGGAGGGAGAGTAGATGTGGACAGAGTGAACTTCGAAATAGTGGAGGATAAGGGAGGGTGGGGGTTGGATTGGGTTGAAGGGTTGAAGGAGCAGTCTGTAGAAAGAAGGAAACCCTCTCCTCCGCCATGTCTGTTTCCAGGGCGAGGAGTGTGGGTAAAGTGGAGTCCGCCGTAGCTCAGTGCAGCAGGGGAGGCCGTGTCAGAGGTTGTCAAGCCAGGTCTCAGTGAGGCACAGGAAGGAAAGGTTGCGGGCGGTAAAGAAGTCCTAGATCTAATATATAGGTATATATAATACCTAACTATTAAGAATTCGAATTCTATAAGATGATTCTATAAGATAACTAAAATCTACTTGAGAGGTATATCTACCGTATATACTCGTGTATAAGCCGACCCGTGTATAAGCCGACCCCCCTACTTTTGCCCCCAAAACCTGGGAAAATTTATTGACTCGTGTATAAGCCGAGGGTGGACCCCAGCACAGGTTATACAGCCCCCAGCAGTGTGGTATACAGCAGCCTCCCCAGTGGTATATACAGGCCCCAGCAGTGTTACAGCAGCAGCCCCAGTGGTATATACAGCAGCAGCCCCAGTGGTAGTATACAGCAGCCCCAGAGGTATATACAGCAGCCCCAGTGGTAGTATACAGCAGCAGCCCCAGTGGTAGTATACAGCAGCAGCCCCAGTGGTAGTATACAGCAGCAGCCCCAGTGGTAGTATACACGCAGCCCCAGTAGTATATACAGCCCCAGTGGTAGTATATAGCCCCAGTGGTAGTATATATACAGCCCCAGTGGTAGTATATAGCCCCAGTGGTAGTATACATACAGCCCCAGTGGTAGTATATAGCCCCAATGGTAGTATATAGCCCCAGTAGTAGTATACAGCCCCAGTGGTAGTATATAGCCCCAGTGGTAGTATATAGCCCCAGTGGTAGTATACATACAGCCCCAGTGGTAGTATATAGCCCCAATGGTAGTATATAGCCCCAGTAGTAGTATATAGCCCCAGTGGTAGTATATATACAGCCCCAGTGGTAGTATATAGCCCCAGTGGTAGTATATAGCCCCAGTAGTAGTATACAGCCCCAGTGGTAGTATATAGCCCCAGTGGTAGTATATATACAGCCCCAGTGGTAGTATATAGCCCCAGTGGTAGTATATAGCCCCAGTGGTAGTATACAGGGCCCCAGCAGGGCCCCCTCATAATTTGACGCCCCCACCTCAGTTTCTGGGCCCCCCCGCATGCAGCGCTGCACATATACATTACGTGTCTAGCAGCTGTTACCCTCCGGTGGCAGATCGCGGCTCCCGGCTCTGGGCTCCATCTTCCTCGCTGTCTTCCTGCTTTGTGACCGGCGCGATGACGTCATCGCGCCGGTACACATGACAACCAGGAAGACAGAGAGGAAGATGGAGCCCGGAGCCGGGAGCCGCGATCTGCCACCGGAGGGTAACAGCTGCTAGACACGTAATGTATATGTGCAGCGCTGCATGCGGGGGGGCCCAGAAACTGAGGTGGGGGCGCCAAACTTTGAGGGGGGCCGTATGACTCGCGTATAAGCCGAGGGGGGGACTTTTCAGCCCAATTTTTGGGCTGAAAAACTCGGCTTATACGCGAGTATATACGGTAATCTATAAAGATTAGTGTATATGTGTGTGTATGTCCACTAAAGGAATCCGCACCGTCACATGTACAATCACAACATTTTGCACAGCCACCTCATTTGACACAGGGAATGTTATAGAGTTTGTTTTGAGGGGAAATTTTAACCTCACATTTTCCAGTCAGTCGCCAAAAAAAGGCCTACTTTGTTTGTATCTGTGACGTAATAGATACTGACTTACCTGTTTTGAAAGCCTGGATACTTATCAGGTAGCCTATAGCAACCAATCACAGCTCAGCTTCTGATAGGTTGCTATAGGTAACAAAGGACATTCATAGTATAACACAGCTTATGCATGTCTGTGACACATTCAGGGAAGCTGCCGAAGACAAGGACTTCTGGAAAACACCGCACAGTGGGGCATGTCTCTCAGTGCAGCTATTCTTCTAACACCCTCCCGCACACAAATCCCAGTATACAGCAGGAGACCACATATAGCACCCAGCATACAACAGGAGGCTGCACACAACCCCCAGCATACAACAGGAGTCTGCACAAAGCCCCCAGTATATAGCAGGAGTCTGCACAAAGCCCCCAGTATATAGCAGGAGTCTGCACAAAGCCCCCAGTATACAGCAGGAGTCTGTACAAAGCCCCCAGTATACAGCAGGAGTCTGTACAAAGCCCCCAGTATACAGCAGGAGTCTGCACAAAACCCCAGTATACAGCAGGAGGCCGCACACAGCCCCCAGTATACAGCAGGAGGCCGCACACAGCCCCCAGTATACAGCAGGAGGCCGCACACAGCCCCCAGTATACAGCAGGAGGCCGCACACATCCCCCAGTATACAGCAGGAGGCCGCACACAGCCCCCAGTATACAGCAGGAGGCCGCACACAGCCCCCAGTATACAGCAGGAGGCCGCACACAGCCCCCAGTATACAGCAGGAGGCCGCACACAGCCCCCAGTATACAGCAGGAGGCCGCACACAGCCCCCAGTATACAGCAGGAGGCCGCACACAGCCCCCAGTATACAGCAGGAGGCCGCACACAGCCCCCAGTATACAGCAGGAGGCCGCACACAGCCCCCAGTATACAGCAGGAGGCCGCACACAGCCCCCAGTATACAGCAGGAGGCCGCACACAGCCCCCAGTATACAGCAGGAGGCCGCACACAGCCCCCAGTATACAGCAGGAGGCCGCACACAGCCCCCAGTATACAGCAGGAGGCCGCACACAGCCCCCAGTATACAGCAGGAGGCCGCACACAGCCCCCAGTATACAGCAGGAGGCCGCACACAGCCCCCAGTATACAGCAGGAGGCCGCACACAGCCCCCAGTATACAGCAGGAGGCCGCACACAGCCCCCAGTATACAGCAGGAGGCCGCACACAGCCCCCAGTATACAGCAGGAGGCCGCACACAGCCCCCAGTATACAGCAGGAGGCCGCACACAGCCCCCAGTATACAGCAGGAGGCCGCACACAGCCCCCAGTATACAGCAGGAGGCCGCACACAGCCCCCAGTATACAGCAGGAGGCCGCACACAGCCCCCAGTATACAGCAGGAGGCCGCACACAGCCCCCAGTATACAGCTGGAGGCCGCACACAGCCCCCAGTATACAGCAGGAGGCCGCGCGCAGTGTCGTCCCCCCCCCGATGCACGGCAGGAGGCCGCGCGCAGCCCCCCCCCCCCGGTGCACGGCAGGAGGCCGCGCGCAGGCCCCCCCCCCCCCCCAGTGCACCAGTGCACGGCAGGAGACCGCGCGCCCCCCCCCCCCAGTGCACGGCAGGAGACCGCGCGCAGCCCCCCCCCAGTGCACGGCAGGAGGCCGCGCGCAGCCCCCCCCAGTGCACGGCAGGAGACCGCGCGCAGCCCCCCCAGTGCACGGCAGGAGGCCGCGCGCAGCCCCCCCCCCCGGTGCACGGCAGGAGGCCGCGCGCAGCCCCCCCCCCCCCAGTGCACCAGTGCACGGCAGGAGACCGCGCGCCCCCCCCCCCCAGTGCACGGCAGGAGACCGCGCGCCCCCCCCCCCCCCAGTGCACGGCAGGAGACCGCGCGCAGCCCCCCCCCAGTGCACGGCAGGAGGCCGCGCGCAGCCCCCCCCAGTGCACGGCAGGAGACCGCGCGCAGCCCCCCCCCAGTGCACGGCAGGAGACCGCGCGCAGCCCCCCCCAGTGCACGGCAGGAGGCCGCGCGCAGCCCCCCCCAGTGCACGGCAGGAGACCGCGCACAGCCCCCCCCCTAGTGCACGGCAGGAGACCGCGGGGCCCCCCCCCCCAGTGCACGGCAGGAGACCGCGCGCAGCCCCCCCCCAGTGCACGGCAGGAGGCCGCGCGCAGCCCCCCCCAGTGCACGGCAGGAGACCGCGCACAGCCCCCCCCTAGTGCACGGCAGGAGACCGCGCGCAGCCCCCCCCAGTGCACAGCAGGAGGCCGCGTGCAGCCCCCCCCCCCCCAGTGCACAGCAGGAGGCCGCGTGCAGCCCCCCCCCCCCAGTGCACGGCAGGAGGCCGCAGGAAGCCGTGCGCAAATCCTAGTATTACACCAGAAGCTAACACATATAACCCTGTATTACAACAGGTGCCCACACTATCCTGGGTAATGCCAGGGACTACAGCTAGTGTGTACGGTGTGTGTGTGTGTGTGTGTGTGTGTGTATATATATAAATATACAGTTGTGGCCAAAAGTATTAACACCCCTGCAATTCTGTCAGATAATACTCAGTTTCTTCCTGAAAATGATTGCAATCACAAATTCTTTGGTATTATTATCTTCATTTAATTTGTCTTCAATGAAAAAACACAAGAGAGAATGAAGCAAAAAGCAAAATATTGATCATTTCACACAAAACTCCAAAAATGGGCCAGACAAAAGTATTGGCACCCTCAGCCTAATACTTGGTTGCACAACCTTTAGCCAAAATAACTGCGATCAACCGCTTCCGGTAACCATCAATAAGTTTCTTACAATGCTCTGCTGGAATTTTAGACCATTCTTCTTTGGCAAACTGCTCCAGGTCCCTGATATTTGAAGGGTGCCTTCTCCAAACTGCCATTTTTAGATCTCTCCACAGGTGTTCTATGGGATTCAGGTCTGGACTCATTGCTGGACCCATGACCTCTGAGGGAGACCCAGCTTTCTCACACTGGGCCCTACATTATGCTGCAAAATTTGTTGGTAGTCTTCAGACTTCATAATGCCATGCACACGATCAAGCAGTCTAGTGCCAGAGGCAGCAAAGCAACCCCGAAACATCAGGGAACCTCCGCCATGTTTGACTGTAGGGACCGTGTTCTTTTCTTTGAATGCCTCTTTTTTTCTCCTGTAAACTCTATGTTGATGCCTTTGCCCAAAAAGCTCTACTTTTGTCTCATCTGACCAGAGAACATTCTTCCAAAACGTTTTAGGCTTTCTCAGGTAAGTTTTGGCAAACTCCAGCCTGGCTTTTTTGTGTCTCGGGTAAGAAGTGGGGTCTTCCTGGGTATCCTACCATACAGTCCCTTTTCATTCAGACGCCGATGGATAGTACGGGTTGACACTGTTGTACCCTCGGACTGCAAGACAGCTTGAACTTGTTTGGATGTTAGTTGAGGTTCTTTATCCACCATCCGCACAATCTTGCGTTGAAATCTCTCGTCAATTTTTCTTTTCCGTCCACATCTAGGGAGGTTAGCCATAGTGCCATGGGCTTTAAACTTCTTGATGACACTACGCACGGTAGACACAGGAACATTCAGGTCTTTGGAGATGGATTTGTAACCTTGAGATTGCTCATGCGTCCTCAAAATTTAGTTTCTCAAGTCCTCAGACAGTTCTTTGGTCTTCTTTCTTTTCTCCATGCTCAATGTGGTACACACAAGGACACAGGACAGAGGTTGAGTCAACTTTAATCCATGTCAACTGGCTGCAAGTGTGATTTAGTTATTGCCAACACCTGTTAGGTCCCACAGGTAAGTTACAGGTGCTGTTAATTATACAAATTAGAGAAGCATCACATGATTTTTCTAAGGCCGGATTCACACTGCGTGTGGGATCCGATCCGTGGCTGTCCGCTTGAGGCAGACAGCCGCGGATTGGATCAGCACACAGGACTGGGGGGCTATTATGCCCTCCGGTCCTGTGTGCAGCGCACGCAGCTGCAGCCGATGACAGGTCAGGACCGCGGCGCCCGCGGTCCTGACTTATCAGCAGCGGGAACTGCGTGCGCTGCACACAGGACCGGAGGGCATAATAGCCCCCCAGTCCTGTGTGCTGATCCGGTCTGCAGCTGTCTGCCTCAAGCGGACAGCCACGGATCGGATCCCACACGCAGTGTGAAGCCGGCCTAACAGTTCCAATACTTTTGTCCACCGCCTTTTTTATGTTTGGTGTGGAATTAGATCCAATTTGGCTTTAGGACAATTCTTTTTGTGCTTTTTCATTGAAGACAAATGAAATGAAGATAATAATACCAAAGAATTTGTGATTGCAATCATTTTCAGGAACAAACTGAGTATTATCTGACAGCATTGCAGGGGTGTCAATACTTTTGGCCACAACTGTGTGAAATATATATATATATATATATATATATATATATATATATATATATATATATATATATATATTACCGTTCAAAACACTCTACCATCTTTATCATATGAAAAGTGTTTTCTACAACTGTAGTTTCTATAATTTTTGTCAAGAAAAATAGTCATGTTAATGCAAGTCCGGGCTACATTCCCATATGAATGTCATAGCCATTGTGTATATGCATAGTTCCGATCCTGTAGTCGGCCACAATTATTAGATGAGTTAGTATTTAGGCCATATCTTAATTTTTTTGCCTATTAACAACTACAAACTGTATAAACTTGAATGCTCATTGGATGAAGATGATTTATGCTGTTTGTTAAAGTGACATTGTCTAATTTAGTCATACATATGTATGTCCATGAAATTTTATTTTATTTTTTTAGCTATAGAAAAGTCTCTGTAAATCTTAGGTGTTTATCAAATGGGTCAATAAGGCTAACAGGCGCTCAGAAGAACATACATTTCCAATGATTGGCTCCTAAACATTCCACTCATCAGCCCTTGAACAATAAAAATGCTTGATTCTCCGCTGCCTGGATCATTTATGCGGGCCCATAAATCAGCGGTGTTGGCTGAACATCTCTTGTATTGACAAGTGTTAAGGGCTTAAAACAAGCTCTGATTTTGTTATATCATTGAGGGATTATTATTGTTATGCCCATTACTTGTAGCCAAGAAGTTAGGGTCTGATGGCTATTTTACATTTGCTTTAGCTTGCCATATGCAATAGTTAGCTGTGGTATCAATGCTTATTTAGCAAGTTGCTGTTCCTCCTAGCCCCTGCCCCTACATACACAAGCATGCTCGGTTCAGTTGAGCGTTCATGTGTTCTCTGTGGGGTAGAGTAGAATAAAAGAATTGGACACTTCATTTCTACAGTCCCATTGAAATGAGTGTTATCAGCCAACATTCACCTAGTGTAGTGTAGCCTCCCCTTGAGCAGCTACTGTACTCAACCAAACTTTTGCAGAACTCCTTTCTTATTGATCTTCTGAAGAGAACCATTTGGAAACTCTTGACTTACAGTAAAGCCAAATAGATATTCAGCATATTTTCTATGAGTGGCAGATGTTGAAAACCTGGGTAAAATCTGGTGTAGTAATGATAATTGATATTTTCTCTACAGAAATCGGTATCCTGGCAAAATCGTACATAGAACAAGGTCAGCTGGTTCCAGACGAAGTGATCACCCGACTAATCGTACAAGAGCTAAATAACTTTGGTGACCATAACTGGCTGCTGGATGGTGAGCTCCATTCTCCCTAGCGTGCGTTCTTATACGTGGCAAGTGCACGACAAGTATAAATGTCTGCTCATTCTTGGGGGAATAAAACGCTGGATAACAATATGGTGTTTGGTACAAGTGTAATGTATGGACATGCAAACAGGATTAATCCTGAAGTGATCAGTTAACCCAATACTGACAGCAATTTTCCATTTTTAGGTTTCATAATTTTTCTTGCCTTTTTGTTATTTTTCCATCTCTATAGCTGTAAGAGAGTTTGTGTATTGGGGAACGAGTTGTACTTTTGAGTAACGCCATCCATTTTACCATCCATTATTTGAAGATGGGGAAAGAAAATTAAAAATTTGTTGAAGGCAGTACTGGTATTGTTTTCATTATGCAATTAAAATAACCTGGCCATATATTTAATACAATATTTTTTAGTACCTTTGTTTGTACTATATATTGTAATAGCACAGCATTGCAGCATATAATACAAAAACCTGTTTCCTATGAATTTCATAGGAGTGCCGTCATGATTAGTACAGGAGTTACAGGTGAACCCGTAATGTCCTGTTACTAATTAGCATCCTGTGATCGTGTTGTGGGGGGACTTGATGAACATAAAGGTGTGTCCCATAGCCATATGCTGTATATGTCGCTGTGTAAGGCTGAAAACACACTATCCTACTTACATGCAAGCCTCTCGGACGAGACTCGGATCAGTGACCCTGAACGGCCTCTCCCTCTCTGGACGGGAGTGTCAGCTGCTTGTGTTTTTGTGCAGCATCACACTCCCCGTCCAGAAAGGGTCACTGATCTGAGTCTCGTCCGAGAGACTCACATGTAAGTAGGATAGTGTGTTTCCACCCTAAGACTGAAAGCTGCATTAAACTAGTTACCAGCAGTGGGCACAGCTCAGTTCCATCTGTGGCTGTTAGGAGCAGATGATGGCTGAACACCCCCATCATCTGCTAGGAAAGATACGGGCTTAGCTCCTGAGCCTGCATCAAAGACAGGAACTTTGACATATATAACATTCTGGTACATCATATGCCGTAGAGGGGCTAAAGTGTTTGTTCAGGAATAGAAGAATCTATCACTTAGTTTTTTCCAAAGGTTATGTGTTGAATACAGCTCAGCCCCATTCTTTTTAATGAAAGAGCAGACCTGCAATTCCAGGCACAATACATAAACTGGTTTGAGGTTGTTTTTGGATATCTTCAGTCCCCTTCAGATTTTATATATATTATATAATTTTCTATGACAATAATTTTGTGTTTTGTCATTTCATTTAGGTTTTCCAAGAACTGTTCCTCAAGCACAAGCCCTTGATAAAGCACATCAAATAGACACGGTCATTGACTTGAATGTTCCATTTCAGACCATCAGGGATCGTCTTACTGCACGTTGGATCCACGCTGCTAGTGGACGAGTATATAACACAGAATTCAATCCTCCTAAAGTTTCAGTAAGAACTTAATTTTCTATTCTGGCTTTTGCCCTACAGGAAGGTGTACTTGTCCTATCAGTGTTGATCTACTGTATACAGTTGTGACCAAAAGTATTGACACCCCTGCAATTCTGTCAGATAATACTCAGTTCATTCCTGAAAATGATTGCAATCACAAATTCTTTGGTATTATTACCTTCATTTAATTTGTCTTCAATGAAAAAACACAAAAAGAATTGTCCTAAAGCCAAATTGGATATAATTCCACACCAAACATAAAAAGGGGGTGGACAAAAGTATTGGCACTGTTAGAAAAATCATGTGATGCTTCTCTAATTTGTGTAATTAACAGCACCTGTAACTTACCTGTGGCACCTAACAGGTGTTGGCAATAACTAAATCACACTTGCAGCCATTTGACATGGATTAAAGTTGACTCAACCTCTGTCCTGTGTCCTTGTGTGTACCACATTGAACATGGAGAAAAGAAAGAAGACCAAAGAACTGTCTGAGGACTTGAGAAACCAAATTGTGAGGAAGCATGAGCAATCTCAAGGCTACAAGTCCATCTCCAAAGACCTGAATGTTCCTGTGTCTACCGTGCGCAGTGTCATCAAGAAGTTTAAAGCCCATGGCACTGTGGCTAACCTCCCTAGCTGTGGACGGAAAAGAAAAATTGACAAGAGATTTCAACGCAAGATTGTGCGGATGGTGGATAAAGAACCTTGACTAACATCCAAACAAGTTCAAGCTGTCCTGCAGTCCGAGGGTACAACAGTGTCAACCCGTACTATCCGTCGGCGTCTGAATGAAAAGGGACTGTATGGTAGGATACCCAGGAAACCCCCACTTCTTACACCGAGACATAAAAAAGCCAGGCTGGAGTTTGCCAAAACTTACCTGAGAAAGCCTAAAATGTTTTGGAAGAATGTTCTCTGGTCAGATGAGACAAAAGTAGAGCTTTTTGGGCAAAGGCATCAACATAGAGTTTACAGGAGAAAAAAAGAGGCATTCAAAGAAAAGAACACGGTCCCTACAGTCAAACATGGCGGAGGTTCCCTGATGTTTTGGGGTTACTTTGCTGCCTCTGGCACTGGACTGCTTGACCGTGTGCATGGCATTATGAAGTCTGAAGACTACCAACAAATTTTGCAGCATAATGTACGGCCCAGTGTGAGAAAGCTGGATCTCCCTCAGAGGTCATGGGTTTTCCAGCAGGACAATGACCAAACACACACTTCACAAAGCACTAGAAAATGGTTTGAGAGAAAGCACTGGAGACTTCTAAGGTGGCCAGCAATGAGTCCAGACCTGAATCCCATAGAATAACTGTGGAGAGATCTAAAAATGGCAGTTTGGAGAAGGCACCCTTCAAATATCAGGGACCTGGAGCAGTTTGCCAAAGAAGAATGGTCTAAAATTCCAGCAGTTAATTTGGCTAAAGGTTGTGCAGCCAAGTATTAGGCTGAGGGTGCCAATACTTTTCTCTGGCCCATTTTTGGAGTTATGTGTGAAATGATCAATGTTTTGCTTTTTGCTTCATTCTCTTTTGTGTTTTTTCATTGAAGACAAATTAAATGAAGATAATAATACCAAAGAATTTGTGATTGCAATCATTTTCAGGAAGAAACTGAGTATTATCTGACAGAATTGCAGGGGAGTCAATACTTTTGGCCACAACTGTATGTCTGCACTTCTGTTATTACACTGTTATGGTGGGTTTACACACACCAATTTCTGTGTCCAATATCTGAACAGATCTCTGGTTGCAGTGAAATCATGGACACATTGCTCCATGTTGTACACAGCCACAAAATGGAACTATGTGTCCATGATTTCACTGCAACCAGAGATCTGTTCAGATATTGGACACAGAAATTGGTGTGTGTAAACCCACCATTAGAGATGTTTCACCAATAGATCTGACAGTTCCGGGGTGGAACAAATATATTATTTCACACCATACACATGTTGGTAATGACATGATAACCAATCCAGTAATTACCAGACATGTAAAGTCATTGCCACAGTTGCTCTGTTAAGACCCCATACACATTAAAACCTGCCAATATTGGTGAGAACTGAGAACCATGAAATGTCTATGGACTATGGAGGACTCTCGAATCTCATGACAGATGATGCTGGAGAGAAGGATCCGCAGGTTTGAATGAAAATAGCCAAGGCAAACGTTCATGTGTAGGGGAAAATGGGAGAGTTGGCTGTCAGCTGAAGGAGCCAAGGCCAGTTCTAGGATGGTAAATTGTTCTTGTCATTAATGAAAACCTCAACAGTCCAAATCAAACGATTTCTGAATATTTTGTGGGTAAAAAAGCTGCCTATCACTGAGCCCTACAGTATTAAATGTTTCTACAACATGCACTTAATGTGCCAGTTCAGACTTGAATGTACCAGTTAGGGTGCTTTCACATTGGCGTTTTTGCCTGAATTCGGAGGATCCGGACAAAAAAACGCAAGTGCCGCCTAACAGCAGCACTTGCGGCACACTTGCGGTGAGCCCCATGCATTGTGTATGGGGCTTGTGGTAAGTGTGCGGCAAGTGCGGTTTCGTCAGATGCGGCCGCGAAAAAAAACGCCGCTGGCCGCATCTGCCGCAACTGCCGAAACCACACTTGCCGCGTCTGCTGAACACTTACCGCAAGCCCCATACTCAATGCATGGGGCTTACCGCAAGTGCTGCTGTTAGGCGGCACTTGCGGCAGCAGCGTTTTTTGGTTCGGATCCACTGGATCCGGGCAAAAACGCCAGTGTGAAAGCACTCTTAGTTGTATAAACCTTAAATGTAGGAACTGTGGGAATCTTATACCACTTTGTTCACAATCTTTATTGCAGCAGCAATGTGCTTTGGGAAGGGAAGACGATCAAGCAGTTGTAGCAATCTATGCAGCTTCCCAAAATCAAACTTGCACCATCGGGACTTGCCCAGAATGCTTTAACTACTTAGTATACTGTCAGGACTTACCCAGAATTCTTAAACTGCTTGGTGTATACCATCAAGATTTGCACTGGTTGCTTAAATTGCCTGGTATATGCCGTCAGGATTTGCACAGGTCACTTAACTGTTAAGGTACCTTTACACGCCGCAACCGCGGCTGGCGACATGAGGCGATCTAACGTGTGTGTGCACGTTTTTCATGCTCACCTCAGATCACCAATGGCGATATTACACGGCGCAATCTCGCCCTGAAATAAAGGCGATGTGTCGCCCCTGAAATTGCCTCACCAATCCGGTTGAATTCCCTCGCCGCTTCACACGCCGCAATCCAAAAGGCAATGTGGGCGTACATGGTCAGCGCTGCGAGGAGATGGGCGTGCCACAGTGGTTTACACAGCGCCCCATACGCGCTAATTGGACAACGCAACAGCGCTACGATTGGTCAGCCTGCTCTGGAAGGCTGGCTAATACATGACGCCATTGTAGATGTGTGTGTGGCAGAACGGACAGCTCTTCAAATATGGCGCCCTGTCACCTGACATCCAATAGGAGCACAGTAGCCACCACCAATCATCGCAGACGGGGCGCGAACTCCAGCACGCTGTGGCACGCCTACGGGAAATCAATAGGCGACGCAGATTCCATCACTATTGCCCTATCACACGCCAAAACCTGGAAATCCCGCCTTCATGATTGCGTCTGATTTTAGAGCAGTGCTCAGGAATCAGGCGGGAGGCGATTTATTGCCGCGAAATTCCCCAATCACATGCTGCAACTGTGAGGCAATTTCATGGCGATTGTTTCGGGGCGACATATCGCCTTTAGGATTCCCAGCCGCGGTTGCGGTGTGTAAACGTACCTTAAGGTATATACCACCGGGTCTTACCCAGATCGCTTAAACTGCTTGGTATACAATTGGGACTTGCACAAATCGCTTAAACTGCTTCGTATAACGTCGGGACTTGTACAGATTGCTTAAACTTCTTAGTATACTGTAGGGATTGTCCAGATCGCTTGAACTGTTTGGTGTACTGTCAGTACTTGCACAGATCACTTAAACTGCTTGGTATACCATCAGGACTTGCCCAGATCGCTTAAACTGCTTGGTATTCTGTCGAGACTTGTCCAAATCGCTAGAACTGTTTGATGTGCTGTCAGTACTTGCACAGATCACTTAAATGCTTGGTATATACTGTCGAGACTTGCCCAGATCGCTTAAACTGTTTGGTTTACAGTTGGGACTTGCACAAATCGTTAGAACTGCTTTGTATACAGTCAGGACTTGCCCAGATCACTTAAACTGCTTGGTATACCATCGGGACTTGTCCAGATCGCTAGAACTGCATAGTCCTCCTCCCCAGTCACATAGCTGCATTCAGGCAGAGTTGGAATAGTAAACCTAAACCTGGGCCAGCACATCCTGTTATATAAGTGTTATGTGACCTAAACTACACACCTGTGCCATTTAAAGGGTTGTGCCACCACACAGTTTTCTGGCAAATTGAAAGGGGGTGTAAATAATCTACAAAAAAAAGTTTACAGTGCCTATCATGAATAAAAAATCCCTTTTTCTATGTTTTTGAGTGCTTGTTCCCTCTCTATGCTGAGCTGAACAGGAGAGATTGTGGGAGGGGTTCAAAAAAGGATCATGTGACCACAACTGCCACATTCTTGCCTTCACTGTATCCCTCCGCACTGCTGGATTCAAATAGTCCTCTCACATACAATATCATGATCACTCTTCACTTTCCATATATTACTGTTTAGTCTGACATATCTGTGGTACATTCCAGTGTTATACACACATTTTATATATTTATATAATGCCGTCATGGCAGTCTGCACCTGTGCATTCCATACACACATACATTAGATATATATATAAGCTGAGTGTATATATGTCCACTAAAGGAATCCACACTGTCAAATGTATAATCACAACATTTTGCACACACCTCACGTCACTTAGGGAACGTCTATCACTATATTTTGAGAGGAAATTTTAACCCTTTGCCTTACAGTCAGTTGCCAAAAAAAGTCTTCTTTACTGTTTGTGTGTGTGAGGTAATAGATACTGCATTGTCTGTTTTGACAGTGTGGATATTTACCAGGTGGCCTATAGCAAACAATCACAGCTCAGCTTCTGATTGGTTGCTATAGGCAACGCAGGACATATCTACTATATAATCGTCTAATGTTCTCTGTCTGTCACGGAAATGCGCTAGCACTGATTGGTCCACCCGGCGGACTCAACCAATCAGCGCCAGCGTGCGATTTCTGTGCACAGAAAGAGAACAAAAGATGACGGCGGTTAGCGCGGCACAGCGGACTCCCGCCGCAGCCTCATGTCACTAACCCTCGCCACGAGCCACCCGCTGACACCGGGGATCGGGGGCTGCCGTGGTCGGAGCTCCCAGGGTGCAGGGAGCAACGGGAGCGTGCATCATGCGGCTCCCCCTTCCTATGGCCGCACAGTCTGTCACAGACTGTGCGGCCATAGAGTGATCCGGGTGTCATCCTATGCCTCCTGTCAGTGCAGCTGGGTGGCAGCAGCACATGCCAGCCTCTCACCCTCCACCTCCCACATCGCAGCCTCTCTGTGTGGGTAGATGAAGCAGTGGCAGTGTTGGACACAGTAGATGAGATGTGGTTGTCATGTGAATAGTGAGAGGCACTGACACAGCAGTTCTCACTATTCACTTGACAAATTCCTCACTGCTATTGTACTCCAGCGACTGCATGGGGAGCTGTGCACTGTCCGTCATATGAGCTGTGGAGGCTAGAGGGTGATAGCACTGGTGATATCCCGGGAGCATGGCCGCCCAGAGGGGTCAGGGGGAAAAAGAGTTCTCCCTTCTGCGTCCTGTCTCCTCTGGAGGAGGGGAGGGGCCCCTGCACACACAGCCAGAGAGGAAGGAACACTGCTGTCCTGGAGCCACATGAGGATAGTATAGGTCACTGTGAAGTGGTATTTGGAAGTGTGTGTGTGTGTATACGTGTCAGTGTGTGTGTGTGTATACATGTCAGTGTGTGTGTGGTGTATACATGTCAGTGTGTGTGTGTGTATACATGTCAGGTCAGTGTGTGTGTGTATACATGTCAGTGTTTGTATACATGCCAGTGTGTGTATACATGTCAGTGTTGTGGTGTGTATACATGTCAGTGTGTGTGTGTATACAGTCAGTGTGTGTGTGTGATACAGGTCAGTGTGTGTGTGTGTACATGTCAGTGTGTGTATACATGTCTGTGTGTGTGTGTTATATAGTGTGTGTATATAATGTCTGTGGTGTGTGTATACACATCAGTGGTGTATACACGTCAGTGTGTGTGTATACAGTCAGTGTGTGTGTTATACATGTCAGTGTGTACACGTCAGTGTGTACACGTCAGTGTGTGTGTGTACACGTCAGTGTGTGTGTATACATGTCAGTGTGTGTGTATACACATGTCACTGTGTGGGTATATCTACTATATAATTGTCTAATGTTCTCTATCACGGAAATCGCGCGCTAGCAATGATAGGTTGAGCCCGCCGCCCGCTAGCGTGCGATTTCTGTACACAGAAAGAGAACAAAAGATGGCGGCTGCTAGCGCGGCGCAGCGGACTCCCGCCGCAGCCACATGTCACTAACCCCCGCCACCAGCCGCCCACTGACACCGGGGGCTGCCGGGGTCGGGGCTCCCAGGGTGCAGGGAGCAACGGGAGCGTGCATCGTGCAGCTCCCCCTTCCTATGGCCACACAGTCTGTCACAGACTGTGCGGCCATAGGATGATCCCGGGTGTCAGCCGCCTCCTGTCAGTGCAGCTGGGGCCCAGCTGCACTGACAGGAGACTGCTGACACCCGGGATCATCCTGCACACCGTTGCCTCTGCGCCCGCCTCCACCACACAAACGCTCTGCTGACACCGTGCTCAGCACCAGGGACATGAGGGCCAGCACTGGAACTGCCAGGGGACAGAGAGGTGAGCGTCCGTGTGAGTCTGTGTGTGTGTCTATGCCTGGGTGTGTGTGTCTGGCTGTGGGTGTGAGTCTGTGTGTTTATGTGTGTGGGTGTGAGTCTGCTCCTTCCTCCCCCTGCCTGTGCCGCTCCGTCCTCCCCCTGCCTGTGCCGCTCCGTCCTCCCCCACCCTGCCGCTTCGTCCTCCGTCCTCCTCCCCCGCCACTCTGTGCTCCGTCCTCCCCCTGCCGCTCCATCCTCCCCTACCCCACCGCTTCCTCCTCCTTCCTTTGTCCTCCGCCACTCCATCCTTCCCCTGCCTGTGCCGCTCTGCCTCCGTCCTCCTCCCCCGCCGCTCTGTGCTCCGTCCTCCCCCTGCCTGCTCCATCCTCCCCCACCCCACCGCATCCTCCTCCTTCCTTTGTCCTCCTCCCCTCCATCCTCCGTCCTCCCCTGCCTGTGCTGCTCCATCCTCCCCCACCCCGCTGCTTCATCCTCCCCCCTCCTCCCCCCCGCTGCTCTGTGCTCCGTCCTCCCCTGCCTGTGCCGCTCCATCCTCCCCCACCCCGCCGCTACCTGCTCCGTCCTCCTCCCTCCTCCCCCCGCCACTCCGTCCTCCCCCTACCTGTGCCCCTCCATCCTCCTCCCCCCTGCCACGCCTTCCTCCCCCTGCCGCTCTGTCCTCAAAGTCCCTCCCTATTCAGCCTTCCCCATGCAATCCCTGTTTTTATATTCTAGAATTCCCGATGCGTTAGAATCGGGCCACCATCTAGTAATATATACTTACCTAAAATTGGCCGTCATCAGAAATACGCAAGCTCACGTGAGCCCGCCCTGTCACATGACATGTTCCACAGAGATATTCAGCGTTCAGGCCGCAACAATAATATGGAGCGGCAATGGGGGAGGACAGAGCAGTGAGGGCGGAGGACAGAGCAGTGAGGACGGAGTAGGTGGGGATGGAGGACAGAGCAGGTGGGGATGGAGGACGGAGCAGTGAGAGTGGAGGACAGAGCAGTGAGAGTGGAGGACGGGGCAGTGAGAGTGGAGGACGGGGCACTGAGAGTGGAGGACGGGGCAGTGAGGGTGGAGGATGGACAACACTAGGGTGCACAAAGACACACACAAGGGGGAAAGAGACTGAGACAGGATGCACAAGGGGGGAGACAGACAGCCCATAACCCTGAGTATAAAGCAGGGGGCCACACACAGCTATCAATATACAGCAGGAGGGCCACACACAGCCCTAAGAATACAGCAGGAGGGCCACGCATAGCCCCCAGTATACAGCAGGAGGCTGCACACAGCCATCAATATACAGCAGGAAGCCGCACCCAGCCATCAATATACAGCAGGAGGCCGTACACAGCCGTCAGTATGCTACAGAAGCCCACACACAGCCCCCAGTATACAGAAGGAGCCCACACATAGCCCTCAGTATACAGTAGGAGCCCGCAAACAGCCCCTAGTATACAGCAGTAGGCCGCACACAGCCCCCAGTATACAGCAGGAGGCCACACACAGCCCCCAACATACAACAGAAGCCCGCACACAGCCCCCAGTATACAGAAGGACCCCACGCACAGCGTTCAGTATACAGTAGGAGCCTTCACACAGCCACCAGTATACAGCAGGAGGATGCACACAGTCATCAGTATACAGCAGGAAGCCGAACACAGCCCTCAGTATACAAAAGGAGCCCACAAACAGCCCCCGGTATACAGGAGCCCACGCACAGACCTGAGTATACAGCAGAAGCCGGCACACAGCACCTGGCACACAACCCCTAGCATGCAGCAGGAGGCCGCACACTGCACCCAGCATACAGCAGGAGGCCGCACACTGCACCCAGCATACAGCAGGAGGCCGCACACTGCACCCAGCATACAGCGAGGAAGCACAGCGCAGGACCGCACACTGCACCCAGCATACAGCAGGAGGCCGCACACTGCACCCAGCATACAGCAGGAGGCCGCACACTGCACCCAGCATACAGCAGGAGGCCGCACACTGCACCCAGCATACAGCAGGAGGCCGCACACTGCACCCAGCATACAGCAGGAGGCCGCACACTGCACCCAGCATACAGCAGGAGGGCGCAACTGCACCCAGCATACAGCAGGAGGCCGCACACTGCACCCAGCATACAGCAGGAGGCCGCACACTGACACATATACCCACACATATACATATATATAATCACCAATAATATGTGTCACAGACTTCCGGCGCTTATGTCGCTATGCCACAATGCACTGTGGCACCATTGTGGGATAGCGACACAGGCGACAAAAGTCAAAGTGACACAAACTCCACCGCTACCATCGGGAGATCAGTGGCGCTAGCCTCTGATTTCCCTACGGTAGCCGCAGCTCATCTCCCGGCTGCGCGCAACCGGAAGGACGCCAACCCGCATATTGGAACACCCAAGTTATGGGTATTCCCATATAGCGGCCAGTAGCGGTGCTGCCGCCCTCTCTCCCCGCTGCTCGCTCTCCCTCCTTTTCCCCCCTCCCCTCTCTGTTCTCCCCCTCCCCCGGCATTGCCATTGCAGGCTGACAGCTGGAGGAAGACAATCTATTTGGAGCCGGTCATGTGACAGGCCCTGTGTGATGTCACATCAGCCCGCCCTGTCACATCACCGGCTTCACACAGATTCTCTTCCTGCAGATGTCAGCCTGCAATGGTAATGCCGGTTGGAAGGGGAAGAACAGGGGCAGAGGACAGGGGGACACAGGGGCAGAGGACAGGGGGACACAGGGGCAGAGGACAGGGGGACACAGGGGCAGAGGACAGGGGGACACAGGGGCAGAGGACAGGGGACACAGGGGCAGAGGACAGGGGGACACAGGGGCAGAGGACAGGGGGACACAGGGGCAGAGGACAGGGGACACAGGGGCAGAGGACAGGGGACACAGGGGCAGAGGACAGGGGACACAGGGCAGAGGACAGGGGACAGGGGCAAGACAGCGGGACACAGGGGCAGAGGACAGGGGACACAGGGGCAGAGGACAGGGGACACAGGGGCAGAGGACAGGGCAGAGGACAGGGGCAGAGGACAGGGGCACACGACAGGGGCACACGACAGGGGCAGGACAGGGGCACACGACAGGGCACACGACAGGGGCACACGACAGGGGCAGAGGACAGGGGCACACGACAGGGGCAGAGGACAGGGGCACACGACAGGGGCACACGACAGGGGCACACGAAGGGCAGGGGACAGGGGCAGAGGACAGGGGGACACTGGGGCAGAGGACAGGGGGACACTGGGGCAGAGGACAGGGAGTACATATACACACATAAACATACACACACACACATATATACCACTTCATAGTGAGTCTCCCATGCTGTCCTCCCCATGTGGCTCCTGGACAGCAGTGTTCCTTCCTCTCTGGCTGTGTGTGCAGGGGCCCCTCCCCCCTCCAGAGCAGATGGGGCCACAGCGCAGAGAGCGGTTTTGCTGTCCCCCCTCTCTCCCTCTGGGCCGGCCTTGCACCTTCTGTGTGGGGAGGTTAATCACTGAAGCAGGCAGGGGCTGCAGCATAGCAGTGCTGGGCAGTAGCTGTAGGTGTGAGGAGTTTGTCATGTGAATAGGGAGAAATACAAAGCCAGGGATGGAGATAGCAGAGCAGTGTTATACAGTGAGAGGTGTCAGTCCCTCGCTTTGTTTATCTCACTATTCACATCTCCTCACATCACTGCTTCACGAGGTGGCAGTGTCCGTGTGAACAGCTGTGGAGGATGAGCAGCCTGGAGCTGGAGCATACAGCCCCGCAGACGCTCCTGACACATAGCAGCTGTCAGTGTGAGATCCGGCCAGCAGCTGAAGGCGTGGAGGGATCTTCACACACTTCAAAGAGAGGGAAGCAGGCATGCGCGACCTGAAGAGAGGATTTACAGGTCGGACAGAGAGGCCGTGTATGCTAACAGCAGGGGGCGCCATACTATAGTTTAAAGCACATAGTTTTTGAATGGGGCATAATTTTTAATGGGTGTTATTTACAAAAACACTTATTTACATGATATGTGCAGCATTACCAATATATGCCATGGTGGCACAACCCCTTTAAGTTTATGAAAGTTTTGTTATGAAATTTAAAAGGTAAAATCATTATCAATGCAGAGGATAGGGGATAAATTTAGAAGAGAACATTCATTTAATCTTTACCAACCTAAAAGTGAAAACGTTGATTTACAAGTGGATTAATAGTTGTCATTTATTGGTGATAGGGAATTGATGATGTTACAGGAGAACCTCTGATTCAACGGGAAGACGACAAACCAGAGACTGTTATTAAGAGACTCAACGCTTATGAGGCTCTCACAAGGCCCGTATTGGAATACTACAAGTAAGCACTGCTTTTGATAGGGTACAAATAATTTGTCTTTTCTTATATGACAGCAATGTATGTGAATGTATGTATCCATTAGTTTGTAAATAGCTGTGTTATGTCTGTTAGGCGGCCGTCACACGCTAAGATATCGCGAAAGATATCGCTTGAACGCGCCAGATTTAACAACGCGTCAACGATGTCTCTGCGTGTGACGGCAATATACGATGAGCGATAATTGATGAAATCGAAAATCGTGATCTGAGCTCCGGAGCTCAGTTCTTAGCGATGACGATTTCACGATCTGTCTCATCGTGGTGTATAACACCACGATGAACGATCTCCCAGCGGCAGAGCCTATGCTGGGAGATGGTAACTATGGTACACGTCGGGTTACTATGCGACGCGCGGCACCTAGTAACCCGATGTGTACCATAGTTACCAGCGATCTCGCTGGCCCACATCGCTGGTGAGTCTGTCTGTGTGACAGCTCACCAGCGATGTGAAGGATATTGTTAGCGATCGCGCGTGCACGTGATCGCTTACAATATCGCTAGCGATATCTTAGCGTGTGACGGCCGCTTTAGAGACAACTGCAGATTCCAGGATTAGAGCTTTCACTTATTACCTCATTTATAGATCAGTGGCCAACTTGCTTGTGAAGTACAGATTTATTGATTTATTTAAGACTTTATTAGCAAATATATTGCCACAGTGTAATAAATATCTTAAGATATAACCACTGACCGTTGCACTGGTCAAGAGGGGGTGCTCACATTGCTGGCTGTTGTAGTGTTGGTCAGACTTGCATTATACACTTACGGACAAGAAATGAGTGAACCCTTAAAGGTTTGGGTCGCCAAACTTCCTGGTGTTGAGCAAACCTGTTTGGGTTTGGAGTTCAGGTGCTTTATGTTTGTAAAGCACTGGAGCGAGCATCGCTGTTGTCGGATACAGTTGTGCTTGGTCCAATGCGAGCCTCGCGCTGTGTTTTATCGGCTTACACAAGGCTTAAAAGCACAGTTTATAGGTGTAGTGTGTGTCCAAAATGATTAAAAAAAAAAAAAAGGATTTTATTTATAGCTGGATGTACATGGGTGCAGAGCTGAACTGCCAATCAGTGACTCCTGTTAAGGGTCGAGGTCACAAACAGTTAGCCAAAAAGTTCAGCTGCACCACCCGAAACCAAACTTCAAAAGGTTCACTCATCATTAATATGGACTATTGCACTAATGTGCTTTGCAAAGTTCGAAATTAAAATATACTTTTTTTCCAGCATTAGAATATTACCGTTACTGTAAAACAATAAATATTTGATATATTTTTACTTTTTACATATAATTATTTTTAATATATTTCCAAGGTGTATGAATTTTGTATTTCAAATACAGAATTTTTCTGTGTGTGTTTTTTAAACTATTTACTCACTGTATTGATAAAGTGCGGGTCTTATAGAAGCCTGAACATTATCAATCTCCAGGTTAATGACTGATGTCAATACTCAGCTGTTATTAACCCCTTCTATCACCCGATGCCATTGCATCAGGGCATCTGGAAGAGTAGGAGAAAGTGCCAAGAATCAGCGCTTCTAATGAATGCGCCAATTTCTGGAGCGGCTGCAGGATATTATTCTGTATCCTGGGATTGCCCAATAACTATAGGCCTGACCACGCTGAGAATACCGGCCCCCAGCTACCTGGTTTTATCTTGGCTGGCAATTAAAAATAGGGCGAAGCACACACATTTTTTTAAACGGTGGCTCAAGTGGTTAGCACTTTAGCCTTTGCAGCGCTGGGGTCTTGAGGTCCTGGGTTCAATTCCCACCAAGGACACTAAGGACAACATCTGCAAGGAGTTTGTATGTTCTCCCCGTGTTTGCGTGGGTTTCCTCCGCGCACTCCGGTTTCCTCCCACATTGTAAAGACATACTGATAGGATATTTAGATTGTGAGCTCCAAGAGAGACAGCATTACCCATGTATGTAAAGTGCTATGGAATTAATAGCGCTATATAAATGAATAAATATTATATTATATTATTATATTATATTATTATTATATTATTATTATATTATTATTATATTATTATATATTATATTATATTAAATATTATTATATTATATTATTATTATATTATTATATTATTATTATTATATTATTATATTATTATATTATTATTATTATTATTATATTATATTATTATTATTATATTATTATTATATTATTATTATTATTATTATATTATTATTATTATTATTATTATATATTATTATATTATTATATTAAATAAAAAAAAAATAATGGGCTCCCCTGTATTTTGATAGCCAGCTAAGGTAAAATCAGGTAGCTGGGGGTGACAGCCTGTAACTGTCTGTTTTATCTGCACTGAGAATCACACTAGGTGTTCGCTGCGGATTCCGAACTTTACTGTTTGGGTTCGCCCATCACTAGTTGTTATGTCACATGAACTCTGCAGCCAGTTGGTGGCCTCTTCAGATGAAATTGACATCTAGAAGAAGACAAGGTGGGCTGTAGTTTAACAGTGTGGCATATTACAAAAGATGTTCGATCTTTATCTTACCAAAATTGTTTTATCCTTAATATGGACCAGACGCCCCATAGAGAATACAGCTTTATATTCATTAGGCTACTTATTTTAATTGTTTTATAGCTTTTGCTGCAAATTTGTTTTCTGTGGCTAATGTTTCTACTAGTGATGGGCGAGTCCTAAATTACTCGGAATCGCTTGACTCTAGCGAGTCCGAGCCCGGGACTCGCTACTCGTTGCGAGTCTAGCAAGTCCAATGTTAATGAATGGGGAAGCGAGTAATAGCGAGTAATGTGCGATTTACAAATCGCAGATGTGTCTCGGAAAGCGCTCGCATTGCCGTTTTGGAAATCCGACTCGCAACAGTTTTTTGCTGCTGTGTCCGAGGCCAAACTCGCATGTGTTTGTCTTATTTACAGGTAGGAGAGCAGCAAGGCACTGGTCTGCCACAGAGAAAATAAAGCTGAAGGGGTTATTATGACCCAAAATCTATCAGGTGCAAAAAAATAAGAAATAGTACCTCAGCTAAGGGTACTTTCACACTAGCGTTTATTTGAAATCGCGGCAGATGCGGTGAAAAAAACGCATCTGCCACGATTACCGCATACCGGCTGCACTTGCGGCACGGTTGCGGCAAGCCCCATACAATGTATAGGCGGGCTTGCGGCAGGTGTGGCAAGTGCGGTTTTGGCACTTGCGGCAGGTGCCAAAACCGCACTTGCCGCACCTGCCGCAAGCCCGCCTATACATTGTATGGTGCTTGCCGCAACCGTGCCGCAGGTGTAGCTGGTATGCGGTAATCGCGGCAGATGCGTTTTTTTCACCGCATCTGCCGCGATTTCAAATAAACGCTAGTGTGAAAGTACCCTAAGCCTCTGACTTCAGCTATTAGGAAAGTTGAGTGAGTAAGCTAAGGCTGCCTTCACATTTGCAGATGCCTCCGCAGCGTTCTGCGGAGGCATCTGCAAGCCTCTGCATGCAGACCGCAGACCCTATCTTTATAATGGAGCGCACGGTGTCTGCAGATGCTTGCAGACCGCCGTGCGCACCCATTGCCCGCCATGAGTGATCTGTGCGCAGGAGGATGCCTGCGCACAAATCACACACTCTCGCCCGCACCAGGGACGCAACATGTCGCGTCCCTGGTGCGGACGAGAGTGTGTGATCTGTACGCAGGCATCCGCCTGCGCACAGATCACATATAGGAGTGAATGGGTGCGCACGGTCATGCGCTGTCAAGCGCAGCACCGTGCGCTCCCATTATAAAGATAGGAGCTGGCGGCCGCTGCGCACACATTGCGGATCCCCTCCGCAGAACGCTGCGGAGGGGAACGCTAATGTGAAGCCAGCCTAAGCTATGAGGTCGGTGGTCCTGTGTGCACTGTAAGGCTGCTCCTCCCTGCCTGCCTGCCTGCCTGCCTACAGTCCTCCACACAGTACTCCTCTGTCCTCCTGGTAGCTCTCAGAAGAGCTGTTTGGGTTAAATATAAGGAATCTTGAAGTTTCCCTACACTGACTGACACTCCCTATTATCTGCTCCAGCATCTATCTCACCCTGCACTAGGCTCAGAATAGATCGTCACTGGAATGTGGAGGAAATGGCGGTGGCAAGGCTTTTATACAACCTCGCCTCTCATACATGACATAGGCGTCACGATGGACAGAAGCCAATCATAGTCCTGCCACAACCAACATGGCTGTGGCATTACTGAATATGATTGGCTAACATGCTTGTCCATCTTCACAAGTTTTCTGACCTAACACGCTAGGCTGTCTCGGAAGCTTTGTCGGAACATAACAGATTCTGTATTCGCTAGTCCCGAATACAGTATTCAGGACTCTGATTCGTAGACTCGCTCAGACTCGCTCAAACTTGCTCAGACTCGCTGCTTTGGGGAGATTCAAGCTACATAGCGATATGATATAGCGAGTCTAGCGAGTGAGAAAAAGTAAACTCTGACAAAACTAGGATTGCCATTGACTTGCATTGGACTCGTTACTGTGCGAGTAAACGCTGGGAAACTCGCAGAGTACCGAGTCCTGCGAGTCCCTTACTACTCGCCAAGTAACGAGTCCTAGCGAGTAGACTCGCCCATCCCTAGTTTCTACTCCTGTTTTATACATCTCCCAGGATGTGCAGTCTTTTTATTGTGTATAAATTCTCCTTGAATAATACTTCTTTGTGGTCTCTCTAGAAACAAGGGTATCTTGGAAACTTTTTCAGGAACTGAAACCAACAAGATCTGGCCCCATGTTCATTCATTCCTGGAAAGAAAGCTTCCTGATGGGCGTCAAGGCTAAATGGAAAATGGACATGAAATCCACCGAGACCTGAACTGTTAGTTGCCAACATGAATGTTTTTAACCTCTTTAATCCAGCAATTTTCATTTTAACGTCAAGTTCGTGACTTATTTTATGTGCCTGCTAATTTACTGCCTTTTAAAACCTTTTTTTAAATGATAGATCTTTACTAATCGGTCTGTAAGATCACGTTTTACATTTTTTTATAGTGCTGTAACCTATGACCTTTAAGGAACAAAAAAAACATAAAGAAGACAAAAGAGCAAAATTGATAACGATAGAAAAGGTTATATATGATGATTGAACTTTAGACAAAGCTGCTTTTGCTTCTCTGTACGTGTTCATTTATTTTTCATGTTGCCTTAAGTGATCGCTCCAGAAATCAATGCTTCTTGAAATTCTTATAACTGTCAGTCACTTGTTCAATTCCAATGACTATGATTGAATCTGGGGTAAAGGGTTTTATGAGGACTGATCATGGATCTTTGATCACGAAGTTCTGATAAAAATGGCTTCAATAGGAGCTTATCAATTGTGCCCCAAGTTCCCATGACGAGTACTTAAAGGGAACCTGTCACCTGGATCTAAGCCCCTACACTATCACTACCTGTCCCTGCACCTTCCTAGCTGCTCCCTATCTATCCCTCCCTGAGCTAAATCCGCCCTATAAAACTGCAGAAAAATAACTTATAACTTACAGAAGTCCCTGAGGCTGGGGACTGAGAAGGCGGCGCCAGGCTCCATTCAGCCCCTCCTTCATGCAGCAGCACACGCCCCACTGGGCGGCATTATTCTTTCTTCATCGCCGCCTCCTCCATTTGGAATCTGTGCTTTACACCTATCATGTTGTGGTGATGCGACCTCGATGTGTCCCCTGACTGAGACAAAGCATATGGGAGATTGTATCTTCTGCTCGGTAGCAGCACACACAGGGTGAGCTGCTACTGGAGCTGAGTGCCGATTGAAAGCACTGACCCCCAGGTGTGCGGTGTGAATAGGAGATGATATGTGCTGCCCTGGGCTGTGGGGAGGGGGTGGAGTGTGTCAGGACAGCAGCAGGAGCTGCTGCGATTGTATGAGGTTCTACTCGGCTGTGCCCCGGTGTAACAGGCCAGACTAACCCCCCGACCAGAATATACTCGGGGTTAAAGTGGCCTAGGCCAGATTATACCCCTCCGTATACCACAGCAGCTGTAGATCAGGGCTCCAAGCAACACATGGGGGCACGAGGCAGCACAAAGTGGCCCCAGGCAGCAGAAAGTGGCCCTACGCAACATACAGGGGCCCCAGGCAGTGCTAGGGCCCCAGGCAGTGCTAGGGGCCCCAGGCAGTGCACAGGGCCCCAGGCAGCACAAAGTGGCCCCAAGCAGCACAAAGAGGCCCCAGGCAACATACAGGGGCCCCAGGCAGTACTAGGGGCCACAAGCTACACACAGGATCCCAGGCTACACACAGGGGCCCCATGCAGCATACAAGGACCCCAGGCAGTGCACGGGGCCCCAGGCAGTGCACGGGGCCCCAGGCAGCACAAAGTGGCCCCAGGCAGCACAAAGTGGCCCCAGGCAACATACAGGGGCCCCAGGCAGTACTAGGGGCCCCAGGCTACACACAGGGTCCCAGGCTACATACAGGGGCCCCATGCAGCATACAAGGGCCCCAGGCAGTACAAAGGGGTCCCAGGCAGCGCATGGGGGCCAGAGGCAGCACACAGGGGCCCCAGGCAGCACAAAGTGGCCTCGGGTGGCCCACTGCCTGGGGCCCCTGTATATTGCCTGTGGTCACTTTGTGCTGCCTGGGGCCCCTGTGTGCTGCCTGGGGCCCTTGTATGCTGCATGGAGCCCTTGTGTGTAGCCTGGGATCCTGTGTGTAGCCTGGGGCCCCTGGTACTGCCTGGGGCCCCTGTATGTTGCCTGGGGCCACTTTGTGCTGCCTGGGGCCCTGTGCACTGGCTGGGGCCCTGTGCACTGCCTGGGGCCCTTGTATGCTGCATGGGGCCACTGTGTGTAGCCTGGGATCCTGTGCGTAGCCTGGGGCCCCTAGTACTGCCTGGGGCCCCTGTATGTTGCCTGGGGTCACTTTGTGCTGCCTGGGGCCACTTTGTGCTGCCTGGGGCCCTGTGCACTGCCTGGGGCCCTTGTATGCTGGCTGGGGCCCCTGTGTGTAGCCTGGGATCCTGTGTGTAGCCTGGGGCCCCTGTGTGCTGCCTCGGGCCCCCATGCACTGCCTGGGGCCCCTAGCACTGCCTGGGGCCCCTGTATGTTGCGTAGGGCCGCTTTCTGCTGCCTGGGGCCACCTTGTGCTGCCTCGGGCCCTCATGCATTGCTTGGGGCCCTGTGCACGGCTTGGGGCCCTGATCTACAGCTGCTGTGGTATACGGAGAGTTATAATCTGGCCTAGGCCTGTTTATACCCCGGGGTATAGTTTGGGTTAGGCCAGAATATACCAAGGGTATATTCTGGCCCAGGGGGGTATATTCTGGGCTAGCCCAGTTAATACCTCGGGTATATTCTGGTCGGGGGGTTAGTCTGACCTGTTACACCGGAATCTGGAGGTCTGTGAATACCTGAACTGTGTGTTGTGTGAGTAAATACCTGAGTCACTGCCTTCTGTCGTGCCGATCCTAACCGCTACCTTACAGTGTAAAGTGGGTGGGAGATTCCAAATGAAGGAGGCGGCGATGAAGAAAGAATAACGCCACCCAGAGGGGCTTGTGCTGCTGCATGGAGGAGGGGCTGAATGGAGCCTGGCGCCGCCTTCTCAGTCCCCAGCCTCAGGGACTTCTGTAAGTTATAAGTTATTTTTCTGCAGTTTTATAGGGCAGATTTAGCTCAGAGAGGGATAGATAGGGAGCAGCTAGGAAGGTGCAGGGACAGGTAGTGATAGTGTAGGGGCTTAGATCCAGGTGACAGGTTCCCTTTAAGACATTTTTGATACTGAGTATATTGGGATTTATAGACATCTCATGCCCAGTGTGTCTTTGTATTTTTATTATTTTCTGCAGTGTAAACTTGACCTGCAGTGCGTTTTTGAAATCTGCAATGTGTCTGTAAATATGAATTTTGAGGATTTTTCCCATAGACTTGAATGAGATGAGGAAAACACACAATTTTAGTACACTTCCGCAGCATCAAGAACGTACCAAATAATCATTGTGGGAATTTGGCATAAAAGTGCGCCTTATATGTTTGATCACGAGCTGAAAGGACATAATAAAGTTCTCAGCATATAGATTTGATATCCTTTTATAGGTATATCATTACAGCTATATATTTTAGTGCATAAGGATTTTATTATAGATGATTGTGGGGATGTATAATCAGTGTGCCATGCTAGTGCCATCACCTTCTTAAAACACCAGCCAGTAGAACAGGTCATAATCAGACTACCTCATTTGGTGCCTGTGTTTAGCATTATAAGGCTGAAAAGCTGTCTAGACCAATATTTTTTAAAGCATAGCCATCATGTTAATTTTTATTCAATAAATGAATAGTGCACATGAAAATAAGCAACTTTGTAATATATCTTATTAGACAAATGTGCGTCTTTCTCTGCCAGAATTGATCAATCATTATTAGAAAAATATATTGGAATCTGAGAGTCTTCAGTGGTTGATATAATATATTTTTCTATCTACTGGCTAACACGGTATAAATATTCTTTACCTTATCAATCATTATTAAAATTCAGAGGTCAAATCTGTATTCAGTGAAGACTTTCCCATTACTGAGATAGGAAATGGCAGCTGTTACTAAGGAGATTCTATACAGATAGGAGGGAAGGAGCTCTGCCTCTCGCTCCTCCCTCCTCCTGAGGTAAAATCTGTATTCAGTGAAGACTTTCCCATTACTGAAATAGGAGATGGTAGCTGTTACTGAGCAGATTCTACGTAAATAGAAGAGGGAGGAGGGGGCAGAGTTCTGCTTCTAGCTCCTTCCTCCACCTCTAGCTCCTCCGTTTTCCTGAGGTAATCTCCGTATTCAGTGAAGACTTTCCCATTACTAAAGGCCTCGTTACACGGCACGATATTGGTCAAACGTCACAGGTTTGGAGTCGTTCAAACGACATCGTTAGGACGTTGTTGCGTGTAACACCAAGATTTGATTTAGATAAATCGTTGGATCGTTGATCGCAGATTTGAGAACGTTCTCAAATCAGATGCTCCTCGATCAGCCAACCTGCTGCATCGTTCTGTGTGACACCGCGATAACTATGTCATTCACGACTTCACTCATTCACATCAGTGAACAAGTATCGTTCGCTGGTTTGTGCAAACGATAGCTGCTCGCTGGACCGTTGGTGCGTCGTCCACGATATCTATGCATGTGACAGCTCACCAACGATGTTCTAACGACTGCACGGCCCCGAGATGGTTAGTGATATTGTTATCGTACCGTGTAACTGGGCCTTTAGATAGATGTCAGCTGTTACTGAGGAGATTCTATGTAGATGGACGAAGGAGGAAGGATGGAGCTCTGCTTGTAGCTCCTCCCTCCACCTCTAGCTCCTCCCTCCTCCTGAGATAAAATCTGTATTCAGTGAAGACTTTCCCATTACTGAGATAGGAGATGGCAGCTGTTACTGATGAGATTCTATGTAGATGAAAGGGAGAGCAGGGGACGAAGCTCTGCCTCTATAGCTCCTCCCTCCACCTCTAGCTCCTCCTGAGGAACAATCTGTATTCAGTAAAGAGTTCAGATTACTGAGATAGGAGATGGCAGTTGTTACTGATGAGGAGGGGCTTGGGCTTTGTTTCTACCTCCTCCCTCTCCCTCTAGCTCCTTCCTCCTCATCAGTAACAGCTGACATCTCCCGTCTTAGTAATGGGAAAGTCTTCACTGAAGACAGATTTTACCGAGGAATTGATAATTTGGATAATGTCTGATCAATTCTAGCAGAGAAAGAAGCAAATTTGTCTGATAAGTTATATTACAAAGTTGCTTATTTTCATGTCTGCTATTAATTTATGAAAGAAAAATTAAATTAAACTATGTTGTTGCTTTTGCCTCATAAATAATACTTTCATGTTTTTATAGTTCACTTTCTTACAATACCTAAACATTGATATTTTAGATCATATTTGGTAATGATAATGTTAAATGTTATCATTTTAAGATGGATGTGTAGAGGCTATGCATTGGGGACCACAACATCTAATTATAAGAGAGGTGTTCCACCCTTATTTATTCATACAAAATATCAACATGGAAAGTTGAGCAAAAAGATTCCCAGGACTCTGGTCCAGCTTCCCGATCTGTATTCTGTGGCCACCAGACCAGATCCTTACAAACCTCCTTCTGAATGCTCAGAAGCACCTTTTATGATAGGTAGGTCTGGTATGATGCCATCATTGTGGCGTGACACACACATGACCAAGATTTTGTAGGTTTTTATTTACTTAACTATATTAATGTGGCTTTAAAGGGAATCTACCCCCAGGGTTTTTCCCACTAATATGCCAGCAGCTTAATGTAGTAATAGAGAACCTGATTCCAGTGATGTGTCACTTACTGGGCTGTAATGTAGATAAAATCATTATTTTATCAGTAGACTATTATCACTAGAAGACTAGTAAACCTGCTGCTATGGCATATAACAACGCCCCTATTGGCAGCTTTCTTCCTATGCACAGTGTACACAGAAAGCTACCAATCAGTGGTGTTGATGGGGTTTTACAGAGCTCAGCATTCAGAGGACTGCTAGATCTGCTGCAGAGAAAACCGTCTTAATCAAATGTGCAGCACCGAGTAAAGTAAGGGTGCTTTCACATCTGCGTTTTTCGTAATTCGCGGCAGATGCGGTGAAAAAACCGCATCTGCCGCGTTTGCCGCATAACGGTTCCACTTGCGGCACGGTTGCGGTTTTTTCCATAGGAAGTATAGGGGGACTTGCGGCAGATGCGGCAAGTGCGGTATTGCACTTGCGGCAGGTGCGGCAGAGAAAAAAACCGCGGTCAGCCGCGGTTTTTTTCTCTGCCGCACCTGCCGCAAGTGCAATACCGCACTTGCCGCATCTGCCGCAAGTCCCCCTATACTTCCTATGGAAAAAACCGCAACCGTGCCGCAAGTGGAACCGTTATGCGGCAAACGCGGCAGATGCGGTTTTTTCACCGCATCTGCCGCGAATTACGAAAAACGCAGATGTGAAAGGGCCCTAAGTGATACATCAATGGAATCTGTGTCTCTGCTCCAATACTGTATTCTGCTGCTCTCAGATTCCCTTTAAGATATGCAGGTTAGTTTAATTATTACTAAGTTGACTTTCCCTATTTGTGTAACCAGGGTTGGCACTGGGCTGACAGTGGAGGAGTTGCATAATTTCCCTAAATACACAGCTATTATTCAGATGTCCCTAAGTTTAAAATGAGGTAAAAGTCTTTTTTAAAGTAAAACTATGTTATATAAATAGTCCCATTTCATGCACCTTAATATTATTAATAGCTTACATCTCGGCCAAACTATTTAGGCTTGAAGTTATTGTCATGTATCTGATTCTTACCCAAAGGGAACCTGTATTACGTATGTACAGCATCAACACCATGCCTTTAATTACATTGTTTTTTTTCAGCTTACACTATTCATAAAGAGCTCGCCAGATTCTGGATGAATGTAGAATTGCATTACTGTGTCCTGCCTTCTAGTACTCTTATTTAACCTTGATTGATACCACTGAGCAATTGAGATCTGCACTAGCTGTGGTGAAGAGGGGATGTCAATGAAGGAGGAACAGGAGTGCTAAGGGCATGTATTCATTCTATGCCTGCAGCACCGCCCACTGGACTCCTGGTATGCTCTGTAGACATAAAGAGAACTTTAAACACCGCCAGAGTGGTATCACTAATGTCTGTTCCATCCCTAGTAAGATACTTGTCAACCGCCATGTTCCCACTTTCCCCAGCACTGCTCCAGTCTGGTTCTGCCATATTGTGACTTCAGTTCCTGTCTGACCACAATTCACAGATGTCACAAGATCTCAATGTCAGTCTATGAGAGCCTCATTTTGGCTATTGTAGACATACACTGAGAAATGACTTTGTGTCCACCCAGCGAATAATGGAGCGACGTGACAACTAGCAGAAGATAATGGGAGCTGAGCCGAGAACAGACTAAGATGGGAAGTGGCAATCATCTTACTATGGCAGAGAACACACATTAGTGATGCCACTCTGTTGGTAAAATAAAAAAAACAACTCCAGAGTGTGGCATTAAAGCCTATATTTTGTCCAGAATGATAAACATGGTTGGAATGATATGTACAGTCCTGCAATATCATACCATCAGCTACTTTGCCTTTTTGGTGCAATCTGTATAAAGTTGGCATTTTTAGTAAATCTTCTCTTTTTGGATGTAACTTTTTTCATCATTAATGTTGATTGGTATTACCTGGTAGAAATCTAATGCACAAAGGGTTGCCTGGGACTAAACAATGAATGACTGAAGGGTCATCAATATTAAATGAGAGTGGGTCTAATGCCATGCAATCCCACTGATCAACGTAAAGCCGCTTTGGCAGTGGCTGAATTATAGGGCTGTAAATGCTAAGTAATGTATGTAGCTACAGTGATCTACACATTACATTAATTACATCTTGTCGCTCCTGTAGAGGACTTCAGAGGAGCTGTGGGGCTCTTAAGGGCCTGTTCCACGCTACATATCGTCAACAATATCGTTTGTACGTCACGGCTTTTTGGGAGGAGTAACAACGTTGTTGCGTGTGACAAGTTGAAACGATCAACGATAAAAAGTCGGCTGATCGTTGATCGGAGGTTTGTGATTAGGACCTTAAACCAAGCGATGATCGTTCGTCCAACCTTCAGCATCAGTGTGTGTGATACCTTGAAACGATAAAATAAACTCCCTTTTAAAAGTAGTCACTCCAAATGACATATGATTCAACAGAAAAAAGAGAAACCCCTTTTTTCTCCAGGAATGATTAATGAAATTATATCAAGATACAAATAAATAAGTTCCAAATCTTTATTTATATTTCATAATTTCCAATGTTTTTAAAATATTAAAAATTATTAAACAGAGCATTCCCTCATACGGGACCAATCATATTACAGCATGGACAGTATGTATTACATAGAATGATTACATTCATAGATCATTCTATCACCATAGTGTAGCGTTTATTTAGTGTTAATCCACTACTGGCAGGATCTAAAGGACTCTTAGATATATAAGCAAAAACTTTCAATCTTAGGTAGCCACCTGTAAACTCTCACTCTCTTTTAGGTAATATCTATAGTGTTACCAAGTAGCTAATGATGTAATCTAAAGCCCAATCAGCCGTCCAGATCCTATTAGATAGTTATTAGATAGTTTGAGCATATACCTGATATTTAACTGCTGTGCTGTAATGAGGTCCTTTCTCCCCTATGTCCGTTTCGCACCTCGCTTCTTCCGGGGCGCGTGGTTACAATGAGTGTCAGTGGGCTATTTATTGCGGCCCCCATCCAATCATATTATGCCACGTAAAATCGCCGTGCACACATCTAATAATGGCGCCGATCCAATCGCAACAGCGCACCTTTAGCTCCACCCACCCGCGGCATGACGTGCATTGCACAGTCATCACTGCCGCACGTGAAGGCGTGCTCGGGCGTCCATGCGATTACGGACATGCGCACTAGAGTTGTGAGCGGCGATATAGAAAGCTTCCCTGCCGTTATGGAGACCATCACATGATTAATCATGTGATGCCTCCCAGCCTCACAATGTAAACAAAACTCCGTGACCATTAATGTTTATCTCCTTAATTCATTTATACTGCAAGAATGATCTGTTGAGTGTAATCATATACTATGTAATATATACTGTCCATGCTGTAATATGATTGGTCCCGTATGAGGGAATGCTCTGTTTAATAATTTTTAATATTTTAAAAACATTGGAAATTATGAAATATAAATAAAGATTTGGAACTTATTTATTTGTACCTTGATAACGATGTTGTTAATGACTTCGCCTATTCAGAACTGTAGGACGTAGACAATCAAACGACCGCAAGTATTGTTCACTTGTCGCGGAATCGTTGCTGGGTCATTAAAGATACCTGTACATGTGACATTTCACTAGCAATCATTGAACGACGTTCAAGCGATGTAGGTCAAGTCGGATCGTTCGACCATTGACGTGTGTAACCCAGGCTTCAGGCAGGCCTGTGCAGTCAGGGGAATTGAGGAGTTGGAGGTTTGGCTTACTGATTCCACAGACCTGCTCTCAGGTGTCGGATTCAAACTAATCTCTTGCTGATGACCTATCCTAATAATTGGCCACCAATTATTTAGTCCCTCTCAATCCCTTTAAAGCCAGAACATTAACTTTGCAAGTAATGACTACAAATGTTAATTTGATGTAACCGAAAATATATAAGGTTGTACCATTAAATTGTACATTTCTTTGTAAGATCATGCAGAACCGAACCATTTTTCAATGGCATCTAGAAATTGCTGTTGTAGAGTTGCTATAACTTTCCTTAGTGTTTGATTTTCTCTGAAACTGTCAATTTAAAGGGAACTTGTCAAGGAGATTTACCTTTAGAATGGAGTAGGAACACTTTATCAGTCTCTAATGATATTTTTAATATTGCTTTTAATTCACTTAAGTCTTGTCATAATATATGTAAAATAAAATATAAATGTTTAATGCTGTTGCGAGTGTACCTGGACTAGTCCAGGAGCGCCGTCACTCATCCCTGCAGATTGCTCATATCACACCCACAGTGGTTATTAACCAATAGTAGAGCAGAGAAGAGGGAGCTTTGTCCTTCCTTCACACAGTGGTTGGTCAATAACTGCTGTGGGTGCGATCTGCAGGAATGAGTGACGGTGCTTCTGGACTAGTCCGGGTACACATGAAATGGGGTTATACATTATTTTTTATACACACTGCAGAACAACACTTGTTGTAATAATAGCTTAATTGAAAACATTAGGAGATTGAATAAGTGCTCCTAATGTGTTATAGGGCTAAATCCTCTTGAGAGGTTCATGTGTCCAATGTTTCTTATTGCCATGAATACTCCACCACTCACGAATAAGAGGATCCAGGTCATAGGACTGAGCAGTGTGACCATCAGCACTGAGCACATTAGAGACACTTCTGAGAATTAATAATTAAATAGCAGGGGTCAGTATGTAATGGCAATCTCTAGATACAGGAACATTTTGCTCTGAATGTAAAAAGTGTTAAGAAATTTAATACTTCCCTCTTTTAAAGGGTGACTACGATGCTGGTAAAATACGATGTGAAACGGTGCTGATAACTTGTAGTATAGGTCCACAAAGATCCCCCAATATCATTTCAAATTAAGAGGATAGAAGAAGGAAAATAAAATGAGTTTGTCCGGTGTGTTTGATGCATGCGTGCCGTTATATCGTGCCTAGAATTAGATGGTTCGTTTTTAGAACTAAATGTGAAATCTGTTCAGAACAGCTGTGAAACAAGTTTTTATGAAATTGAATCTGTCACTTTTTTCTCTGACTTTGAGAATGTTTTATGAAATGTGTGCCTTAACTTTTCAACGTCTGTAAGACCATTCATACCCCTGCACATCAATGGTCGGATTGTAGATGTGAAGCTGTCAATAAAATGATGTTGATGGCCAGCTTGTTTCCTTGACTCTTTCTAATGATGCTGTGAACTTACAATCGGGACATCTGGTTTAATAAGTGAAAAATCATTAATTTACATCAGGTCCATAATCTGTGCAAACTACAGCTCTCCTACTACAGCAAAGAATTACAATGCCAAGCAGCTGGCCAAAATCCCCGGCCATGTTGTAAGGCTCCTTACAGGGACAATCCTTGCCTTAAGCCGACTTCACATATCAGGTTTTTTTTCCATATATCACAGCGGAAATGGGGCTGCAACATCTACATCACAGAAGACATGGAACATAGATATAGACATCACAGGAGACATAAGGCATCACAGCAGAGAAGGGACTGCGTTATGGATATCACAGCCAATGTAGTTCCCAGTACATTGTGCCCAGCTTTGGTTTCTTGATCCACACACAACATGAATTAAGTGGTCTCTACATGCCAAAGTTATGCCGAAAATTTGGACACCAACTACAATGTAGGCACATTGTGGGGCTCAGAAGGGAATGGGGCATTTAGATTTGGAGGTGCAGATTTCACTGCATTTCTATTGGTGGTGAAACCATGTTGCTTTTTAGATGGAAATCCCCAATATGTCTGTTAACAGGTAATGGACCTAAGGGGTGGGTTTGTTTTCTTTCTGGGTTTAGTTGAAGCTTTAATTTGTGGCATTTTGGGGAACATAACATTTTGTATCAGTTCATTTTTCCTATGCTGTACGCTGAGCACTTACATCGGTGTTTATATCTGACCATACAAAATACATTATTTAAACAAAACCATGATGGATCAATTAATTTACTAATGGGGCAACAGAATTACTCTGGACTCTGTGAGGCCTCTGTTCTCAATTGTCCATCTTTTCAGCGGTGCACAAGACTGTGGTCAACCGCTCTTTAGTGCATGAAAAACCAATGCAAAAACTGTATAAGAATCACACAAAAGGCGCTCTGCTGTAAAAATAAATAGCAAGTGCCGTGACAAAAACAGGGCCTTTTGGTTTATACGTTTTTGCATAAAAACGTACAATGAGCTGTCTCACCCACTTCTCGGTAGGCCCTGGTAGAGACAGTCCTAACTCTGTCCCTAGATGCTACATTAAAAACCTGCCAGTGTGTACATACCTCTGGACAGGGGGCGGGAGAGCACAGGACAATCTCACCTTGTAAGGGTATGTGCACATCAGTCGTTTTGTGGGCTGCTTTTGGACGTTTTCCGTCGGCGTTTTCCGCTCAGTTTTATGTTAATTTATGTTAATCCTACCCTCCGGTTGGATTAACATGCTAGTCAATGGATTTTAGAAAACTCTGTCTTCACTAGAACGGTTTTCTTCTGGTCGTTTTCAGTCAAAACTGAGTTTTCTCAGTCAAAACTGAGTTTTTCCACCGGTTTTCCAAAAATAGAGCAAGTGACTTCTTTCCACCGTTTTTCCAGCGGTTTCAGCTGATCAAGTGCACAAAAAACTCAGTTTTCAAAACCGCCGAGAAAACCGCCGAGAAAAACGCTGTAAAACCGGGCGGAAAACGAGCAAAAAACGAGGGACACTGCTGAGCACAGAAAACTCAGTTTCTGCTAAAAAAACCCAGGTTTTTGGACGGACTGCAGAGATGCACAAACGTCAGATGTGCACATACCCTAAGGCTGTGTGGATGGCAGCTCTGTGTGCAGACTTCATAAGGGAGGGGCAGGTGCCTCCAATATCTGCTGTTACCAGTAGGGGTGAACATGAAGGCAAAAAATGAGTCTGCACACATTGGAAGCAGCAGTGTGAACTGCGACCAATCCCCACCAAAAACATGAAAAACCAATGCAAAAACTGTATAAGAATCACACAAAAGGCGCTCTGCTGTAAAAATAAATAGCAAGTGCCGTGACAAAAACAGGGCCTTTTGGTTAATACGTTTTTGCAAAAAAACGTACAATGAGCTGTCTCACCCACTTCACGGTAGGCCCTGGTAGAGACAGTCCTAACTCTGTCCCTAGATGCTACATTAAAAACCTGCCAGTGTGTACATACCTCTGGACAGGGTGCGGGAGAGCACAGGACAATCTCACCTTGTAAGGCTGTGTGGATGGCAGCTCTGTGTGCAGACTTCATAAGGGAGGGGCAGGTGCCTCCAATATCTGCTGTTACCAGCAGGGGTGAACATGAAGGCAAAAAATGAGTCTGCACACATTGGAAGCAGCAGTGTGAACTGCGACCAATCCCCACCAAAAACATGAAAACCAATGCAAAAACTGTATAAGAATCACACAAAAGGCGCTCTGCTGTAAAAATAAATAGCAAGTGCCGTGACAAAAACAGGGCCTTTTGGTTTATACGTTTTTGCAAAAAAACGTACAATGAGCTGTCTCACCCACTTCACGGTAGGCCCTGGTAGAGACAGTCATAACTCTGTCCCTAGATGCTACATTAAAAACCTGCCAGTGTGTACATACCTCTGGACAGGGTGCGGGAGAGCACAGGACAATCTCACCTTGTAAGGCTGTGTGGATGGCAGCTCTGTGTGCAGACTTCATAAGGGAGGGGCAGGTGCCTCCAATATCTGCTGTTACCAGCAGGGGTGAACATGAAGGCAAAAAATGAGTCTGCACACATTGGAAGCAGCAGTGTGAACTGCGACCAATCCCACCAAAAACATGAACAACCAATGCAAAAACCGTATAAGAATCACACAAAAGGCGCTCTGCTGTAAAAATAAATAGCAAGTGCCGTGACAAAAACAGGGCCTTTTGGTTTATACGTTTTTGCCTTTTGTGTGATTCTTATACAGTTAGGTTATAGGTTGGCAATCAGTGCAGCCTCCTGTGCTGTAAGGAAATCAGGACTGTGTCTGCCTACAGGACCACCGCTCTGCAACCATCATTGTGTGTCTGTAGCTTATGCCAAGCCGCCATTGCCATTAATGATCTGGATTCTTCTGTTTGGTTTTTGTATGTGCTTGTAATGGCGCTGACATCCTTGTGTTTGGACATCTTTTAAATTAAAATGTCCACTATTGTCCTCATTTTATAGGATAGATATACATCTGTGTGAGCCAGATTTCTACCGATTTAAAAAATGTACTATCTATGGGGGGGGGGGGGGGCGCCATTTTAAAGTTTGCCTCAGGCAGCAGAGAGGCTAGGTTCACCCCTGACTGCACCCAAATATATCCTGGGGATCACCACCTTCTGCACTAAATATACAGTCTCGATATATGAGACTTGGATACATGGCTCAGACACACGGCTCAGACACATGGCTGGTTGATGTTAATGAACTTCTTTATTAATTTCATACAAGATCTTCCATGTAGTGATGAGCGAACGTTTTCCGAACAAGTTTGCCAATTTCATATTCCGCATGTCTGTGATTACAGTCAGACTGCGCCCCCTTCCCCCCCACGCAGACACACACAGACACACCCACACACTCACAGTCAAATGAGTGTAAAAATAAATAACTTTAAAAATGGATTGGGGATCCCCTGCAATTTTGATGCCAGTAAAGATAAAGTGCACAACGTTTAACTACCCCACCCGATGTTTAACTGCCCCACCCAAGGTTTAACCACTCCACCCAATGATTATCCGCCCTACCCAACATTTAACCGGCCCACCCACCTACCCTACCCAAAACGCTCAACTTCCCCACCCCAAGATTATGCGCCCCACCCAACGATTATGCTCCCCACCCATTTCACCGCCCCACCGAACGTTTCACCGCCCTACCCAAAACACTCAACTGCCCCACCCAACTGTTAAAGAGAACCTGTCACCCCCCCATACATGCTGATCTCAGCCCAGGCGATGCGCGTGCCCCGGCGCCGGACGACGCGCGTGCCCCGGCCCGGACGACGCGCGTGCCCCGGCCCGGACGACGCGCGTGCCCCGGCCCGGACGACGCGCGTGCCCCGGCCCGAGACTACGCGCGAGCCCGACCCGAGACGACGCGCGAGCCCGAACCGAGATCACGCGACCTCCAAATGTTTAACCGACCCCATCCAACTTTTAACCTTCCCTTAAAAAGGACCTGTCATGCACCTGAATCCACCCAACGTTTAACCCCCCCACCCAACATTTAACCGCCCTCCCCAATGTTTAACCGCCCCACCCAAAATGTTTAACCCCCCCACCCAACATTTAACCGCCTCACCCAACGTTTAACCGCCCAACCCAACTTCTAACCTTATTTTTAATATAACAAGCACTAAAGGGTGTTGTAGCACTGTATTTAGCTAGCCTCTGTTTTGGATTACTAGCCAAGGTAATGCCAATAACCTTCACCCCACACTATTTTTTTCTAATTATTTTTACACTGCATTTCAGGACCAGTCAGCTAATATTATAATAATAATAATAATACGGCAACCAATCACAGGCACCGGCAGAGAGGGTGGACGGGGCTAAGTCTGACGTTAACCAGTTACGGGGAATGGGGCAAACCCGAACACTAAAAGGTTCGCTTATCACTAGACACCTGTAGAAGTTCCCACCTCAGTTTTGTGGGGTAATCGTCCTGTGGCCCTGATGATGTTGAAGGGCTTCGGATTCACGAAGAGTGCTCCGTCAGCGCTCAGGAGAGGAAAAACTCCTAATAGCGGAAACCTCTAGGGAACGATGGCTGACGGACTGCTCTTCCCTTGGACTTTGCTGGATAATGGTGGCACTATGTTAGATGATTGTGCTGTCACAGCGACACCCCCGCTCTGGAGCAGTGATCTGTAGAAAGAGATAACAGAACTTGGTTATGGAGCCGCCAAATATTACATATCAAAGACGAGCAGACGATTTACTCCCGGTCCCTACTGTATTATACTTCTCTTACCTGGTTTTATATAAAGTTCCAAGATCACCAGGTTATATCCACAACTTGGCGGTTGTTCTTTTTCTGTTTTGCACCCCTGTGTATAAAATAACAGAAAACACTTTATAATCCACCGCTAATTAATTTATTATCATAGTATATTTTTATAGGGACTGGAATAGGTCCAAATCCTCCGCTGTCTGTCATTAGTTATCAATGTGAGTACCACTAGGGGGAGGAGCATTGAAGCCTGTACATTGTGCAGGATGGGAGCTCCCCCTAGTGGTGGCTGCAGGCAGTCAGGATGTCACCACTGTTGTGTGCAGGGGATTTAGACATTTTCACAGCAATGGTCACTTCTGCTCTTGTCTTCCTGGAGAATCTCACCTGTAAACTGTTATGGCCACTTTACACGCAGCTACAGGTAGCAGGTTTTCCACAGGTAACTTACTGGCTGCAGTGAAATCATGGAGACATGGTTCCATCTTGTTGCTGTGTACAAATGGAACTATGTCTCCATGATTTCACTGCAACCAGTAAGTTACCTGTGGAAAACCTGTTACCTGTAGCTGCGTGTAAAGTGGCCATTAAGGTCCCTTTACATGTCGCTACAGCAGGGTGGAAACAACCGGGTTCATGAGACAAATGTATCTTGCACCGTCAAATCAACCCGAGGTAGCGGCGTGTAAAGTAGGTTGTTGCCACCCGTCACTTGCGGCACCTGTTTCAGAGCAGTGCTCTAAAACAGGTTGATTTCAACCCGATGGTAGTGGTGTCTAAATAAGGTAGGGTAAGGTTTTTTCGCCACCTAGTTAACTCCCTGGGGCGTGACACAGCCTCCGGGAAACCGCCCCCCTTCAGCGATCATTGGTGGAAGCTCCTGCGTTACGATTGGTTTTCGCTGCATAGGGCGCCATATTTAAGGAGCTGACCAGTCACACTACACATTTGCTATAGCGTCATGTATTAGCCAGCCTTCCTGCGCTGGCTGGCCAATCATGATACTATTGCACTGTCCAATCATCGTACGAGCGTCTCGTAATCCACAATTCTGGCACGCCTATGTGTTGTCCCTGCTGCACCAGGTCCTCTCATATTACCTTCTGTAGCGGCGTGTAAATGAGGTAAGGTGCTCTGCAGAAGGTAACTTGAGCACCCGGCGGTGCATCCAGAGATAGATTAAACCTTCTGTAGAGCACCTTGTAGCGGCGTGTAAAGGTGGTATCGGGTACCGTTTGTAACCATTGCTACGTGCTCGTGCACGTGAAACACCCGGTTGTTTCCACCCTGCTGTAGCGGCGTGTAAAGGTACCTTGTGGGTACCGTTACACATCGCAACATTGCATTTGCAATTTGCTAGTTGCAGTGAAATCATGGACACATTGTTCTATTTTGTTGCCGTGTACAAATGGAACAATGTGTCCATGATTTCACTGCAACCAGCAAATTGCAAATGCAATGTTGCGACTTGTAACGGTACCCTTATTATCAGCTCCAGTCATTAATCACAGTCTGCACTCGTTCCTGTTATAAGGGATCTTGTGTAAGGTTTAGTGATCGCACAATGTGACCAGTATCTGGTGGGGGGGGTCACCGGTCACATCAGGAGAGGGGCGAACTCTGCACCTCGCTTTGTGAAGGCAGCACTTATAACAACTGAAGAATCCCATATACCAGAAAGTAAAACAAAAGGGCCGAGGAATCCCTGAGGACCAACAGCTACCTGACAGCGGGATAAGTGCCCTAAATATACGTAGTGGCGCCCCCTACTACTACTACTACTACTATAGCATATCAAACAGATGTGGCTTAAAGTGCACGTGCAAGATATAGATAAGGTGCAGATAAAGTACCGTTTCAATCCACATTCATACTATAGAGGGCAATTAAACATTGCATTAAGGTTTTAGGGTTGGTATTTCTCCAAACGGATCCTTAGTGCCTGTTCACATGGCGCCTCGACACGTGTTCCAATAAGTTCATCAGGAGGCTGATACAGTATATGCGCTATTAGCTTATGATGCAAGTTGATAGAGAAATGATACAACAGGGGATCCTAGGAAATATATGGTCCCCTTATCTATAGAGTGCTTGCTCATATTATCTCCATCTCTCCAAATCCAACCGCTTCAGGGTACAATCCTTCACCACCCAGTCTTTATCCTAATTCAAATTTACATGGTGTTCAAATCCGATTTACCTCGTCACTCAATTATTAATCATGTCCCTTTAGGAGAAATTGGAAGGTCCTGCAGTGTGATACCGCTGTGGATCGCACGCCGATTATGAAAATGTTGTCGGCATGGAACGATTCTTCAACCCGGAAGCGCCCAACAATGAAGACTTAATCTAGTCTTAATCTAGAAAAGAGCACAGGACCTACAGTCACATATGGGGGAGGTCAGAGAAACGTGCACAAGACCTACTGTACAGTCACATATGGGGGAGAGCAGAGGAAAGAGCACAGAATCTAAAGTCACATATGGGGAGGTCAGAGAAAAGAGCACAGGACCTACAGTTACATATGGGGAGGTAAGAGAAAAGAGCACAGGACCTACAGTCACATATGGGGAGGGCAGAGAAAAGAGCACATGACCTACAGTCACATATGGGGGAGGTCAGAGAAAAGAGCACAGGACCTACAGTCACATATGGGGAGGGCAGAGAAAAGAGCACAGGGCCTACAGTCACATATGGAGGAGGTCAGATAAAAGAGCACAGGACCTACAGTCACATATGGGGAGGGCAGAGAAAAGAGTACAGAATCTAAAGTCACATATGGGGGAGGGCAGAGAAAAAAGGACTGGAACTACAGTTACATATGGAGAGGTCAGAGAAAAGAGCACAGGACCTACAGTCACATATGGGAAGGTCAGAGAAAAGAGCACAGGACCTACAGTCACATATGGGGAAGGTCAGAGAAAAGAGCACAGGACCTGTGGCGCCCCGCAACGAGTGCGTCACAAGGGAGTATTGCAGCCGCAATATTCTCTAGACAAAGCAGTGCAATGGTTAACTCAGAGATCCAACCCAACATACAACACCTAGAATAGGGGACCAATCATAGGTCCTGGTGGGTGGAGTGTTAGGGTAGTGAAGTAGAACACACTATAGTCAGTCAGTCGAGTCTGGGATCTAGAACCTAGAACACAGAACTTGGAGAGGAGCGGGGGCTCCGCACTCCGTGCGGGCCCCTGGGCCGTCACCGGTCGGGTGTCAGCACCTGAGGCCTTAACCACCGGGAATGGGCATATCTACACGGGTTCCCAAAAGACTCCCGTGCCCACAACTCACAGCCGGTTCACTGGTACCGAAGCTGGCAGCAGTTCACCTCTGCCACGCGAACCAGCCCCGTGGAGGAGCAGCTTTATAGGAGCACCCCACCACCAGCCAGTTTCCAGTCGTCTAACCAGCGGTGTACCCACCGAGGGACCCAAGGCTCCCCAAAGAATCCAGAACGTACATCATGGATAGGGCATTGAAGCAGCCTCCCCGTACCCGACCTGGTATTCCTGGGCGACGCTGGCAAGAGAAGCTAAGGAGGTAGAAAGGAGGTACACTGCGGATCTCTGAGGAGCACTATCACTGCTGAGTCCACCCGGTCTTCTACTCAACCACTGTAAGCCATGTACTGCCTGCTGGTTACAGTAAAGAACCGTTGCAGAGACTAACTGTGTCCGTGCCTCCTTATGAACTGTCCGTCATGAACTAAAGGTAACCGCAGCTGCCGCACAACATCTTGAGCAGCTCCAGCCCCCGGGGATCACCGCTCAGCCTGTGGGGAGCGTAACATCTTGCTGCTGTCCATCACCCCGGGAGGTTCCGCAGCGTCGGTAGCCCTTACCGAATCTACTCATAGGTGGCGTCACGAAGAAAACAAATTAAACCCCCCTTTAATCTGTTCCCGTAAGACGTCCTCAATTTTGATCTGCACTACACCGGGCCCCACTACCGGCAGGCGCGGTCCACCCGTGACAAGGAAGGAGAAGAATCGCCTGTCTAAACCGGGAGTAACCCTGGCCCCTGGTGTGCGTCAGAGAATGGCGTCACGAACAGGATACGAGCAGGCCCGTTATCCAACGGGTATATTGTGCTTAAACTGGACTTTATTGTCTACAATTGGACTTTGTTCGTCCCTAAAAGAACTTTCCCGCCTTTACACCATTGGGTCAAGATGGCGCCCAAGATGGCGTTCCCGCCACAAGAAGCCGCCACGTGAAGCCCAGGAGTGAGTCAACCCCCCCCCTCACTGTGGGAGGGCCAAAGACAAAAGGCGCCAAACTCTTTGTCCGCCCTGATTGCTCGAATCAACCATGGGGGCGGACCCCAAAGACTTTTCCCACGATTGGACTACAAAAGCCCAGAGGAGATGGGAGTGTCATACATAGACACACAGACGGAATTCCTGACCAGCTCAACCAGAACGTTTTACCGGTTGATCGGGTGTGGTTTCCCTCCAAAGAAGAATGGCCAGCATGAGACTCCAAGACCTGATGCAGGAGGTCGAGGCGGAGGCCAGAGCAGCCACAGGCCAACCGGGTCCGGATCCTGCCCTTACCATAGATGGCAGCCCCGACTTCTGGCTAGAGGCTCTACAAGACCTCCGGGTGCGGTTACTAGAGACAGTGGAATGGACGATCCGTAGCTGGAGCGCGACCCTAGGCAGACGACTACACCATGCGATGCAGCAGAGCCGACCGGGTGCAGCTTCTCCAAGCCCAGACGACGTCACCAGCTTCTCGACCGCCTCACCCTCGCCTACCACCTGTCCTGCTCCGTCACCTGAGCCAATAGACTGTGTCATTCCGGTGGAGGCCGCAACTCGACCCGTTCCAGCGACCAACATCGCAACCGATTCCGTTCTTGAGCCGGAGCTCATAACACGCTCCATGGAAGAATTAGATCTCTACCAGGTTCCCACTGAGGAACCCGCGACATGTTTCACCACTACAGAGACAGTCGCCTGTTTGGTCCCCGTACCGGAGGCTTCCCTTGCAACTACAGAGGCCTACCGGGTAACCGGGATTGAAACACCTTTACCTGCGGAAACAGATGAAGAAGCAGGCAGCCTGGAAGCCCTGCAGGACGTCCCTACGGAAGGATCCGCAGCACCACCGCCCCGTTGTACAACGGAACAAGCTTTAACGTCTTTCATCATCGAGCAGCCTGATGTGGTCATCGAGGAAGAGGTCGGAGAGGATGACGACGAGGCCCACAGCACCGCTGAGGATTTTGACACCGGGTTCGCTTGGGGAGACAGCAAGGAACTTCCTTCCGGGCACACAGCTCGGGTACACTGGTCGGGTGCACTGCCGACACCTTCCCCTGTGCCGTTCCACCGGGTTCCGATACAGACAGCCCGCCAAGTTCAAGCTTCCCGCCAAACCACCAGCTCCATTACTCATCTTTACACCCCGAGCCGTAACGACGGAGATGTACGCCAGAGACGACGAGAGGAGTGGCAAGCCCGAGAACGTGCCAACATGGAGGCCCGTGCCGAGGCTCGCCGCCAGCCGCCGCTGCCTGATGAACTCCGCCGTGAAGGTAGAATTTCCACCTTTAACTTACATACCGGGTGGGGGTTCGCTTGGGAGGTGGGTTTGAATGAGGAGGTGTTTGTGGGGCGCCGGGACGTTGAGTCAAACTTGCCAAGAGGACATCCCGATCGCGACCTATACCGGGGCGATATAATCACCTACGAGCGCTATGCTTGTGCAGATGGGTGGTTCGCTATCCGGGTGCGCCGTCACCCTCAGAGCCAGTGACTTTAAAAACTTGAACTTTCATCAATGACTCTGTTCCCGTTAATCACTGACTGTGTGATCTTGCGGCTACAGCCTGGACTCTAGTTAAAGTACAGCCGACCGCCCGCCGGGTCCGCACAAAGTGATTACCTGTTTCTTTGCTTATATCACCAAAGCATATCTTTACCTGTTTTTCTATTTTAATAAAAGTGTGTCATATATGTATAAAAATGTAAAAAAAACCTCTGTAATGTGAGTAGTTTGACGCTTGGGGACAAGCTGATTTAACCAAGGGGGAGTGTGGCGCCCCGCAACGAGTGCGTCACAAGGGAGTATTGCAGCCGCAATATTCTCTAGACAAAGCAGTGCAATGGTTAACTCAGAGATCCAACCCAACATACAACACCTAGAATAGGGGACCAATCATAGGTCCTGGTGGGTGGAGTGTTAGGGTAGTGAAGTAGAACACACTATAGTCAGTCAGTCGAGTCTGGGATCTAGAACCTAGAACACAGAACTTGGAGAGGAGCGGGGGCTCCGCACTCCGTGCGGGCCCCTGGGCCGTCACCGGTCGGGTGTCAGCACCTGAGGCCTTAACCACCGGGAATGGGCATATCTACACGGGTTCCCAAAAGACTCCCGTGCCCACAACTCACAGCCGGTTCACTGGTACCGAAGCTGGCAGCAGTTCACCTCTGCCACGCGAACCAGCCCCGTGGAGGAGCAGCTTTATAGGAGCACCCCACCACCAGCCAGTTTCCAGTCGTCTAACCAGCGGTGTACCCACCGAGGGACCCAAGGCTCCCCAAAGAATCCAGAACGTACATCATGGATAGGGCATTGAAGCAGCCTCCCCGTACCCGACCTGGTATTCCTGGGCGACGCTGGCAAGAGAAGCTAAGGAGGTAGAAAGGAGGTACACTGCGGATCTCTGAGGAGCACTATCACTGCTGAGTCCACCCGGTCTTCTACTCAACCACTGTAAGCCATGTACTGCCTGCTGGTTACAGTAAAGAACCGTTGCAGAGACTAACTGTGTCCGTGCCTCCTTATGAACTGTCCGTCATGAACTAAAGGTAACCGCAGCTGCCGCACAACATCTTGAGCAGCTCCAGCCCCCGGGGATCACCGCTCAGCCTGTGGGGAGCGTAACATCTTGCTGCTGTCCATCACCCCGGGAGGTTCCGCAGCGTCGGTAGCCCTTACCGAATCTACTCATAGGTGGCGTCACGAAGAAAACAAATTAAACCCCCCTTTAATCTGTTCCCGTAAGACGTCCTCAATTTTGATCTGCACTACACCGGGCCCCACTACCGGCAGGCGCGGTCCACCCGTGACAAGGAAGGAGAAGAATCGCCTGTCTAAACCGGGAGTAACCCTGGCCCCTGGTGTGCGTCAGACCTACAGTCACATATGGGGAGGGCAGAGAAAAGAGCACAGGACCTACATTCACATATGTATAAAAGGTAATTGGTCACAGCACCTGGGGTTGCATGCTAGGCCTTCCGTATCTCCAGCCAGCACCTGGATGCACGTCCAAACCGGAGAGTCCAATCCGGATCCCAGCGATATATCCAAAGAAGAAACGTACAGCGCCACAGATCTTTGATGGTGCAAAAAAATTTTTTGTGTTTATTCCATGGTCATAAGCGACGTTTCGACCACTTCTGTGGTCTTTATCAAGCCGCATAAAGACCACAGAAGTGGTTGAAACGTCGCTTATGACCATGGAATAAACAAAAAAAATTTTTTGCACCATCAAAGATCTGTGGCGCTGTACGTTTCTTCTTTGGCTACATTCACATATGGGGATTTATTCCAAAGGGCAAAACCAAATATTAACCTGAGGGGAACAACAATTTTATGTGGTCCATTTTTGGGGGTTTTGTGTAAAATGATGTCCAATTTACCTTTTATTCTTTTTTTTTATATAAATAAACTTGTAATTGCAATAATTTTCAGGGAGAAAAACGTCATTTTCTGGAACAATTTCAAGGTTCCAACACTTTCCTCTTTGTCTGTAGCAACCAATCAGGGAATATTTAATTCTTTCAGCATTGTTATAAGGTTGGCAAGCTGAGCTCTGATTGGTTGCTATGAGTATTAAGGACAGTTATTGATAAATGTGGCCCCTGTCTTCTCATGGACGGGGCCCCTCTTGTCTACTGATTGTCCCACACGTGTACCCAGCAAAAGAATCTGGGACTGATAAAGGGGATTTTCCTTCATTATCTTCTATTGGAAAGTTTTATATAATGAGAAGATGAGAGAGACATTAACCCTGTAAGAATGAACTTACCTGATTTAGGGTTTGCTGAGGGAGTCCATTGTGATCCATTTCTGGGCACCGTGACGGCCGGATTTACTGGCTTCGTTCTTTTTCTGAAACAAGAAGGGAAAACAATTTAGGTCAGCCGCCCCCGTCATCATATTGACTTGCATGATGAGACAGCCTTCATCAGCAGCCGCTGGCCATAAGGTGGACGTCTATACAGTCTCATGACAGCTTGGCTTTCTCCTTCGTGTACCTGTAGGTTTGTGCCTCCAACAGGTAGTCGCTGAAATGACAAGTCTGGCTGTGTGTACATTCTTCATCTAGACTTGTGATGTCATCGAGTTCTGTGTAGACGACGACATCACCATGTGATCATCAGCTCCAGCTGCTATTGGTCACCAGTAAGATTCAAATTCCCGCCACATTCTCCATAAGAGGAGTAAGGAGCGTCTGTGTGTGGCCACATCTCCACTGAGGTATATGGAGGATGGGGGGGACTGGTGGCCACCATTCCCGATAAGTGAGGACACCAGAGGGGACATTTATGGAGTTTACAGTAAAGGGGCAAGTGCCCAAAGTGGCCAAATCATTGCAGTCAGTGGTTGGGTCCTGTAAATCTTATAGAGAATAAGAACAACGTGATCATTTTCATATTGAACATTTTTATTCCAAATCATTTTTGGAAACTGCGGCGTATACATTATTTTTAATGGAAATTTTATGAAATATACAAAAATGACAATAAATGTTCTTAATCAAACTCTACAACTCCCAAGAAGATATGTATTTTATATAAGGCTTTTTATGTGATTTGTATAATAAAGCCTTTCTTGAATTCTGCGTGGGTGACATTATTACTCAGTGTAATTATGAAGCATTTCTATATTTTTATTCCCTACTTTTTGGGGGGTCATGTACTGTACCTGCCTCCAGCCATGGGAAGGAAATGTGTCCATCAAGCATCCGAGCCATTAAGGGTAATTTGCAAGACTTTATTTTGCGGTTTATTAATCCGGAAACCTCACAACGCTATTAAGAAATATCCCCATTGTGATTGCAAGGAATCTGCTCCGTCTTCTAGAGCCGCCATACTGTGATCACACCGCTCCTAGGCATCACCGCCTGATGGGGAAACTGTGGGGAATTTAGTGCACTGACCCCTTCTCTATATCAGAAGTTTTTGGTGCTATACAGGCCCGGACTGGTAGGCGGGACTACCGGGACTCCTCCCTATGGGCCGGTGGTGGGGGTGTGGCTGGGGGTCGGTGCTCCTGCTCCTCCGGCTGTAGGTCGGCTGTGAGTCATTGTGCGGTGGCCATCATGCACAGATGCAGGCCGGAGTCCCCAGCCCTGTCACTGCCTGCCTGCACTCTCTGCACCCTCTCCTCCCCTCTATTAGACAAACTAATCTGTCTTTTCAGAGGAAGAGGGGAAGGGGTGTGTGCGGGGTCGGGGGCCACACCTCCATCCATGTAGACACAGGGAGCTGAATGACCCCGGAAATACCAGCACCTGCGTTTCCGGGGTCAGAGGAGCTGTAATCAGCTCCCCGTGTCAGAGAGGAGCAGAGAGTTGGTGCAGTGCAGTGACGTCCTCATTCTCAGCAAACTGCAGGTGCAGGACGTCACCACAGAGTGAGGAGGAGGATGACATGGGGGCCAGGAGGAGCACGAGCCTGGTACCAGCAGGAGGACACAGGAGGAGATCGAGCCTGGAGGCAGGAGGATGACATGGGGGCCAGGAGGAGGACCAGCCTGGAGCCAGCAGGATGACACAGTAGGAGCAGTAAGTAGTATACACAGCTCATGGCCCTGAAGATGGGGGTGGGGGGCAGGAAGGCTAATTTTCCCCCCATTGAGGAATAGCAGGCTCTCCAGCCCTGCACAGCCTGCAGTAATCACTCCCCCACACACATCTGATTGTCTTCTACCTATATGTGATTCATTATTAATGCACATAATTGCAGCCAGACCTCAGTGTAAATATGATCCCTGCAGATACATGTTCAGAGGGCAGTATATACACCCTGGACTCTATTAACTCTCTGTGACCATTGTTCTTACACCTAGGTGAAATCTTTCATGGCTGCAGGAATTATTCTGCTTCATAGACCAGTCTAAGGCTGCCTTCACATTAGCGTTTGTGAACGCTGCGTATCGAACGCAGCCAAACGCTTGCGCACTTGTTTAACATGGGAACGCATGTGCCTGCGTTTGGCTGTGTTCGGTCGCGTTTGCGTTCAGATGCGCACAATTTGTGCGCCCTCCGAACGCAGCTTGTTGCATTTTATGTGCGGTCGCGGGCGCTTGTTTTATCTGCAAGCGCCCGCAAGCGGACAAACAATGCATGGATCTCAATGGATCCGCAGTGTCCTCCGCAACACAGCACAGGAGAACGCTGCGGATCTCATTGAAATCTCTCCCGGTGGCCGCTGCTAATCAGCAGCGGCCACCGGAAGGTCATGCAGAGCCACAGCTGATCCCCCGCCGGTGTCAGCGGGGAGAAACAGCTGATCTGACAGCTGTTTAAATCTCCCGCACTGACACCGAATAGGTGATGCCGGTGCGGGAGATTTGAAGCAGCGATCAGCTGCGACTGCACAAAAAATGCAAAAGGCTGCATTCGGAGGGCGCAAACGCAACCGAACGCAGCCAAACGCAGGCACATGCGTTCCCATGTTAAACATAGGAACGCAGTGCTCAAGCGTTTGGCTGCGTTCAGTACGCTGCGCTTGCAAACGCAAGTGTGAAGGCAGCCTAAGCATGGGGAATATGAGTATAACTACAGACCATGATTTACATACCCGAACCTAGGAGGAATAGCTCATGTATCACATAAAGTCACATTTTACTCTGTACCCAGGAGCTTCAATCTGTCTGTGTGCCTGAGCACAAAAGTTATTATAAGTATATAGTGTATAGGATAATACATCTAGTTTGGAAAATATGTAATGTAATATGGAGTAAATTAAATAACATACACTAATTGTATATAAACAGTATAAGGGATAGTAGTGTACAACATCTATTAATATCAAATGTGCAAAGTGTAACAAAAGATCAATAATAATAAAAATTACGAAATGTCTATTATATAGCATAGGATACATTATATAATACAATCTATGTAATGCCTAGTAAACAGCATATAACATAGTAAATAATGGTAGTATACAAGGAAAAGTACAGTACTGTACAACACGTGGTATAGTAATATGGAGAGTGTATATACTGTATAGAGTAGAGCAGGGGTCTCAAACATGCAGCCCCCGGGCTTCAAAGTGTGGCCCTCGACACTGTGGACAATGTAAGGACGCCGGGATCCACTGTGCAGGTGGCCACCACGGTGCAGTGTGCTGGGGACTGCGACTTTATTATCACTTCCTGCGGCCGCTACGACAAGCTCCGAGACTCCTTCCCTCAGCTACATCAATGGAAGCTGGCGAGCCAATCGTATCACAGACTCGCAAGTGACGTCATCCAATCAGAAACCTCAAGTGATGTCATACACCAACGTCACTTGCGGGTCTGTGATCTGATTGGCCCGCCTGCTTCCATTGATGTAGCTGAGGGAAGGAGGCTCGGAGTTTGTCGTAGCGGCCGCAGGAAGTGATAATAAAGCCGCAGTCGCCGGCACTATGCACCATGGCGGCCCCTTACACAGCGTGCCGCGGTGGCCCTTTACACAGCGCACCGTGGCGCCCCCCTGCACAGTGGATCCCGGCATCGTTAAGGTGTGTGTGTGTGTGTGTGTGTGTGTGTGTGTGAGGGAGAGTGTGCCTGTGTGTATGAGAGTGTGTGTGTGTGTAGAAAGTGTGTATGTATGAGAAAGTGAGTGTGTATGTGAGTGTGTATGAGAAAGTGTGTGTGTGTATATGAGTGTGTATGAGAGAGAGAGTGTATGAAAGTGTGTGTGTGTGTGTATAAGAGTGTGTATGAGAGAGTGTGAGTGTGTGTGTGTATGAGAGAGTGTGTGAGTATGTATGAGAAAGTGTGTGTGTATATGAGTGTATGTATGAATGTATGCATGTGTGTATGTGAGTCTGTAAAAGTGTGTGTATATGAGTATGAGAAAGTGTGTGTGTATGTGAGTGTGTATGAGAAAGTGTGTGTGTATAAGAGTGTGTGTATATGAATGTGTATGAGAAAGTGTGTGTGTGTATGAGAGTGTGTGTGTGTGTGTGTGTGTGTAGAAAGTGTGTGTGTATGAGAAAGTGAGTGTGTATGTGAGTGTGTATGAGAAAGTGTGTGTGTATATGAGTGTGTATGAGAGTGTGTGTGTGTGTATGAGAGTGTGTGTGTATGTGAGTATGAGAAAGTGTGTGTGTGTGTGAATGAGTGAGTGTGTGTATGTGAGTGAGTATGAGAAAGTGTGTGTGTATGAGTGAGTGTGTGTATGGGAATGTGTATGAGTGTGTGTGTGTATGAGAGAGTGTGTGTGTGTATGAGAGAGTGTGTGTGTAGAAGAGTGGGTGGGTGTAGAAGAGTGAGTGTATATGAGTGTGCGTGTGTGAGAGTGTGTGTGTGTGTGTATGAGAGTATGTATGTGAGAGTGTGTATGTGCGTGTATGAGAGTGTGTGTATGAGCGTGTGTGTGTGTGAGTGTGTATGAGAGACTGTGTGTGTGTGTGTGCGCGCAAGAAGAAGCGCGACCAGGTTGGGACATCACTACAAAGTGGCATCAGGATGAGGACATTTCTACAAGAAGAAGACCAGGATGAGGACATTACTACAAGAGGACCAGGATGAGGACATTACTACAAGATGACGGTCAGATTGGGGACATTACTACATGAGGAGGACCAGGATGGGACATTACTACAAGAAGGGGATCAGGATGGGACATTACTACAAGAAGGGGATCAGGATGGGGACATTACTGCAAGAATGACCATAGTGGGGGACATTAATATAGGATGGGGACCAGTATGAGGACATTACTATAAGAAGAGGACCAGGATGAGGACATTACTATAAGAAGAGGACCAGGATGGGTACATTACTACAAGATGACGGTCAGATTGGGGACATTACTACATGAGGAGGACCAGGATGGGACATTACTACAAGAAGGGGATCAGGATGGTGACATTACTGCAAGAATGACCATAGTGGGGGACATTAATATAGGATGGGGACCAGTATGAAGGACATTATTACAAGAAGGGGACCAGAACGGGGACATTACTACAAGAAGGGAACCACGTTGGGGACATTACTAAAAGGAGATCAGGATTTGATCATTACTACATTAAGCGAAAAATTCTGGAATTACTAAAAATGTCACTTAGTAATGCGGCCCTCCGATATCAATTTTTTTCTATGTGCGGCCCACCAACCCAGCCGAGTTTGAGAACCCTGGATTAGAGTATATCATGTATCGCATCCACTGTAAAGTATTGTAGTGCAGAAGACAAGGTAAAGTACATAGTCATATAGAAAGTGTATACTGTGCTATGTATAATGTATAGTATATAGAGAATACATGCTGATATATATTTTATGCTATGTAGTATATATGAAATCTATCTAGTGTAGGTTGTGTATACAGTGTACACTATGTCCTGTATAACATGCAGTGTATGGCGTATACTTTGTAGTTTATAGTGTGCGCTCTGTGGTGTGTAGTATATAATATACCATATCATGCATAGTATGTATTATACCACTATCTGCGTTGTTATATATATATATAACAATGCAGATAGTGTGTGTGTATATATATATACACGGCACAGTACCAATTCTCCTGTCCTGTATACTGGGTGTTATCCTCTGTATCTGTATTATTCTGTATATATACACTGCACAGTACCAATTCTCCTGTCCTGTATACTGGGTATAATCCTCAGTATCTGTATTATTCTGTATATATACACTGCACAGTACCACTTCTCCTGTCCTGTATACTGGGTGTAATCCTCAGTATCTGTATTATTCTGTATATACACTGCACAGTACCACTTCTCCTGTCCTGTATACTGGGTGTAATCCTCAGTATCTGTATTATTCTGTATATATACACTGTACAGTACCACTTCTCCTGTCCTGTATACTGGGTGTAATCCTCAGTATCTGTATTATTCTGTATATATACACTGCACAGTACCACTTCTCCTGTCCTGTATACTGGATGTAATCCTCAGTATCTGTATTATTCTGTATATACACTGCACAGTACCACTTCTCCTGTCCTGTATACTAGGTGTAATCCTCGGTATCTGTATTATTTTGTACATATACACTGCACAGTATCACTTCTTCTGTCCGGTATACTGGGTGTAATCCTCAGTATCTGTATTATTCTGTATATATACACTGCACAGTATCACTTCTTCTGTCCAGTATCTGTATTATTCTGTATATATACACTGCACATTGCCACTTCTCCTGTCCTGTATACTGGGTGTAATCCTCAGTATCTGTATTATTCTGTATATATACTCTGCACAGTACCACTTCTCCTGTCCTGTATACTGGGTGTTATCCTCAGGATCTGTATTATTCTGTATATATACACTGCACAGTACCACTTCTCCTGTCCTGTATACTGGGTGTAATCCTCGGTATCTGTATTATTCTGTATATATACACTGCACAGTACCACTTCTCCTGTCCTATATACTGGTTGTAATCCTCAGTATCTGTATTATTCTGTATATATACACTGCACAGTACCACTTCTCCTGTCCTATATACTGGGTGTAATCCTCAGTATCTGTATTATTCTTTATATATACACTGCACAGTACCACTTCTCCTGTCCTGTATACTGGGTGTAATCCTCAGTATCTGTATATATATATATATATATATATATATATATATACACTGCACAGTACCACTTCTCCTGTCCTGTATACTGGGTGTAATCCTCAGTATCTGTATTATTCTGTATATATACACTGTACAGTACCACCTCTCCTGTCCTGTATACTGGGTGTAATCCTCAGTATCTGTATTATTCTGTATATATACACTGTACTGTACCACTTCTCCTGTCCTGTATACTGGGTGTAATCCTCAGTATCTGTATTATTCTGTATATACACACTGCACAGTACCACTTCTCCTGTCCTGTATACTGGGTGTAATCCTCAGTATATGTATTATTCTGTATATATATATACACTGCACAGTACCACTTCTCCTGTCCTGTATACTGGGTGTAATCCTCAGTATCTGTATTATTCTGTATATATACACTGCACAGTACCACTTCTCCTGCCCTGTATACTGGGTGTAATCCTCAGTATCTGTATTATTCTGTATATATACACTGCACAGTACCACTTCTCCTGTCCTGTTGTCAGAGAGGCAGTATTGGACTTTGTGATTTTTAGCATTTAACTTGTTTAAATTGATTATCCCCAATATGGAGTCATCACTTCTCTTCTGTACAGGTGATGACTTTCCCTTCGCTGGGGATTTGACCGCTGGGACTCCACAATCCTGAGAAACATGGCTTTGAACAGTAACATGTGAATGGAGCTGTGGTTGATTATTCCCTTTGTTGCACCATTCACATGTTGCTCTTCAGATAACTCCTTTAAGAAAGTGATGAGGCCATGACAACGTAAAAGCAAATTTCACTGATCTGGGCTGATGGGTGATATAGTGTGTGGGCTGGTGAGATCTTTTTTCCAGCGCTGCTTTTTGGTCCCAGTCCGACCCTGGTGCTATATATTATCATTTTGCAAAAAAACACAGCATTTTCACTTTCAGCACGGTGGATGGGATCTATAGAAATCTCACACCCAATGTAGATTTTCTACTTGCATAAATGCCTTGTGCCATTGCGTCTGGATGTCCCCGATAAAGTGCCACCTGATTGGCCAGCTGAAATGGAAAAGAAAAATGTTGCGGCTGCCATATTGACACAGTCGATGGGGCACACTGCGCATTACTGCCGGCAGCGCCGTGTGCTGCTGCTGTCTTCTGGGTCCTTCTCCTCCGCTGGTGTTGCTACGCCACCCCCTTCCATAATCCCTCACAAGCACGCCTCAGAGTCTGCCATCATCGTGACATCACCCTGCTAGTAACTGCGCATGCGGCTGCCATTTTTGTACACCTGATCTGATACTGCGCATTACAGAGTGAAAAAAAATGGCAGCAGCGTGAGTCACGAGTCCGCCCTCACTGCCGCACTAGCCCAACCCCATCATCACCTCACCACCCTTCAAAGAAAAAAAATAATTAAGCACACCTTATATAGGGTGTTGATGTCATTACACCACACCCCTCCTCATTACAGAGATACACATCACCTGATTTACTATATGGTAGTTGGCTCTCAAGCCTATACAGCTTGGAGTGGGACAACATGTATAAAAAGTATCATGTTATCAAAATACTCATTTGCCTAATAATTCTGCAGACAGTGTACTATGCGTGTCCTCTGTGAATACATTTGTGTGTCCTATGTGTGTGTAACATAGTGTGTCACATATTGTGTGTTGTGTGTATGTAGCATCCACATTTATGAGTCTCGGTAGATGAGAGATCATAGGTGATCTAATTCAAGTGTTAATTTCTGTTAATGTTGATGATTCTGGCTTACAGCCTACATCAAAGGGTGAATATAATATTGATTTATTAGACAAAGTGTATTAGGGCTCCCTGAAACATGGTGAAATGATACTGAAATGTCCTGAGGAAGGGGCCTGGGAGCCCTGAAACGCGTTGACTAGTAAATCAATGTCATATTCACCCTTTGATGTCTCGTGGAATATGGCAGCACAGTTTTTAACCCTTCATCCTCCCTACTTTAATTTTCTCAGATAATGACCTTTGGGTTTTCATTGACTGTAAGCCATAATCATCAACATTAACAGAAATAAACACATGAAATAGATCACTCTGTCTAATGACTCTATATAATATATGTGTTTCATGAAATTTATTTCAGTAATTCAATACATAAAACTTTTTGGGGATATTCTAATTCATTGAGATGCCCCGGTAGCTATGATGTAACTCGGTATGTAGACACCGGCACTTTTGTTCCCTGGGATTGTGTCACCTTAAAGGACTTTTCTTTATTACAAAGCTTCTTCTTTCTTTAGTTTTAATCACAGATCCCTCTTCTGATCTGTTATCTGGCTCTATCTGCCCCGTTCCTCTGTAGTCAGGGTCTCTGCTCTGATGGTGGCAGGGGCGGGCTGGGCTGGGTGGCAGGAAGGTCCCGGAGGAGCGTTGTCACACAGCTCATAGATGGCAGATCCGAGGTCGGGGGAACACTGGGTGATCACCTCTCTGGGGCCACAATGGAGCTCATTCTTTTCAGGCGGATTATACAAGTGTTTATAATTATTGGTAGTTTAGTGTCCTCCATCCCCGTCCTCATGGCAAGGTCTGCCCGGGCCCCCCATCTTCTGTGCCCACCGCTGTGCCCGGGCCCCACATCTTCTGTGCCCACCGCTGTGCCCGGGCCCCACATCTTCTGTGTCCATCGCTGTGCCCGGGCACAGAAAGTATATTGTAAAAATATGTCATTTTATTTTTCTAATGAACTATTTGGTAAATCCATATAGCCCCTTACGATGCCGTCCATGCTGTTGGGCCCTGGTTTTCGGCTGCATTGCACAGATGCTCCTTTATGCCCCTTTCTGCGCTTTTTCTATACTGTTCTCCATTTCCAGGTGTTTCCCTATAATTAATATTATGATATGGAATGGATGCTTAATAGGAATGTCTGCTCCCCATCTCCATGTGCCACATGAGGTCATATGGACGTCATAAAGTGATGGAGATTGGGGTCCCCCCATGAGAAGCTTATATACTCCCCAACATTTACACCCTGACCCCTGGAAGCTAGACGAGGATGAAGTGTTATTGGTCAAAGGTGGACTTTTTTTAGGATCATAGGCTTTCGAGAAGCTCATACATTTTGTTCGATGCCCTGGAGCCTGGGGGGCCCAAAAGTGCCTTTGGCCTATAGAAAAAGACTAACGCTATTAAAGATTTGTGCTAATTGTGGGCCCTGTTTGGAGCTTTCACATCGGGGCCCATGAGCTTCAAGTTAGCTACTGGTGATCATGAGTGATTTATGATCTTTCTAAGGGGGCCGTCACACGGAACGATATCTTGCCCGATATCGTTTAAGCGATCTCCTTTTTGATCGCTTAAGCGATATCGGGCAAGATATCGTTGCATGTAATCAAGCGATTTATGATGGTAAATCGCTTGATCGTGACATCGCTGATCTGAGGTTCGGTTCTCAGATCTAGCGATGAACGATGCAACGATCTGCATCATCGTGGTGTATGACACCACGATGATCCATCTCCCAGCGACCGCGCCTATGCTGGGAGATGGTAACTATGGTACACGTCGGGTAACTAAGCGACGCGCGGCGCCTAGTTACCCGATGTGTACCATAGTAACGAGCGAGATCGCTGCTCCACATCGCTGGTGAGTCTGTGTGACATCTCACCATCGATGTGAGCGATATTGTAAGCGATTGCGCGTGCACGTGATCGCTTACAATATCGCTAAAGATATCTCACCGTGTGACGGCCGCCTAAATAACATCAAAAATTCTAATATAGGAAAAACATTTTTTGAAGTGACAAAGATATTTGCAACAAAAAATACATGAGTTATGTCAAGGGTTTAAGGAAAAAATAGGGAATTAAAAGGGTAATACCAAATGAGTGGCAGTTCCAGTTTTGTCCACCAGAGGGCAGTGGTGCTATACCATTTCTATTCCTTTCATAAGCCCAAAGCTAAAAAAGCTAAAAAGTTCAGTTTTTAAAGGGTTAACTTAAATCTCCAAAATCTTATTTCACCAAGAGAAATGGACAGATTGTGTGTCTGGCCGCAATCCTTAATTCAGAGTTTTCCTTGTAGTTTACTCTCAGCGTCAGTAGGCAGATATTGGCATATTATTGTATTCCGACCAGGAGACCTTGTAATAATAATAATCTTTATTTATATAGCTCCAACATATTCCGCAGCGCTTTACAATTCAATGGTTCATATACAGTAGCGGAATATAATGAGGTCAATCTGGGTGGTAGCCCGGGGCCCAAGGCTCTGGGGGGGGAGCCCAGCGGCCCAGGGTAAATTGCACTAATTATAATCCGCCACTGTCCACACTCTGCAGGCACAGGCATTGGCGCCGCTGATGTCAAATTTGCAGTGAGGCTGCCGCTGTGCTCCCACCCCCCACCTTCTTCTCGCACGCCATAACGTGAAGGAGGACGTAGCAAAAAGACTGCGGGTATTGAAGGAGGCACACACACGGCCCGCCCATCTCACTGCCGTGGAGGAGCTTCTTGTTCTGCTGGCCGGCCTGCTC